>ML675712.1:1501140-1591881 GCA_007922155.1 Mesoclemmys tuberculata
ATGGGCTTTGCTCTGGTCATTTATTGAGATGCCAGTCAGATCTTTCCAGGTTAAACCAAGCTGATCCAGGTTTAGTTTTGAACCCATCTCTGATTCTTAGCTATTAACTCCGGTTTTCAGCCTTTCCCTTTTCCATCTTCTTTCATCATCATTTGTGCTCATTCCCACGTGTCCAGGCCCCACACCTGCTTTCCCTAGCCATCTCCGGCTCACGTTCCCTGGCTCTCAAAGGTGTTCCCCCTCCAGCAATAAATCTCATTTCTTCTTTGCTTGTTTCTTTGTGAACTCTAGCCTGCATTGGTGAATGCAAAGGCACTGTTTGGTCCCTGGCTTCAGCTGACATTCACAAAGTGCACCTAGCAGTTTGATATTGACCAATAATAAAAACCCTACTTAAATCAGCAGCTGAAACAAATCTTTTCCTATAGTTCCATTCCTGATGTGGACAATGGCTGAAGCTCTGCTTAAAACAATAAATAATTCTCCTAGTAGCTCAGGCCCCAGAGCAAAGTGCCAGGACCAAGAGGAGCTATGGTCACAAAGACCTCCCAGCTAGATGAACTCTTAATTGTCCTGAGCTGAATCTGTGATGCGGTCCACCCTAGCTGCTCTTCAGTCCCCTTCGCCTGCGTGTCTTGTGTCTTTTCCCTCTAGAGAGAATTCCTGTTTCAATTCACCCCGTCCTCTTATTTCCCTCCCTCTTCTGCCCATCCCGCATGCTGCCTGGCCAACAGCGTTGGAGGGTCCCGTTTCGAAACACACCTTCCTTGAGCTGCTCTCTTAAAATCCTCCCACGCTGCCTTAGATCTTAGAATCTCGCCTGCAAACAGAACAGCAGCAACAGAAAAGCTCACTCACAACCTTTCGGTTTAGTTTTGCTGGCAGAGGAATTCAAGAATGGACAAAATAGATGCTTGATGTTCTGTCTTTCTCTGAGTGTCTTGTATAGGAAATCACTGCTTGTTCCTTTGTGTCTGATGTTCCTTCTGGGGGCAGCCCCTGTCTTGCCTCTCTCTCTTGCCCCAGAGACACTAGGTTTTGCCCCCCCCATATCAGTCATCAGCCTCCTTCCCCCTTTGAAATCCTACTGAGTAACAGTTTTCATGTTCTCTTCCTGGCCATGTCTCCCGCAACCCTCTGTGGCTAATGCAGAGCCCTGTCTGATAGGTAGAGCTGCCAGGGTGTCTGGTTCCCTGGACCCCTGCCCAATTGATTTCTCTGCCCACCCAACCCCCCTTTCTCTGAATGAAACCAAAGGATTTGGCTGACTGCCTGAGCTCTCCCAGCTTTTATCAATGGAACCAACAGTTTGCCTGGTCTGCGATGATGAGTCACAGCGAGATCCTGTTACTGTTTGCTAATGCCTCGCTCTGTGGAGGTCGTCAGCCTGTCGATGACTTGATAGCTGTTTTCTCTCTCCCTCTCACACACAGCCCCTTCTCGTGTCCTTTCCTGGGACAGTTCCTGAGATATGCTGCCATGACTGATTCCTCGCTCCTGGCCATGCAGAATGGGTATCTAACACCACCCCTCTGAGGCCGGAGTGGGTGGGAAGTTCTGCTTTGGGAGCCTTTTAACCCCACTGTGCTCAGGGCTTAGAGACTGAACCAGGGGAGAACTGGCCTTGAGGGAGCTCAGCTAGGAGTTGCCGCTGCTGCCCAGGGCCTCGTGGCCTGGTTGGTTTCATTTGCAAGTAGCTTCCGTCTCATCCCCCCCTGCTCCTTTCCGAGACAGAGCCAGTCTTCGTGCATACACGGCAAGAGACGGCAGGGCACTCAAGTGCTCCAGTCTGGCAGCAGGACTAGGGAGGAAGGTGTGCAAGGCTCCAATCGTTGCCCTTCCCTCCAGTAGCAGAAGCCCAGGGGAAGGCGTCTCACAGCCTGAGCAAGGCTGGGGTAGAAGAGTGCGCCCCCCATGACAGCAATCCACGAGACCAGCCTGGTTCTCGGAGCCGTCAGCAGTTGGACTGCCTTTGAATGCCCCCCATGAAGGCCATGCTGTGAGGATGCCCTCCTGCCATGAAGGGGTGGGTACAGATCACATGACCAGTGGGGTTTCCCCTGCCCATGAGGACCTGTAGCAGAAAAATGTTATTTCATCCCAGAGGCTGACCGTGATCTAGGAGCAAACAGGATCTAGTGAGTGCAGGAGTGGAACTTACAAGACATGGGCTCTATTCCTGGCTTTGCCACTGCCTTACAGCACAGTCTGGGGCAAATCCCTTAATCAGCTCTGTGCCTCGCTTTCTCTGACTATGAAATGAGGGCAGTCACGGCACCCGGTGACATACTGGGCTCTTGGTCAATGGCTCACCTGGCTGGATGATGGTCTGAGTTTTTGTCAAAGGTGGCTTACAATCATCAGCTGCGAATGATGATGAATTGCTCATCCTAGGGGGTCAGGCAGCTCTTTGCACTGCCAGTGAATTGCACCTGGAGGGTCCCATTTCCAGAGGATTTTTAAGATAGAGAGTAGCTCACGAGGCAGAATGAACTCAGTGTCTAACACCCCCAGGGAGCCTCCCACTACACTGGCCTCCCCCAGACATATGCAATCGCATGGCTTCTCACCTGGGAGGGTTCCGCCTTCTGGGCTGGACTCATGAGCAGGTCCAAGGAGCTGTGATCACCCGCCCCTTTTTTTGTGACTGCAAGGGAAGAAGGTGCTTCGACTATTTTCTTGCGCGGGATCATGGCAGAGAAAAGTTTGAGAACCGCTGTGCTATTGCAGCACACTGGAGTGTGTGTGTTACATGTCCCCCTCTGTGCCCAGCCCACAGAGGATATGAGCCTGTTATAGGATCTAGTCACAGATCCTGAGTCTTTCAGCTCATACTATAGCAACTCATGCTCTTAGCCCTGGAGGCCATTGGTTCAGTCCCTGGTGCTCAGGATGGCAGCCATCACACTATACTGCTTCCCGTTAACCTCTGCTTCCATCCGAGGACCTCCAAGTGCTTTGAAAATGCTGATCAATTCAGGGCTTGTCTGCGCTGCGCCTCAGGGGGGATTAGAGGGCTGCAAATTTGAGAGCTGACCAGAGTGTTGAAGTCTAATGACCCCATGCAGACGCCGCTGGCACAAACTGAAAGGTACCTGGTTTGCATTAACTGTAATCTTCTTTCAATCAGAACTGTGTTAACGCAAACTAAGTACCTGTTCATGCCAGCAGCATCTACATGGGCCAACCCCAGTTGGATTGCAACACTCTGATGAGCTCTCCAAGCTCACAGCCCGGTAGTCCTCGGTGCAGCGCAGTGCAGACACAGCCTACGGGCATGTCTGTACTACAAAATTAAGTCTACTTAAGTTGACGTACAGCCACTGCCGTGATTAAAGTGATGTTTCATGTCCACACTATGCTCCTGCTGTCGGCTGCACTTCCTCACCAAGAGCACTTCCACTGTCTTAACTGTGTGGGGCATTGTGGGGCACTGACAGCTGGAGCCCCCCTACCCTGGGGCTGACAGCTGGAATCTCGCTGCCAAGGGCTAACAACTGGAACCCTTCCGCCCTGGTACTGAAGCCCAAACTGTCAGCCCTGGGGCAGCAGGGTCCGAACTCTGAGCCCGGCCTGGGGCTGACTGCCAACAGTCAATGTAAGTAATGCAGCGTCTACACAGACATTGCATTTCCCTAACTCCATCAACCTAAGCACTGCGCCTCTTGCAGAGGTGGAGTTATTAAGTCAATGTACTGCGCGACTGACATTGGCAGGAGCGACATTGTAGTGTAGGTGCTTACAGAGTTAGGCCGACGTAAGCTGCCTTTTGTCAGCCTAACTCTGTAGTGTAGACCAGGCTTAAGTCTCACAACATTCCTGTGCGGTGTGTCCGTGGCAGAGGGGTTGAACACTCAGTAAGTGCGTGAACAGCTGTCAAAGAGGGGGGTCTTGGCTAGACCTTGGCTAGATGGCGGGGGGAGATCTGGAGGGATGGTTTCCCATATGGCGTAGGCTGAGGACCACTGAGGTAGATAAATATCAGCAGGCCAAGTTTATAGAGGTGGAAAGTGAAAGCCAGGAAGTTCAGGTGACTTGCCCACCGTGAGTGAGTCGGGGCAGAGCAGGGAAAAAAATACAGGTGTTCTGCCCAATAATGGTCCATCTATTAAATGCAGGAGAGAGACCTTTAAAGAAGGCAACAAGATACACTTGTTGAAGGTCAGAAGAACAGAGAGCATGTCAGAAACAAACCTGCTCTGTATAAATGAGGAGCCCTATTTTTAAAAGAGAATATGTAGTTCCCGTTTTCAGTCCCTGTCACCTTGCTGGGAATGAATGGCCATTGAGGAAGTACAGATGATAAAGGTGCTCCTTTTGTTTTGGGGCAGGGGTGGGAACTTGGCATCCTTAACATGAATAATTCAATGTGCAAGTTATGTTTTAAAGGAGTGAACTGAAGGCTAATTTTGCTAAACCATTGACATTTCTGCTGTTTGAAGAGCTGCCTCTGTTTTTTGCAGAAGTTCCAGAGGGGTAGCCGTGTTAGTTTGTTTTCAGCAAAACAGCAAGAGTCCTGTGGCACCTTCAGGACTGACAAATTTATTTGGGCATAAGCTTTCGTGGGCAGAAACCCACTTTGTCGGATGCTTCGGACTCCTGATTTTTTTGCATGGCGTTCAGATAGACGCATTCAAAGACCCTGCTTGTCTGTAGGCTCAGCGTGTGCTATCCACATCTTTTTGTGAGTAATTTGATCATTTGGTTTGAAAACAGCAATGTCAACACACGGGGCAGAAAGTGACAGCTCTTTGTTGTACATTACACTCAACCCCTTCGTTTGCCTTTCAAAGTACACTGAGTGCTTTTTTGTGGTGTTTTTCATGTCTGGGCAAACAAACTGACAGGTCTGGACTGTGCTAATAAACATGATAATAATGCTTAGCTTTTCATCCATAGATTTCAAAACATTTTGCAAAGGAGAGTCAGCATCATTTATCCATTATTTAGATTGTAAGCGCCTTGGGGCAGGAACCATCTTTTTATTTTGTGTTTGCACAGCACCTAACACAATGGGATCCTGGTCTGTCACTAGGGTTTGTAGGTGCATGTATTGATCTACATGGAATAAAGATGTTAACATAATTCAGTCATTATCCAACATTAAACAGTATTAAACAAGGTCCAGGGTTTGATATATAGAGAGATCTCAGATTGACTAGTACCATGTCAGACAAACCACTAAACATCCTTTTATTAACTGTTTTTCCTTCTCTTCTTTAAAACATGTGAAATGTAATGCATTAAATAAGGTTTTCATTTTAACAACTTTCCATGTTCCGTTTTCCTTTAGCCGGAAAGAGTTTTTAGATGGAAAATCCCCTTGTTTGACAGGCTGTTAGATGGTATCAGAGGTGGTAATATCTGTCCTTCTGGGAAAAAGAAAGAAAGTTAGTTGACATGATCTGAAACTGTTACTGTTGTGAGTCCGATCCCATTGTATCCCAGATGGTGTTTGGGATTCAGCTGGAACCTGTAGGGGTGGTGATGTCATCTGGATTTCTCTCTCTCTCTCTTTTTCTCTCTGGCCTAGTATGGTCAAGACATCTCTTGGGATCAGGGTGACAAGGATCCGGAGTCCCAGACAATGGTTGTGGCAGCTGCAGCCGTGATGAGGAAGATTGGTGGTCCAATAACTTCCGTCCCTTCTTCCATATTTTCCCTCCAAAGTCTCTTTCTTTAAGGATCCAAAAAGGGAATGATGGGTGGAATAGTCCTTCCTCTAATTATTTTTTTCACCAATTCGTCCTAATATCTGCCCCACCAATTCTGGTCCATTAATTTCTGGACCAATGTCTTCTCATTTAACAAGCATGATCTTAACACAGTCCTTGAGTTATATCAGAGGGCCTTTTTGTTTAGATGGGTTCGGTTTTTCTGTCTCCCTTTCATACCTTTCCCCATCGATATTTGTTGTTATGGGTTACTGTTAAGCATATGGTTCTGTCACGTTGGCCAGGGATTCCTTGACTTTCCAGGACCTCCTCTTCTTCAGGGGCAGGGCTGGAGCAGCGGTCAGCCCCAGGGCTGCCGAAGCAGCAGCTCCTGAAACAGCTGCCTGGCAGCCAGCCCCGAGGCCGCAGAGCGGCTCATTGGCGAAGCGGCTGAGGTCAGCCTTCCTGTGTCAACCCTTGTTTGTTCCCCCTTCCCTAAGGTATTTGCATAAAAGACAGGGACAGGTCACAAGCTTCCATGATTTTTTGTTTATTGCCCACAACCTGTCCCTGACTTTTACTACAAATACCTGTGACGTAATCTTAACCTTAGTTATTGGAGCATCACATGAACTTTCACACACTCTTTTTACAGTTGAGCTCACAATTAGAGTAAATTTGTAGGTCCAGCTATCACAAGAGTACTGTGGTAATATAGATAATAACAATAAGCTATACACCATCCCAGGATTTAAATGGACTCTTCATGTCAATGTACATGTGCCCAGAGTGCACAGATTGATGTTTGGTTTTGTAATTACATAAATAGTCCAGGTTAAGGAGCTGAGCACTTTGATGGCAGATAAATGCAATTCATCGCATGGCTGTACTTGCACACATGTGCCCCATAGGGAATACATGAAGATCTGGTGGAAGCATTTCAAAAAGAAAGTATTTTTGCCAAAGTAAGTAATTTTGTTAACAATTTTGGGGAGAAAAAATGTTGACTTTTTTTTTTTTTTTAATTCTTTTGCACCAATTTTTGTTATGATTTCAAAAAAAAAATATTATTAGAATGCTTATCGCAATTTTTTGTTGACTGGAAATCCAGTCTGGGCAAACAAAACATTTTGATAATGATTTCTATTTAAAAAAATTGTGAAATACTTTGCAGAAATGAAAACACCAGCCTCTTTCGAAACCTGAGAAATGGAAACAACTTTAGTCAGGCCAAAGCATTTCAGTCCTCTGGAGACCAGATGCTATGTTGCAGAGAAAGAACAGGAGAGACCAAGATACCACCAATGCCTAGGGAGGTGGTGGAATCTCCATCCTCAGAGGTTTTTAAGGCCCGGCTTGACAAAGCCCTGGCTGGGATGGTTTAGTTGGGGTTGGGCCTGCTTTGATTAGGGGGTTGGACTATATGACCTCTTCAGGTCCCTTCCAACCCTCATCTTCTATGATTCCGTGAATCCGTGAGGCCCCTGCGCTGACAGGGAAATGATTAGGTTATGCCCAGAAGTGACTAATGATTTTGGGTTGCCAGCTTTGAGACATTTTGAAGAGCCCTAATTTTCACCTGTGCTCTGAAAATCCAGCACCATCAAATCGTCTCAGATCAGGCAGCCCTAAGCTAACGCTCCCCAAACCACTAGTCACTTTTGAAAATCTTGGTCTTCTCTGATATAATTCAGAAACTATTTGTTCCCTGGGAATAAAATTTCAGACAAAAGGGCAAACTTTGAGAAAGCTCTGAGAAGTGGAAATGACAGAAGCAGCCATGTTGGGGTGTATGTGTCTATGCCACTATTCTAAGCAGATGCCAAGAGAGGAAGGATTTTTTCTGCTAATGGTTACTTTATAGCAACCTAAGGTGCTCTTGGTGTTCCACAGAAGACAAACAAAGAAAGGGTCCCGGCCCCCAAGCGCTTGTAACGCCGGACCCGCCATCCTGCAGTCTGATGCGTGCTGACAGACTTACACCCTGCTGTTGAACTGAAGTGTATCTCACCCAAATGAGTTTCAGAGAAAAGGGTAGGTAAGGAGAATTTAATCACTGAGGCTGGAATTTGACTGGAGCACTAGGGCTAAAGTTGCTTCTCTCGCCACAGCTCCCACCAAGCAGGTCCTGCTCCCTGCAGAACATTCATTCCTTTTTTGCAATTCATTGGAAAGATGATACCTTCAACACCCCCATGGCGCTGGGAGAACTGGGTTCAGTTCTTACTCAGAGCAAACAGTGCCAGCTAGGGGATCATTAACGTGGCATTGGCTGCTGTCGGAAGACAGGAGAATGGGCTAGATGGACCATGGGTCTGACCGTTCTTCTGTTCTCATTGACACTCCTCCCTTTCCCCCGAGTGTTCCCTGGTGGTCTTTGGCCCAAGCCCTGCTTTCGGACCGCAGCATCAGAGGGTTTGGCTGCAGGGTACACATGTGGCTGTCAGGCCACATGGCTGGGTCAATGCTCTCCAGATTTCATGAATGTTCTGGATACCGCCCACCCCAAAGCAGAAGCAGCTGTGTCAGGAAGAACAGCGCATCTTCCATATCCCAGTCTCCGAGCATCTGTTTCCCCTTCCCCGGAGTGCAGCAGTAAAACTTGATCTCTGTTTAACCCTTCCAGCAATAAGAGAAAATCAAAACATTTCTGGTTTTCCCCTGCCGTTTTCCTTGCAGTGTCTATTTAGACTCATCATGTTTTTATTTCGCTTGTATTTACAATTTTCATTTATGCTCCTTTCGTTCTTATTTCTCACGTTTCATTCTCCCTGTTTGCATCTGTGAGGGATCTGGGCCTGAGGCAGGGAGGCAGAGAGTCCTGCTGGTTTTGGGGGGTTCCCGGAAGATGTCCCCAATGGATCACCTTTGCCAGTGCATCATCTGGGGGCAGGCATGGTGAGACTGATCATGAAATGTGCTTGGGGATGCCTTGAAAAGAATCTTCTCCCGGGAGATGCTTCACAGGGCATCTCAGCAGATTTCAGTGCTCCTGCTAGCTGCTCCACTCACCTGTAAATCCAGTGCAGCAGCACAATAGGCTTGTTCACAGAGTCCAGGAGTTGTCTATTATCGTAAGCCTGTCAGTAAAGCCTAGGAACCCTGATTATTATTAGGGCTGCAGTGAACAGGGTGTTGCCCATCCATATCATAAGAGACAGCCCTGCCCCAGTGAACTCAAAACCTATATTGATGACAGGGCTATTATCCCTGCGTTACAGGTGGGGAAAAGAGAGGAAAGGGCTTCCCCAAGCTCACGCAGGAAATCTGTGGCAGAGCTAGAATTGAACGTCGATCTTCCGGCTCCTTGCCCAGTTCCTTAACCACAAAATTATCTTTCCCTTCATGCCCTAAGCTTCCAGCGAGTCATGGTATGCTGACATTTCTGAAGGCATGTCTACACTGCAGCTGAGAGCAAGCCTCCCAGCCTGGGTCGACAGACTCACACTTGCTCGGCTTGAGCTAGCATTGAACATAGCAATGAGGACATTGCGGCTCGGGCAGCAGCTTGGACTCTCAAGCCCACCCGACCCCCTGGGTCTCAGCTCAGGGGGCTAGCCCCGGGCCTCTGCCAATGCCACAACAGCCACACTGCTATTCTTAGCGCCCTCGTTCAAACCGAGCAAGCGGGAGTCTGGCTGGCTGGGGTGGGAAACTCACTAGCAGCTTCAGTGTAAACGTAGCTGGAGGGGCTGCAATGGGGTGTCTGATTCTAAAAAGTCATGGGATGATATGTTGGGGAAGAGCATCTTTAAAGTTGTCCAGGCGGGGCTCAGCCCTTTCTCTTTTCCAGGGCAAGTGATGGGGCTTTGATAAAAGAAGCTTTAGGGGGGCAGACCCATGTCTCACCATGTGTCTGTATAGCACGTACCACAATGGGGCACCGATCTTGGCCGGGGCTTTTAGGCTCTGACTATAGTGAAATTATTACTGCGTAATTAAATCTGAACCAAACAACTGTTTCACTCTCCCACGTGCTAGTGAAGGTGCCCAGATCTCCTGGCAGACAGTTTGAACATATCTTTCTGTGAAAACAAACAAACAGAATGAAGGAGCCAGTCATAAGAAGTGATAACGTGCCTAGTGAAGTTGTAAAGCACTTTACATGTTCCTCTCTGTGGCTGGTCCACAAAAGATAACTGCCTACTACTGCTGCTAGCTGTTGGGGATAGACCCGTAGACTGAGTGGTTGTGGTCTGTGTTTGCTCTGTGGCTCACATCATGCTGATGGGGTGTAGTGGGGTTTCTTACATTGCAAGAAGAGGAAGTGAGGACTATTCAGGAATAAAATCTGCAGCTGATTCACCACTTAAAAATCATTTCCTCTACATCCTGGCAGAACAACGGGAATTTTTCAATGGCCAGAGTAAGTATATAGACCAGCCCTCTTTCTTTCACACCTCCCCTCTCTCAGTGCTGTGTGTTTTGATTGTTCCTAACATCCATCTCTTCAAAGCGCTTTCCCAGAAGAAATGGGACTTTTTATTATTTCCTTTTCTTTAAATGTACTCCAGTCAAAGCTCTGGGTTTTGTGTCTTTTGCTTTTTCTTTATTTCTTTTTGCAACCTGCAACAGTCTCTCTCTGAGCATTTTCAAGTATGTCCACTGAGCTGGAAAGGGGAGGGAAAGCGTTTCAGAATGCAAACAGTATGTAACACAGCTTCATTTTCAATACGCAAGAGTATGGCCACGATTCAGCTCAGTGCTTCTTTCCAGACCAACTCAGTCCTGTTTTCTATGTCGTCCAACATCCAGCCTCCAACAGGGCCAGTATCAGATGCATCAAATGAAGGTATAAAGCTTCCTTCATGGACAAGAGTGAAATTCAATGTGTGTGTGTAGGGGGCATGTCTTTCTGTCCCCAAGCAATTATTATCTGGCTTTTGTCCTGAAGCATAAGGCTGAGATCCCTTATAAATATTCTTCCTAGGCGGTTACTCAAATTGTCCTTGCACCTGCTCATGGCCAGCGTGTTCCTCTATGGCAATAGATTTACCAAAAATCATTCACTCACAAGAGATGTTCAGGAAAGGACCATTTTCTTCACCCTTGCAAGCCTTTCACCGCTGCCTCACACCGTTATCCGTCCATCCCCTCCTGTTCCAGAAATAAATGAAGTAATTTCTTATAACAAAACCACTTAACATGCTGGTATATGTTAAGGTACATGCTGGTGCTTTGGTGATTTGATTTGATTTGATTTTTTTGCTCTTGAATCCTAAACTAGAGCTCACAGAATTTCCCCCTGATCTACCCAGAGTTTGGCCATCTCAATCAGTTCCTTGTCATCATTAGCACTTAGTGTTTTATAGTAGCCGTTACATTGGTGTAAACAGGAGCCCTAATTCGATTAAAATATCAGAAAGGCGGCATTAAGATTTTAGTAATGCAGCCCCTCCCACGCATGCCATTATAATTTAGCGCTCCTGTCATTAGCTTTTATTAGAAGGCATCTCTCAGGATGCAGCGATTGCATGCCAGCCTCCCTCTACAAAGGAGGATCATTTCTCCGGGAGCCTCTTAACAATACAAACATTTGCCCCAAACATTAAGAATCAGAAGCTACATATTGTTTTAAACGGGGGCATGTCAAAGGCTGCGTGGAAGGGAGTGCCTTGCAAGGAATGTGGATTGAAGGGCTTTTTCTGGATGGATGTTCTGCTGATCAAATTCCAGCTCGGCCTTTAAGCAAGCGGGTGGAGGAAGAGTTGCTTTTGCTCTTCCTTTGTTACTTAGCTGATCTCCAGGCAGCAGGGTTGTGGTGTCATGGTTATCAAAATGATTCATATTTTAATAGCTGCCATGTGAAAGATTCCACTATCGACGGAATACAAATTCTGGACCAATCCAGGTGTGACATGGGGAGTGGTGGAGGTTAAGGCTCTGGTTCTGTCCAGGAGCTTTTCCTGAAGGCCAGATTGCCATGGAAACAGGATTTCCGTGCCCCTCTGGAGACCTTTCATAAACCTGAGTAGCACACTGGGATTATTTAAATTCTCACACTGCGTATCCAATGGGCAAAGCATGGCCTAATCTGGTATGTATCTGAGAGTGACTCAAGGATGGATGAGAGGATTGAGCTAGCACAGAAGGATATGAGCCAAAGCCTGTTCAAGTCAACGGGTGCCTTTCCATTGACCTCAAAGACTTTAGCTCAGTGAATCTGCAGTTTCTCACAGAGTGACATCTCGAGGGCCATGGGCCAGGTGACTAGCTCGTTACGAATGCAGGAAATGAGCTCTGTTCCGGTGGAATCAGGAGTGGCCCTAGCTGTTTTACTGGCCAGTGAGGAAAAAATTCTCACAGCTCCCCCTCTGCCCCCACCACCAGCTGGCCACTCATCACTGGAGTAAAAACGACCAGCTAATCAGAGCAGAGCAACAACAAGAAAAGCAGCGTGGCCCAGTGTCCTGGTGCCCGTGGAAATTGGCAGCAAGGGCAACCGCCCTGATCGCCCACACCAGAGTCTGCCCCGGGTGGCGTATGTCCTTGCAAGTGCTGTCCAGCTGTGAGTGCTTCAGAGTCCATTGGCTAAGCAGGGCGGGGGCCAGCCAACGCTTAGATGAGTGAACTTTGAGGACGAGCCTAGTGCTATAGGCAGCGAGGTTGGGGCTCTTTCCCCTCCGAGTCAGCACTTAGCCATTGCCCCAGCACAGTGGGCAGAGGCATGGCATTAACAGCTGCTGTGTCTTTCAAATGGGCCAGGAGTCCAAGCCATGGTGCGGACTGTGACAAGGGAGACACAACAGACTGGAGAGGGGTAAGCGTGCCCTGCTGGCCACATGGCTGGGTGGGGCATAAAAGCAGCTGGGAAAGAGCCTTTATATCTTCTCTGGCTGTGCATTTGTGGGCTCCCAAACAGCTCATGGGACAGAAGGGGGTGCACAGGGATGCCACCCTTGGGCAGGAGAAATTTCAGCCGCAAAGGAACATTTCTGAGAAAGTCCCTGCATCCGCGAGTAAAACCAGGACCTACGCAGCATAAGGAGAAGGCGTTCTTTTCAGTTGTGGTGCCAATTCTCAGCTGATTATGGGCCAGATCCTGAGAGACGCTCAGCACTGAATTCTGTGAAAGCAGACGAGCACTGAGCTCTCGGCAGACTGGGGCCCTGTTTGCCAGGGCCTCAGCTGGTGTACATGGGAATATGTCACACAGAGACCTGGCCCTTTAAGAAGAGATCAATCCAGCTCTGACCTGTACCGGGTTTCCTCTCGGATGGAGGGAATTTGGGAGCTTATGGAGCAGGCATCATTAGAATTGTAGGCTGAGAGCAAGTCCTTCTGGGAAAGGAGGAGGTAGAATAAAAACCAAGCCATAGGGAGGGAGATCCAGGGGGAGGAGGGAATCTTTCCAATGGGGGATCTGAAGGGAGCAGCAGGTAAGTGCTTGAGAAGAGGTAACAGCTACCTGGAGTCCTGTAGAGGACTAGTGAACCTCTGATGTAAGTGGAGAGGAATTATTTACCATCCCCTGAGAGAAAGGAGGAGACAAAAGAGAGAGGCACCCAAAAACCTGCAAAATCAACGGAGCTGTTTTGGGGGCACACAAGCCTTCAAGCATGGTAGGGGCGGTTGTAAAGAGAGCTGTGATCATTTGTTCTCTATGCCCCTGAAGGTAGGCTCAGAAGTAAGGGCTTAATCTGCAGCCAGGGAGGTTTAGGTTGGATATTAGGAAAAAATTTCCAACCATAAGGGTAGTTAAACTCTGGAACAGGCTTCTAAGGGAGGCTGAGAGATCCCCATCACGGGAGGTTGTTCAGAACAGGTTGGACAAACACCTGTCAGGGGGGATCCAGGTTTCCTTGGTCCTGCCTCAGTGCTGGGAGCTGGACCTGATGACTTCTTGAAGTCCCATCCAGCCCTACGTTTCCATGATTCTCCGTGAAGGACTGTTCTGTGTGAGTGCTGGGATCCATGTTGTGGGATGATAAGGCCGACCCCAGCCAGGGTGAGTTGGGGCTGGGGCTACGGTCGTCGTGAGTGATGTCACACACCCTGGAGGGAGACTGAGGCAGTGGCCATGCCCTGACAGCAGAAGGAAAGCTGTGCTTCTGCAAAATCGCCCCATTGGTTTCAAAACTGATGGACACCGGCTGACGATGTGGCCCAGTATTTGTAACTAGTAGCCAGGTGCTTCCTCACCTGCCCTTGAGAATTTTTCAACCCATTTCTGGATGCCCTTTTGCGTCACAGTCACTCCGTCAAGGGAGATTACTGCAGGTGCGACATGTCACTGGGCCAATTCTACTTCTCAGTGGGGCCTGCAGCGATGCACATTGTAAAGCCCGTACACTGATGAGTTTCACCCTGTAAGAATAGGTGGAAGACGTTGAAATGTAGTCTTTGCCAGTTGTTTTAGGTGTTTGACTATCCTTTCATTTCCTTTCATTGGCAAAACCAACGTTAAACCATCCTACGGATCCCACTAGTCCAACCACGGTCCTTGCTCCACGCACTAACCTACAATTATTTACATGTGCAACAAATGTAATGCGTTTTGCTTTGGCCTTTTACGAATATCCCTTTAATTTTCCTACAGTTAAAAATAACAACCTAGCGCCGAACAGGCTGTTACAGCGTGGGACTGAGTCCGAGACCAGCGGTGTGTCTGCACAACTAGACACCCGTGGCTGGCTTGTGTCAGGCTTTTGCGGCTTGGGCTCCAGGGCTGTTTCATTGCTTAGGGTTGGAAGGGACCTGAGAAGGTCATCTAGTCCAACCCCTTGCTCAAAGCAAGTCACTGAGGGGATCACCTAGTCTGACCTTGGACATAACACAGGCTGGAGATGCCACCCAGAAAGTCTTGCACTGAGCCCGGTGTGTGGCTGTACAAGAGCATCTCTTTTAGGAAAGAGCCCCAGTCTTGATGGAAAGGCTTTGGGGCAGGGTCCTTGACCCTGGCCACAGTGTGCCGTTGAAGGACCAGAATTCCGGCAGCAGAGCTGAAGTGGTGATGGAGTTCAGGGCTAACCTCAAGTCATCTACTCCAAGGGTATATTTCACCTTCGGTCTTTAGGCCCTCTAACCCCTAATACCAAAATTTGGATTTCTTAGGGGGGACAATGTGGGGATGGATGTTTTGGGAATCCAGAAATGTACTTAACACTGCAAGCTTTGGAGAGAGAATCCCCTAGTGCAGAGCCCAGCACCTGTTTATAGAGTAATCCTCCATGTAATATATAATTGATAATGGCTATTCCTGTTACACTGCTCAGTAATGAAATGTTAATGCAGGAGAGGGGAAGAATCTTGTTTATATCAGTTTATATCTTAAATACAGACACTGCCTGCTCTCTCCCCTGACCAAGAATAGTCAAGCTCTTTTCTCGTAGGGCCAGATCCTATAGGCCTCGATCCTGCCAGGGTACCGCTGAATCTTCACGCAGTTTTTATTCACAGTGGAATAAACGGGTGGAATCCAATGGGTCGTAAGTGTCAGTAACTCCAGCTTTTCATGGGGAGTTTTGGTTGCATAGTAAGTGCAACAAAACCCACCTCAGCATTAGCTGCTTTTGAATCCTTTCGTCCTCTAGTGAGGCATATGCAACACGTGCTTTGCCAGTGAGTTAGGTAAGGACTGACGGAGAACTTCAGAATCTGATCCATAAATAAGCCCATCAATTTATATCCCTGTCTTTCTCTCAAGCACTCATGATATGGCCATGCAGACATATCCCAGCCGCACCATCTCAATTCCTTGCTTTTCAACGAGCAGTCAGCGTCCTCCAAAGATGCAAGAAATGCTTGATTTAATGGCAGTAAGTAACTGCAAGGAGGTCTTCTACCTAGTAATATCTTGGACTCCTTGTCCTCCTCCGTCTTCACTGGTCTGATGCACACAATCAGCTCTTGTGCTCTCGAGTTGTTTTTTCCCTCCATTGATTTATTTCCATATGCGGGTACATGCAACACTATTTATAACCTGCTGTTTGCCACTGTCCACCCCCAGAGCCCAACTGGGAGGCAAAATGATTTCACCTTTACGTTGGATTTTTCCAGGTTAAAACTCATAGGGAAATAAAGCATCCTCTCTTTCTTGCAGGCCTCCAAGATGCAGCCTGTGAGCTGATAACCAGGCTATTGGCCTCTCCCAACATGTCAGTGCTCCTGTCCCTTCTCCAGTCTTCACTTTCATTGTCGCCTGGATAAAAATGTTGCCAGTGAGGGATGAGGCATGAATCATGGCTGGTAGAGATAGAACAAACCAAAGGGGTCATCCTGCCCATTCCATAAGATCCAATGTAAGATCGCTACAATACAAGGCTCCCGACAGCTTTGTCTAATCTGGATTTAAATATCTGACATGATGAGGCTTGCCTTGGGAGAATACTATGGACAGAGCATACCATACTGGAGTTTTCCCTACTATTCAGCTCTAATGTGTGTTTTGTAACTTCAGTCTAGCACAGTCAAGTGGGAAGAGGATTAGACTATGATTCAAGAGAGCTGCATTCTCCGCCACTGACCTGCTGTGTGACCGTGGCAAGTTACTTCATCTCTCTGTGCACCACTGCTTCCCTTTCCACCTTTTGTCTGCTCAGACAATCAGCTCTTTTTGGAAAAGCGACCATCTCTCACTGCGTGTCTTATGCAGCACCTAGCACAATGGGGCCCTGCTCTCGTTGTGACGTTCTGCGTGCTCATGCGATACAAACACAAAAAATCTATGTGTATTGTGCGCATCACCCTGGGATCTGGTGGTTATTATAAAGCACTTAATATTACTGTAGTACAGAAAAGCCTCAATCATGAGGGCACCCCGTTGTGCTGGGAGCTGTACAAACACAAAGAAAGGTGGTCTCTGCTCCAGTGAACTCACAATCTGAAATACAAGCACAGAGGGAGGGTTGGGGGCAGGGTTAGAACTTGCAGGAGGCTGATGGGGGGATGACTGGCCGTTCGTTAGTGAGATGTTTTGTTGGGTGCCTAGTTACACCTTTTGTACTATCCTCAAGAGTTCTTCCCGTTCCTTGGTGTACACGCCTGTCAAATAGCTGTAGTCAGTGATCATATCTCTCGCCTCCCCTCGTTCTTATTCAGCCACTCTATGGAGCCAGTGTTTACATTCCTAAATTCATCCGACAAATCAAAAACCTAACAGCAGCAGTACAGGTATTGTGTGAATCACAGGCATAATTCATTAACTCACGAGACACTCTATCGCTGCCCTTGAATGCCCTGCTTGATATAAACCAGTGGAGCTAGGGAATCTAAAACGCTGCCAAGAAGCTTGAGTTGGATGAAATTCTCCAGGCCGTGCGGCCAGCAACCCCGTAAAAGGATTGCTAAAAACGTGCGAGCCCTGTGCATAGTGCTAAAATTGCGGTTGTGTTTTAGCACGTTCCACACTGGGCGATGGCTCTGAGCAGTCGGTGACTAGCTTTGTTGGATCATTTTAAGCGGCTGCTTTTGTTATCGCTCTTGTTCTACATGTTGCACACGCAGACTAGGTAGAGCACTACTAAAGAAACAAAGAGAATTTAGCGGGTTGCCGGGTAGTGACTAGTGCATGGCTCTGAGCATCTGAACCCCTGAGTTCTCTTCCTCAGTCGGCCACTGACCACTGTCCGACCTTGAGCACGTCCTTCAACTCTCTGAGTCGCCGCCGAAATAGAGCTCGTTTATTAATAAACATTTCTGCCATGGTGCCCCCCCCAGGCTCTAATTGAGACAATCTGGAGGGTTTACAATGGCTTCTCATCAGAGATGTTCAGATTAAATTAATATTTGTAAATCACGTTGAGATCCTTGGATCAAAGGCACTGGCTCCACAGGTTCAAATTATGCCCTGTAAAATTCCATAAAGATGCCAATGTTCCCCTGGCAGGCATTGGAGCTGGATATGAAAAAGTGCTCTGTATGGGAGACACATTAGTTGCCAAGGTAACTACACAGCTTGGTGCGGAGGATGAAAGGATGGGTAGAATGCAGGTGAATTCGGGGGTTGTCTGGTCTCCGCTCCTTATTATTAATTGTAGTTCTACGTGTAAATCTCTGTGGAGACACCCTTTTGGCTGCCTCTTCCTGCAGGCTCAATAGCTTCAGCAGATTTCGAGCCTCTCCTTTCTCCAGGTTCAGGCCAGGGCATGTGAAAAGCTTCTTTTCCTTCTCTTGATGAATCTGGTTCTCTATGAACCAGTGAGGTGTGTAGACAAGAAGCAGGCTGTTTGGGGAGCAGGCCTGCTGTAGGTGAAAGAGAGATGACATTCCTTTTCCTACAAGATTCTGTGCTGTTTTCCCATGCCTCCTGCCATGCAGTTTGGCAATTCTTTTCACACTGGGTTATGTTATCGGTGCCTTGAAGGTATAATGGGACCTATGCCTCAAGGTCCCACCCACCCACTTTACATAATCTAATAGCAGACGGGATCTTGAAACATAATCCCAGCTCTGAGGTCCAGACGGGGATTTGAATTTAGGAACTGATGCCTCTGTCTCTAATGGGCTGAGCCAGAAACTCGAAGCTGATTGCCTCCGTACTGCATTCCTGGTCACAGCCGAAGGGCGTGGATGCAGCCTGTCCCTGTCCAAGAGGTGTAACTTGGGTGCAGGGCTGTAATGGGATTCACCCCTCTCCCCCTACGCTTCCCCCTCCCTTCCACCAGCACAAATCTCTCCTCTCACACCCTGCAGGGGGGTCCCTGTATCTCTTGAGCAGCGTCTTTTCCTAGGCATGTCCTTAAAGGGCCAGTCTTCCTAAGTTTACACTAGTGAGAAACAATGGGGTTGCAGGGAGGTAAGTGAAGGCTGAATCTGATCTGTGGGAGAGAGAGGATTGTCTAGTGGTTAGAGAGCCAGACTGGGTAGTGGGAGACCTGGGTTCGGGTCCTGTTCTTCCACAAATATCCTGTGTAACCTGGGGCAAGTCGCTTAGGGTTGGCCTGCACTAGAAAGTTGGCAACCTAGCTATGTTACTCGGGATGTGAAAAATTCCAGCCTTAGCCCAGCCCAGGGAGGCAATTGCTGGCACCACAGAATTCTTCCATCAGCCTAGTGTATCTAGAGTGGGGCTTAGGTTGGCTTAACTATGTCTCTAGGGATGTGAATTATTCACCCCCCTAAGCAACGTAACACGAGTGACCTCTGCTTTCGGTGTAGACCTGGCCTGATTCCTTGTGTGTCTCAACGCGTCTATGAATGGGGTTAATAACAAAGCCTTACCTCAGGGGGGTGATGTGAGGAGGAATACAAAGATGGGGGCATGCTCAGATGTGATGGAGGTGGGGGCTGTGCACCGAAGAAGGGAAGCCACTGCATCTGACACAGCATCCAGCAGTTCGGAGACGGGAGGCAGCATCGCGGGAGGGATTCACGAAGCCGGTGTGTTCCGAACAGGGATTTGAATGGGGGAATGTGAGGTTCTGGAAAGATAATTATCAAATTACGACTCGGGGGTGCGGTCCTGCAAAGGGTGATGTAATGTGAGCTTGGGCGTGGCTATGCAAATGAGATGATACCGTGTTGATACAGGCGTGGCTGTGCAAGGGATAATGCAATGCTAGTGGCTGAGACAAGACCTGTGTTAAGACTCAGGGCATGCCCAGAGTGAACTAGATTCTTTGGGGTTTTTTGCCAGCCGTCTGAACACTCTAGGGCTGGGTTGAGTGCTTGTGCGGTTCATAAAAACCAGGTCCTGCCTGATGTATAGTCACTTCCCAGGTGAGGGTGGAGGACGGAGACAAACGGAGCAGAGGGAAGGGTGTAGCAGGAAGGGAGAGCAGAGATGTCCCATGGAGGGGAGTTGTACAGGGACTGGGAGGTGAGGGCTCGGGGCTTGACCTGGATGTGCAAGGAGGGAGGCAGTTAGTGCAGGGATGAGGGAGGGAGGGAAGAAGGGATGGGAGTCGTAGGTGATCTCATCTGCACCATGTCAAATGGACTGTTCCAGGAAGAGATGCTGGCGGAGGATGCAAGTAGGGAATTTGTTAGTTCAGTGCACCTCGGTGAGGATGCTCCATTTAATGACCTTTCCCTCCAGAGTCCTGGCCAGGATTTTGGAAGCACCGAAGACCACCCCAGCCCCTGGAAAATTGCTCCCAGGTTGTCTACTGGGGCCAGCGTATCCTGTGGATTCCCATGCATTGCAGACACGAATGATAAATCTTTCAGTTGTGTTGCTTGATGTGGCATCTCAGTGCTTTGATTTCTGAAGTGCCTGTGCACAGGGCACTTCTCCGAAACCTCAGCGGGGCCTGGATTCTGAGAAAGGGGCCCTAAGATTCTGGGCAGGAACTGGTGAGCTGCCATCACTCAGCGGAGTGCAGCGCGTACCTCTTGTCCTCCGAGAGCTGGAGTGTCGATTGTGATCGGAGTGGGAAGAGCAAGAGGCTGAGAAAAGAGAGGCTGGTTCTTTATCCATCTCTGTCTGAAGCTGCAAGGCGCAGCAGCGAAAAGGCAGCATGAGAAATGACGAGGGACTGAATCAAGGAGCTTCCGGCTGAGGTATAATGCTGCATTCAACCCTCCCGACGGCCTGGGCTTACCAAGACACCCACACACATGCTCACACACGCACGCAGGCCTCTTCAGCCCCAGCCGTGCGATCCACAATGCACGCAGCCTCCTGTGATCCTCCCTAGTCAGACATTTCAAGGCCTGCTAAGGCTGAGGCAGGAGAGCGTGCAGGCCCCAGACTCTGCTCCGAATCCCTGAGTGGCTCTAAATCGTGTGCCGTTTCAGTTAGCAGACGGAGCTGTCATCATCGCGCAGGCCATGCTGCAGAAAGCTGCACCTTCTTTTGGTTTCACCCTTTGCCCTCTGGGCAGGGTAGGAGAAGCTGCCAGGGTAGCTGCCGTGTGCATTCCTCGAGCGCTGGGCCGATGGGAAACTTGAACAGGAAAGGGGCTGATCTGGATTGGTGCTGGACACGGGCAATTTCTATAGGCTCATCGGGAGCTGTGGGTGCTCAGGCAGAGATCAACATGGCAAGTAAGGGAGGCAGATGGGCAGGAGAGCTGTTCAGCCAAACTCCCTGTGAAATCCGGGAGCCCAAGGCCCTCTCAGGTTTCTTCATCCCTGAGCCGGCACTGACTTCAGTGGGACCTGTGGAGGGGCCCGGACCTGTTACCCAGAGTTCACTGCAGGACCAGGGAGCAGGGGTGTAACTTTCAGGATCCAAGAGAGAGATCCTGGAGTGGGATTTGTCAAAGCACAATGCTGACAAATATCAGCCGTTTCCTGATGTGTCAATCCCTTGACGCCAGGCCTCATTTTTGCCAGGGGGGTTATTAATCATCGTGATGATGCAAGGCATGAGGGGATAATGAGGTTGGTCTCTGTGGTTAAGACACAGGAGTAGGACCCAGAAGGGCTGGCTTGAGTTCCTGACACTGCTGTAGACATCTTGTATAGCTCTGGGCAAGTCATTTCTTCTCCCTACGGCTCTGTTCCTCAGATGTAAAGGAGATCATAATACGTCCTTTGTCTGTTTGGATCAGAAGCTCTGTGGACTAGGAAGAGCTCCTGACAATGTGTCCATATAGTGCCTCACCAGGGGTTGTGCCATTGACGTCGGTGGAGAATGAGCTTGGGCCCAAAGTTAGCAAATCTCACCAGGGAATGGGGCCTTCTGGGATTCAAGAGACTCTCCCAAACACTCAGAGGAATATTAAATGTCTCTCTCTCGTTTTAAAGATTTCCACATGTTTATTTATGTGCCCATCCCCTCAACCTGTTTAGACTTTGTAGACTGAAATTATCTTAGCTTGGGAATCAAGGCTGCTAGGTTGTATTCCCAACCTTGCCACTGACTTACTATGTGATGTTGAGTAACTGCTCGGTGTCTCAGTTTCCCCATCTCATGGAGGCTAAATTCTACAGATGTGCCCAAGCTATCAGGTTCTTGTCAGGATCCAAATGTCTGGATGTGCAGATCCTATTTCTCCTTTATGCATTAATGTTTGTAAAGTGCTTTCAGATCCCCAGATATGAGGTGTTACTGAAGGGCAAAGTAGGATTGTTACTGGGATGGAATTGCATTTATTGTGTGCATTGATTGTACCATGGTGATGAGGGAAATGCACCATTTTGCAGTAGCTGGTGATGGGAGTTTGTGATGGGGTGGACTAGGTCTGGAAGCTCCCTGATGGGGGCCTCACGGCCTTGCTTCATTCTGCTCCAGAAAAGGTCAGAGAAGTCCTCCAGGCAGCCTAGAGTGGCTGCAGGGGAGCAGCCAATCAGAGGGGCTACTGGAGTGACCAATCAGGGGCCAGAAAGGCCTTATAAATGGAAGCAGCAGAGGCAGTGCACTCTGTTGCTGCCTGGAGCTTGAAGAGGGAGGAGTGGATGCCTGAAAGAGCAGCAGGACCATGGACAGGTCAGTGCGGGCAGGCTGAGTCCAGGGGAATGAAGCCAGACCTAGTCAGACCAGGAGAGAGTATTGTGATGGGCCCTGCTGGTCTGGTTGAAGACTGAGCCCAGGGAGGGCTGTCAAAAGGACACCAATTGTGGGTACCGAGATGGGCCCCTGTTGGGCTTTTAAAGGAAAAAAAGCCTTCCCTACTGGGAAGGAAACCTGGGTGTTACGGCCCCAGACCAGAGCCATGAGAAAGAACTAGACAGTTTACCCCAGAAGGGGGTGCTGCTCACGAGAGGTGGGTGCTGATGCCGTTACAAAGTTGTTAATGGGATAAGTTACTTCGGAGATGGGTTCAAGACGCGCAGATTTATTAATGGAGGAAGAGATAAGTGCTCCGGTGAAAGAGCGATAAGATTATTTATATTACCCCAGTGCCAAGAGGCACCAACTGAGACTGAGACCCCATTGCGTTCGGCACTTTTTACACCTAACAAGATGCAGTCCCTTTCCTGAGGAACTCGCTGTCGAAGCAGACAAGGCAGAGAAACAAATCACTGTTATCCCCATTTTACCGATGGGGGACTGCAGCACAGAGATTAAGTGACTTGCCCAAGGATGTACAGGAAGACTGTGGCAGAGCAGGGTCCCTCTAGAAATCCCAGTTTAGTGCCTTAACCATAGCTTGCCAGGATCTTGCCAAGAGAGGGCAGGCCATTCCTTTCCTTATCCTGGAGTCTTAGGCTCTGCTCCATTTTCTGCAGCTCAGAAGGGAAAAGCCAGCTTGATCCTTACATGCAGTGTTGCTATCCTGACCAGTCCTCTGACAATATGCTGAGGTCCAGGCACCAGTTTCCCCAGAGCCAGGAAAACTTGAGAATCCTTCATCCCTAGAGAGAGCCCGCTGCCCATGAGCTCCTCTCTGGGGTACCCTGATTCCCCCAGCACGTCCTAACACACATGAGGATTCAGAATGGATAGTTACTGTGACATAAATATTGTTTTAGTGGTACTTGAGGGCATTCCTATAAAACCCAATGAAAGACAAAGGTTCTGGATTGATAGGAATAATTTCCATTTTCACATCATTAATCTGTGGGTGGTAAGCAAGAGGTACAACGAAAATCCTGTTGGTCCAACAGTCAGAGTTTATTCAGTCTGGCCCCAGCACATATACAGACTGACTTTTTCAGTTCTCGCTGTCTTCGTCAGCTGCTCCATGTTACATATCAAGACAAGTTCAGAAGTCAGACTATTTTCAGCTGACCTCAACAACCACAGCCATCAGCACTGGTTTGGTTCCAGCAGATTTTTTGGTACAGACATATTGAGATGGAAGATCAATGAATTCCAAAGTATGTTTGCCAAGGAATGCCACTGTGTGGGCACCAATGGCTTGATGGTACGATAAGATCACCAGTGATGCATGTAAACTAAATATCCAGCCAGACCACCTTATGGTCCTAGCTAGAGAGAGATCTAGGCAGTGCTTGATCAGCTACAGCCCTTTGGGATTTGCCATGATGATGATGCACAGAAAGAAAAGCGGGCATATTTTTGGTCTCTTGGGAAAGTGGCCTGGGCTCAGTCCTTTGCACTGGGAAATCTGTAGTAAGATCAGATGCATTTGCATCTGATTTGCATCCCTAAATCAGAGGAGAAAGTACTCTTCTGGAGAGGACTAGCTCAGAATTTTGGGGTACAAACAAGATGAAATGTGCCGTAACCCAAATTTCTGTAGTGGAAAAAGTGGTGCCCGATTCGTTAGTGGTTACTGATTATTATTGATTTCCAATGAATTAGTCATTCAACAGCTGGGGGGGAGGTAGGGTTCTAGTCCCAGAATCAGGCACAACCGAATCAAAATGCTCAAGTTCAGCGTCTGGTTGGGAACCCCGGAGTGCACAACAGAAACACTCACGTGCAGGGCAAAACAAAACAAAGCTGGCCTGCTGGCTCTGCAGGGGTGAGCCACGTTGCCTGTGCCTCCCTGCCAGGCTGGCAGGTCCAGGTGGCATCGCCTGCCCCCTGCCTGGCTGGCCAGGCCTGCTAGTTTGCTGCGCTCCGTGGCCCCCTGACCATGGCGCTCTGGGCAGTGGCCCACCCCTAACGTCGGCCCTGGCAGCACCTCACCATCCTGAACACGGGGCTGTGACCAACAGGCACCATCAAGCCTGTGTGTGTTGTTGCCACTGACCCAGACAGACTCTGCGGGGAGGACATTTCCTGGGTGCAAACCCCTGTTCTATGCCGCCTGGCAACCTCCAAACTGCAGTCAAGATTCCTCCCTGGTGTTCCAGGAAGTTATACTGTGGGGGGGAGAGGACTGGCCCATTGCTTTCCAAGAAGCTAATATATGTAGCTCCACCGGCTCCAACAAGCCTTTCCACTCCCCCCGCACACTTCAGTTCTCCCAAACGCCCAGCGATTTCTTTTCTTTCGTCCCCCACCCTGGGTTGCCTTCTTTTTTATTATAATGACAGCCTATTTGGAAAGCCCAGCTGGGCCTCCGCGCTGCAGCTGTCTAAATCAGCTGGGGCAGGCTCTGCAGATTGGCTGGCTGTCGACTCGAAGGAAGGCTAAGCAGCAGGGATAGCCTGTGTCAGCTTGCAAGAAAGCAACCTGGCTTGTGACAAAGCTGCCTCCGTTCACCAACTCAGTTTGACTTGAGGAAACCATGCAATGCATCTGTCGCTACCAAGCCTTCTTTGGTCAGACCCAGCCATTGTCCTCTCCTCCCAAAAAACTGGTGTCCATTGGAAGGTGTAGCAAATGAACCACTAGCGGTAGAAGCTGATGCTAGGCATTCCACTTTTCCCTTGAAGCACCTGAGTTGTTTCCAGCTTTAGTAGTGTGTGAGACATCAGACTTTGAAATAGCATTGTTCAGCTTGAACCCCAGCAGTATCCTGTGCTTGTAGAAAAACATCTTGGCTTGTGACCCAGCTAAGTCAACACGCTAGACCGCTCAGCCTTCAGGAAAATGGGACCTGTTAAGGTCTCTTTACTTGTAGTACAATATTTAGCCACGAGATGTCGTGATGAAGGGTATGAAATTCTAAACACATGTTGCTCCTGGTAAACAAAGGAAATAAAGCTAGAACTCAAGTTGTGTGGAAATCTGTCTGTGACTAGCAGCTATTCCTTTTGATAATATCATGATAGGACGGCCCATGCACCCTGCCCTTCTTTTTTGCCACAATCCCAACGGGGGTTATGTTGGTGGTTGTCTATTGGAGGCTGAGGCCAAAGAATTCTGTAGCACTGTTTTTAGCATTCGGCCTCTTTAAAAAGGAAGGACTTGCTCTGTGTCCTAAAAGCATCAAGAATTAGATTCCTTTATAACCGAGATTTAAACTATGGAGTACAGCACTGATGGGAAAATTCTGTTTGTGGTGTTACTAAGATTACTTGGCATTCTGTTGCATGACCTCTAAAAACAGTTCTGTTGCTATCTAGGGCTTTGTGATTTGTCACTATACATCCTAATGTGGCCCTTGGAACTTCATAGCTACAGCAGGGATAAAACATCGATATTCCTGCTCCAAAGCAAAAGACTCTACCACTTGAAGTAAAGGAGACCGTCCTGTAGCTGTTAAACTAAGGTGAAGTCCAATAGCTGAGCAATTCTGAGTCTCTCCAGTAGAAGGCATTGGTGCCCATATACACTAGCCCCTCCTTCAGTACCTCTCTAGCCCTTGGTCCTCAAGGGAAATAAGAACAATGAAAACAGGTCTCAAATAGGGTGAAATGGATCCCAGAAACTTCTCTCACTAAAAGAGTGCGGCCCCTTGTTTACCTTTTTTGATAATCCTAATAATGAATGCATATCAGCACTGTACAACTATTTTAGAATAAGAAATGAAGAGCCCTCCATTCAGCTGAAATTTCAAAGGAAACGTGGCGTAAATATAATTGCGCAGGCTGGAATTTTTCCAGGACGCTGGATTTGACACCCTTACTGCTGCAGAAAGAGTTATGGCCACAATGGATCAGCATTGTACTTTTCACTGTGGGACTGCCTGGTCCCTCCCCCCCCCCCCGGCAGCACAGCATCCCCTAGCACACTATTCCTGCATGCTGGCTCAGTGCTGACACAGGCCTGTCTACACTAGAAAATTAGGTCGGTTTCACTATGCTGAAAAATCCACAACCCTGAGCAGCGTTGTTAAGCCAACCTAAGGCCCCGCATTGCCAGTGCTTGGTCAATCAGCCTAGCTACAACCTCTCGCCCTCCTATCGGCGTAAATAGCGGCCACACTGTAGTGTTAAGTGTAGACAAGCCCTCAAAGGAATGTCTAAGTACAAAGCAGGCCCCCTCTTTGCAGTGGGATCTGAATGAGAACACAGCACTAGGCACATTGTAGCAAATGGATTGAGCCACTGAAAACCAAAAAAGTTGCAGAACTGCTCTCACAGTGTCGTTGGTCTTCCTCCAACACCTTCCCCAGCAACCCTTCTGTTGCGCTTTCGGAAAAGGCTGCCTCTGGGATAGGAGGTGAGGAAAAGACATTCCATGTCCCCATTGCCTCGCTAGCTCTTTGACCCTGCAGTTAACTGTTGTCTTCAAATTTGGTTGAGTTCAGAGATTATTTTAGGCTGCAGATTCTCTCCTAGGGGCTAGCTTTCAATTTAACAGCCCACCCTGAGTAAAAGGCTGTGCCCCCAGGGCAAAGCATGGGGAAAAGATGACTCCAACCCACAATTCCTTCCTCACCTGTCTTGTTCTGAGTGAAAGTAAATTACCTGCCCACCCTATTCAGTAGAGTCACTCCCCGTGGTGCCTGACCAACTGGTTCCATCTGGTTAGTGGCCGGGGCTAGCTGCACGGTCGATTAAGGGTTGTGGCAATCTAGCCCAGCAAAACAACTTGTCCTTTTGGCTTTCTAATGATGCTGGTTTGCAGTTGTTCTAGCAATGTCTGGATTTGATACACAGCCTGAGCATGTAAAGGTCTGGTGACTAATCATGATCGCCTCCCAGCTTCCTCCGTGCTATTGATTGAGCCAGATATTAATATGTCCGTCAGCTGAGAACTTTCCAGCAGCTGACTGTTTTCTTCCGTGCTCGGCAGTGGTACTGGGCGTCTGTCTTCATTGCAATGTTAACTCAGGTGATTGGCACCCAGGCCTCGCCCACCCCCCACTCCCCATGGAGGCCATTCCTGCGGCTGTGTCCTCACTGCATAATGGGTGGGTTACTAACCCAAGTGGAAGACCACTCAGGTTTTAGCCTACAGCCCCAGATGTTCCAGCCAGCCCAGGTGGAAAGCACAGCTGTAGTTGGGTCAGAAATGTGTGTGTGTGGATGGCTGTGGAATTGAGATAATGCCTGACTAGAAGCCCAGGTTAACTCTGCAGTGAAGACAGACTAGAGGTGTTGGCTCAGACAAAGCTCAACCAAAACCTGTCGTCTTTACGGAACAAAATAAAGATTTCCTTATGACAGGGACTCCCGCTATCGTTATACGTCAACAGGTCGTTCATTCCTGCCTTTAACCCAATTGGGGAAATAAATATTAATGACTAGATTCAGTTGAAAACTACCGAGGGTTTTTTGCTGGAAACTTGGGAGAGGAAATGGGTTTTTGTTCCATTTGAAAATGGTTCTGGTTATTGGTGGAAAAACTGAAACTGAAGAACATTCAGTTTTGATCACAGTTTTTAACCCTCCCCCTCCCCATTACCATCACACAAATACACACACAAACATTTTTTGGTAAACAAATAAAAACTTGGTTTTTAAAAACCAACCTCAGAAATGTTTTTAACCAAAAAGTGAATTGAACATTTTTACTGAAAACCAAAAAAAACCAAACAAACAAAACAATTGACCAATTTTTTGTTTTGTTTATTGTGATCAGAAGAATGGAACATTTTGACCAAAATTAAAAATTTCTGGAAAAAAAAAACGTGAAAAAAATGTGACATGCTATTGGCCACCTCCTATCGTAAATGGTGTATTTATCCTTGGAACAAGGTCTTGCCCATTTGTGGCGATGAAAGATTCCAAGCATTTGGGGAAGGGGATGTTTGAACCCAATGTTCTAGCCAAACTCTAGTCCAAATCTAATGCAGTCCAGTACATAGGGCCCTGGATTGGGAATCAGACCTGTTTTCTCTTCCTAGCTTTACCACTGACCTTCTGTGGAACCTTGACCAATCATTTCATCCCCCTATGCCTCAGTTTCCCCTGACACCTTTGTCTTGTCTATGTAGACAATAAGTTCTTCAGGCACGGAATGTGTTTTGTTGGGGGATATAGAGCCCCTAGCACAATGGGGCTTGGATCTCTAGGCGCGTCTGCCATCTAAATAATCATGATGATTTTTTTACATTTTATTTGCATGATTGTTTCCCTGCACCCCCATCCAGACACCTACAAATTCAACCATTTGACAGCTTTTCAGAGGAAATTGTCAATTTCATGGCATCCTCCCTCTCTGTCCCGTCTCCCACGCCCTTTAAGAGCCAGTCAGGTCAGCCTAGCTTTCTAGTAGCAAAGGACAGGATACATTACTCTCTGGAGTCCATCCCAACTGCTCCTGGGACAACCGGGGGGCGGGGGGGTTGCTCAAGAGAAGCACAAGTTGCTGTCCCCTATGCGGAGCTGGATACAAAGCCACCCAGGGAGTAGGAACGTGAACGTGGACTCCTGCTAGGCAGCTTGTGCTAGCCTGGGCCTTCGCTCAGCAGTCCATCCCTATTCAGCAAAGCGCTTAAATCCTATGGACTTCAGTGGAACTTAAGCGCATGAATTGGTGAACAGGGATGGACATAAGCCGGTAGGCCACCTCCTTGTGCCTCAGTTTCCTCATTTGTAAAATGGAGCTAATGATCCTCCCTGCCTTTGTAAAATGCTTTGAGATCTACCGATGAACAGCACCATCTAAGAGCCAAACATTACGTGCTTTGCTACCTCAGGGCCGCGATGAGTTTGGTGGTGTTGAAAAGATGCTGTTTAACACTCAAGGGCTGCCTAGGAGGGTCTCAGATGGATGCGTGTTGATTTAAAGCATTCTCTCTATGGTGGCTTCTGGCTGGTCCATCCCACTAGAATTAGCCACAGGATCGTTTGCAGCCTCCTGACCCTGACCGCTGGCAAGTGCCACTCACTCGGCATGAAACATGTCACGTGTGTCATGAAGGGAGCCACCTGGGGTGGCAGGCCAGCGATTGCCCTCCTGTCTAGGTGGCAGCAAAGAGGGTGGAGTTGGAAACAGCGCAGGACCACGCAGAACTGAAGGCAGGACTACAGCTTGGATGAGCACGTAAGGTTTGCTCTGGAGAGCGGGTGGGTTTATTTATTCGCATCTTTGGTAGCCACTTTCTCTGCTCAGCTTGAGAATGGCGAGTGGGCAGGGGGCAAGGTGGGAACATCCTCTGGGGCCATTCAGGGGCTGCCTGGTCCCCAGCATAAACTAGAGTGGCCCCTAGGGGACTTTTCAACGTCCGAGAATTGCCAGAGCTCAACCAGCTCGTCCATTCTCTGGCCTATGCCTTATCCAGAGCCCAGCAGCCCAACACCGTTCTGGAGCTCTGTGCTACCGGAGACACCGCCTTGACACTGGAAAGTTTGCAAGCTAGCTAACCCCACCATGGAAGCCAAAAGGGGCTGGGGCAGAATGGAGAATGGGGCCCAATGGGCAGAGCTAACACCCTGGTGATTCCGGATCCAAACTTTCCCCCAGTCCGGGATGTTCGCTGTCAGCCCACTGTTGTAGCGGAGAGACCACAGGGCTGTCATTCAGGAGGGGCATTTCTTCTTCCTGTTGAACAGAGGATGCATCTCAGTGCTCTAAAATCCCTCTGCTGACGTGGCTAGAATGCCTCCATCTCTGCTGACCTTACTGAACCATTCCCATGGGCTGTGGCCAGCGCCAGGGGGTAAAGTTAAGGTTGCCATTGTAGCAAATATCTTAATTCCTCATTCCCTGCTTTGCCAAGCTTTGAGCGTGGTTGAACTCTCTATTCTGGAAGGGCCCGGGACACCATTGGGCAGCCTTACCTCAGCATTAATGACCTTTCGGGGGAATTAGTCCAGATAGGTTCAAGTTATGAATGTGGTGCTGAACCCAGGCTGGCAATAGGGCATGTGTAATCAGTGATCTGGCTCTGCTGGATGGGGAGCTAGACGGCACTGGCATTCTGCCTCTTAGGAGCATCACAAGAGAGAGCCCCTTTCCCTGTGGCCAGTGTCGCCGAGCCTCCATCCTCCACACACTGTGCAGCAGCCCTCCCTTCAATCCTTTCTTTCTTCAGCCCATCCTCATCATCCAGCTAAATTAGCCCCTTATGGATGGGTCTCAGCAAGCAAGATGTGGATCTGATCTGAAGTACACAGCACGCAAAACCTTTTATTGCTACCCTAGAAATAGCCGCACCGCTAGGAAGAAGATAGCATCAGAAACCACTCAGGTGGGCATTGTTGACGTTCCCCCTGCCCTCCCACATGGAGCCTTTAGTCTGTACCGAGCAGGAGAGCCAGAGAAATCACCAACTCATTGAGCGTTCCAGCAACATAGCATCGTGTCCCCAAAATGTGCCTGTCAGACATGGTCTATAATGAGCATCAGCCAGAGTCCTCAGTACCGGCTGGGGGGAGGGACGGCACAAGAGCATCGCTTCATCCTTGAAAGCAGAACGGCTATGATCAGCTGAAAAGGTCAGCCGCAATATCAGGTGACGGCTGGGCGCGACGAATCTCAGAAGATGGAACAATATTAAATCTAGAGGAGAAATTCAAATAGGACTTGGCCAGCCACCCTGTGTGTGTGTGTGTGTGTTTGAATCCCACTAGACTTAGCCACCGGAGTAATCTCATGAAATCGTTTTGAGAAATTTCTGCTGTGAGTAACGTGAGCACAACTTGACCAGGGAGAGTTAACACGGCTTGTAGTGCAGTCGAAGTATCAGCCAGGCAAAGGGCCGCTGTAGAATAAGGTACTCAAGTCCATCCTATGGACATCACACATGGGCTATGTCTACACTGCACGCCACTTGTGACGGCAGGAAGGATCTGAGTAGCTACGTTCCCCAGTGAAAATCCGGTTGCGTCCACACTGTAGTGTGTAACTACAGGCGACAGCGAAAGGCTGTGGCAGGGGGGAGGTATCGGTGAAAGCCTGGGCAATGGAGAGCTGCCAGAGCCTTTCCCCCTGCCAGACTCTTTCACCGTAGTGGGGAACGGCTCCAGCAATGGGGCGCTCCCTCAGCCTTTCCTTGCTGCTTCCCCGTACGTCTCCAGCGGCAAGGAGGTAGCCAGGTACTATAAAAATAGCAATGGAGGTACGGAGGCATTGTGTGGGCAAGTAGAAAGTGGGTCAAATACATATGTGTGTCCAAATCCACAGGCTTCAGGCGTGTCTTTACTCCTAAGAATGGCCCCACTGCGTCAGACCATGGTCCATCAAGCCCAGTATCTGGCTTCTGATAGTGGCCAGTGCTAGGTGCTTCAGAAGAAATGAACAGAACAAGGCAATTTATTGAGCGATCCATCCCCTGTCATTCAATCCCAGCTTCTGGCAGTCAGAGATTTATGGACACCCAGAGCATGGGGTTGCATCCCTGACCATCTCGCTAACAGCCATTGATGGACCTATCCGTCATGAATTTGTCTACTACTTTTTTGAAGCCAGTTATACCTTTGGCCTTCACAACATCCCCTAGCAATGAGTTCCACAGGTTTACAGTGCATTATGTGAAATACTTCTTTGTTTGTTTGAAACCTGCTGCCTATTAATTTCATTGGGTGACCCTGTTTCTTGTGTTATGTGAAGGGGATAAATAACATTTCTATATTTGCTTTTTCTGTGGTATTCATGATTTCATAGTCCTCTATCATACCCCCCCAACACCTGTCAGAGCCCTCCTTAGTATCATATCTCCCCAATCACCTAAGCACTCACTGTATATGCTGCTGTTTATACCTGTTCTGTTGGGTTGAGGGACATGTAGCCTACATACACCAAAGGAATGTGCAATGGAGATGTACCTAAAGTTAGGCACATGCTCAAGTGCCTTGATGAAGTGGGGCCAAAGTGACTCAAAGGCAAATCTCGTTAGCAGGAAAAACAAATGCAAAGAGTGAAATAATAATAACATTGCAAATTTCACCAACGCTCTTAATCACAGAATCATAGAATATTAGAGTTGGAAGGACCTCAGGAGGTATCTAGTCCAACCACCTGCACAAAGCAGGACTAACCTCAGCTAAATTATCCCAGCTAGGGCTTTGTCAAGCCACAGCTTAAAATCCTCTAAAGATGTAGATGCCACCACCTCACTAGGTAACCCATTCCAGTGCTTCACCACCCTCCTACTGAAAAACTTTTTCCTAATATCCAACCTAGACCTCCCCCAATGCAACTTGAGACCATTGCTCCTTGTTCTGTCATCTACTAACATTGAAAACAGCCTAGCTCAATCCTCCCTGGAACCCCCTTTCAGGTAGTTAAAGTCTGCTATTGAATCCCCCCTCATTCTTCTCTTCTGCAGACTAAACAGGCCTAGTTCTTTCAGCCTCTCCTCATACATCTTGTGCTCCAGCCCCCTCATCATTTTTGTTGCCCTCCATTGGACTCTCTCCAACATGCCCACATCCTTTTTGCAGTGGGGGACCCAAAACTGGACACAATACTCCAAATGTGGCCTCACCAATGCCCAATAGAGGGCAATAATCAAGTCCCGCGATCTGCTGGCAATGCTCTTACTAATGCAGCCCAATATGCCATTAGCCTTCTTGGCAACCAGGGCACACTGCTGACTCCTATCCAGCTTCTTATCCACTGTAACCCTCAGATCCTTTTCTGCAGAACTGCTGCCTAGCTCATCGGTCCCCAGTCTGTAGCTGTGCATGGGATTCTTCCATCCTAAATGCAGGACTCTGCACTGGTCTTTGTTGAACCTTATGGGATTTCTTTTGGCCCAATCCTCCAATTTGTTTAGGTCCTTCTGTATCCTAGCCCTCCCTTCCAGGGTATCTACCACTCCCACTAGCTTAGTGTCATCTGCAAACTTGCTGAGGGTGCAATCTACCCCATCCTCCAGATCATTAATGAAGATGTTGAACAAAACCGGCCCCAGGACCGACCCCTGAAGCACTCCACTTGTGACCGGCTGCCAGCTAGACATGGAGCCATTGATCACTACTTGTTGAGCCCTTTGCCCTTAACTCATGGCTAGTTTTACAATGCTGCTGTGGGAGGCTTAGCACTGGTTGATGAACTTGCATTAAAAATAATGGGCATTTTGGGGGGGATGCGGGGAACAAATAACCGGTGTCTCAACGTTTGAAAAGTCAATATTTTGACACACACCTTTGATTGGAGAAAAACTGTGATCAGCTCAATGGAGGGTAACACCCCCCTGCCCCTACCTCCCCCCCCCCAAAAAAACTTTTCAAGGATTGGTGGTTTTCATTGAGAATTTTGATGACAAATGTCATGGACAGCTGATCTTGTTCCCATTGGGGAAGTTGAGTCGCAGAGAGGTATCCTGTCACGCTCTGGGTGACTGAGCGTACTGATGGTAGCCCTGGGAATTGTGTTGCCCTGAGCCAGGCTGCATCATGGGGCACTGAAATGTAGGACAATGCTTCAGTGGCACCTGCCCCCAGGAAACATTTCCTCCTAGTCCGCAAGATTTAGAGGTTGGATTATGCCCTGGACAGGGAAGATTCAAAGGCCTTCCAGAACTCATGTTTATATCTTTTAATCCTCTGTTCTAAATCCAGACCTTCTTGTTCTCCATCTAAATATCTACCCCCCTTTTTGAATCCTGATCAGTTCTTGCCCTCTTGGGCTTCTGGAGAAATGCTGTATGCAGGACAAACTGCTGAAAACCCCGCTGCTGCCCACTTGTGCTCTTTGCGTAGAGGAAAAAAAACCTGTGTGTTTCAGGGCCTCAGGGACATTTGATTGTGAAGGTGAAGTTTGAGGGGAAATCCTTGCAGCGTGAAGTGTAAGTACTGGCTGATGAGAGAGGCTTTGCTCACACAAGGCCTTTGAAATTCCTCGGGTCTGGATTCCAAGTGGCTGGATGTCTGAGGCAAGCAAAAGTGCTTGTGAGGGATGGGGGTGGTGGTGTTGTAGATGGGTGGGGTGAGCATGCATTGGTAGCCTGGCGTGCGTTGTGTGACTAGCCAGTGGATGTGTTTCATCTTGCGAGTGGTGTCTAGATGTGTGTGCTCTGTGACTATTGCGTTAGGCGTGTGTGTGTGTGTGTCATGTTGAGAATTTGTGCTTTGACTTCCTAAATCTCAATGTTTACTGTCATTAAATAATGCTTGTCTCACCCCCTGAAATTTCCCACAACTGAACATTTTCAATCAGTGAAAAAAAAAATTTAAATACTGAAAACCCCTAATTTTGTGCAACTGAAAATGTAAATCGATTAAAAATAGAAAAAAAATACTATGGTAAAGTCAGATGGCTACAAAAGGGTATAACTATTCGAGGACCAGGAGATGGTGAGAACCGCGAAAGGCCCCTCCATCAGCCTAAGGGGAGAGCCACCGGACCTGGGGCTCAACAGATGACGGGGGACAACGTGTGTCATGCTGCAGGGCAGTGGGGCGTGCCTGTGTTGTGGGGTGTGTGTGATGGGGGCACAGCAGTGGATGCGCCTGGTGTGTTCCCGCTCGCAGGGGAGGGGTGCGCGCACGGGTTGTGTGGTGTGGGAGCGGGGTGTGCGGGCCGGGTCTGTGCGTGGGAGTGGGGTGTTCCACGTGTGTGTGTGTGTGTGTGTGTGTGTGTGTGCATTAGTGCAGGAGGCGTTGCGTTGGCGGGCGGCACAGCGGGTGTGGAGTACATCGCCCTTAGGGAGCCGGAGCTGGATGCATCTGTCTCCTCTCGGGTGGGGACTCAGGGGGCCCCCAGCCAGTGGCGCAATGAACCCTTGGCAGTTTAGTGCCCGAGAAGGACATGGGATGGCAGGCGAGGGAACCCAGCCGTGCCCCGGGCAGAGATGGGGAGAGGTGGGGGGTCCCCCCCAGTTGGCCAGGGAGGGATCGCCGGGGCGTGTACCCCTCCCTGGCTGGCCAGCTGCACCCCGCACCCCGGCAGAGCTGGGGGAGCAATGGGGCTGGGTGACGGTGGGGGGAGGGGTTTGGTTCACACCGAATCCTCATTTCACAGCGGTTCCGGTCTCCCTCCGGCATCTGCCAACGCCAGCCCGGCTTCTTTCTTGCCATCCTGCCCGCGGGCGCTGGTGAAGACGGAGGGGTGGGCGAGCAGAGTCCCGGGTGCCTGGATAGAAAACACGGGGGGCCCTGGCCGATGGGGCCTTTCCTACCGGGGCTTGGCCTTAAAATAGCAACCCCCCTGGGCCCCTGTCACTGGTGCATATTGGCAGCTCTCACGCCCAGGTTTCTGGTGTCCCGCCCTAGATTGGGGTTTTTTTGGGGGGGAGGTTGATTGGAGGGTGTTTGGGGGGGGTTGGCTTTTTTTTAACCGAGCTGGTGGACCCAGAAATGGAGGGTCTTTGAGCAACGGAGCAGGGTTGGGGCCAGGCCCCCCACCCTTCCCGCAGCCCCTGACGTCCGGCCCGGCTCAGCGAAGCCTGTTTAGATGCTGCTCCCGAGCATCCTCGGGCAGGACTTGCTGCAAGCGGGAGACAGTGCAGTGGGTGAGCCGGGGGCTCTTCTTGGTGCAAGGCTGAGGCATGCAGAGGGCCCTGGGGGGAGCGGGTGAGGAAAGAGGCACACATCAGGGACCGCAGCTGAACCTCCCACCCCCTTTACAAAGCTGGAGGCAGCAGCCCCAGAGAAAGGGGCCGGGGTGGGGCACAGCTACGCATCCTGGGCGGGTAGCCGAGGGCCATCGGCTGTGCAAGCCCCATGCACAGGGGCCAGGTTCCCCCTGGGCTCTACGCGGGGGCTCGAGGAGCACGGGAGGGGGGAGCATCTGCCCCCACCCACATCGTAACCCCTCCGTGCACCACATTTTTGGCAGCCCTTTCTCTCCCAGGGAGTTTATTTCCCGCTCCAAGACGCTTGTCGGGTCCCCCTGGGGAGCTGCAGTTCAAGGGTTCCAGGCTCCAAGCTGGGTGCGGTTCCCACCCCCAAGTAGTTTCAGAGTGAAGCGCTGCCAGGGTTGTCTCCGAGCCTGGCAGCGGTGAAGGAAAAGCAGCAGATCGCATGGCAGGAAACAAGAGGGGGCGAGGCTGAGGCCAGATCGGGCTGCCCCCAAAGACAGAAGGGCCCCCGCTGTGTGCGCTGAAGTCTGTGGGAAGTGGATCTGGGGCTCGGGCAAGCGAGCACCCTAGGCTCCCAGGGCAGAAGGGACCCCTGTGGTGATCTAGTGTGAACGCCTGTTTAGCACCAGCCAGATAACTACTCCCCCCCCCCAGGATAATCACAGCTCTGAGTGAGAAACAGCCGTGGGAGTCTGGGTGGGTAGCCACCGTGCTGGCCCATGGCAAAGAAGGTGTCTGAGAAGCGAAGGGGGTGGTTGTCTATCCGCACAGGCTTCCCATCAGCACCAAGGACAGCAGCTCCCTGAGGCCTGTATGCCAGGCTGTCAGATGCCCCATCCAGGGCACTAAACGGCCCAGTGACAGTGCTGGGGGTGAAAAGCGAGCATTGCTGTGCTCTGGAGCGAGTGTGCCCAGAACAATGATAAAAAGAGGAAAGCCCCAGCTCACCTGTGGGTGAAGGCTTTCCACAAAGCCAGCGCGCTCTCTAGCTGACCTCTCAGGCCTCGTTCGCAAAGGAAACCTGCACAAGATCTTCAACAGAGGAGCCAGGCGCTTAAATTCATAAGGTTGCTAGACACTAAAAAAGTCATGGAGTGAGCAGAGACACTGGATTGATGGCTTATTACAACAATCTGTAACCCACTGACCTCCCCCCCCTCCGCCTCCTTTCACTCCTATGACAAATGGTTGTAACTGGCCACTTCACCTTGAATGGTCCCTTGAAATGTGCTGGCTACTTATGGTAATCGATCCGTTCCACCTTGCGCTGGGCTGTGACAATGCATTTCCCAGCCCTGGAGCAGAGCTCGGTGTCACTTTGAAAGCTGGTCTTTCTCGCTCACAGCAGAAGTTGGTCCCAGGAAAGGTGTCCCCTCCCCCACCTGGACTCTCTACTATCAAATGAAAGCAGAATCCACTGCCCTCGAAACTGGGAAACCATGGTCTAAACTGCCCGGCAGGTGAAAAAACTCGATGGTAACTGCTTCCTGCACTCAGAAGGAGAAAGGCAGCGTAGGATGGCGTCACGAGCGCTTTGCAGGAGCAATGACGCGTGTGACCCCCGATTTGTTGTTTATTATCATAGGGTCGGGGTCTTACTCGTGGGCCAGGACCTCCCCCCACCACCGAATGAAAAATGACAGCCCCTGGCCCAAAGAGGTTACAATCAGCATGAAACCACACTAATATGGCTGCTGGGTACAAATGCTCCTGGTGTCTTGGATTCCACAGCCAGTGTCATGCGTGGCATTGGTTGGTGGATGTGTCATGGACATGTCTGCCGTGCCCCAGTCCAGAACACTCACTGGTGCAGCTGAAGACTGCGACCCAACGCTGGAACATCTGACCACGATAGATATCTCTTGCCGCCAAGAGGGTTTCATCCCTAGAAGCTTGACCAGAACAGAAGGGCCACCTGGTCCCTCTCCCCGTGGGAGGGATGGCAGGACCTCACTTTGCCCCCTGCAGCTTCAGGAAGTACCAGCAGCTGTGTGTGGGGGATCCAGTGGGGAGGGGCTGTCACGACAGCAGGTCACTCAAGCTGCCTGGCTCCTGTTGACTCCCTGCGGAGAGGAGCTGCAGTGGGATCCGAAGCTAAGCGACTTCTCCTCCTCTGCTCGGCCAGAGCTGTGGCGATGAGAATCTCCTTGGGATGCACGATTTAATCCTGGTTTTGGAGGGAGGGTATTTGCGGTACTCCAGGGGGATTAGCACAATGCAAATCCATTCCAGGGAGTGGGGAGCTTCGCTAGAGGAGAATGAAGTTTCACTTTAAGCAAAGCTAAAGCGGATATAAATGCAATGAGAGGAAGAATGGCTTTGTGGTTCAGCCACTGGACTGGGGCTCCCAAGCCATGGGTGCAGCCCCTAGTTTAGTAGGGTTGCTGATACGTCTGGATGTTCCCGGGCATTTCCTCTGTTTTGATCCCCGACCTCTGTCCAGGCGGATTTTTCAAATCAGTGGCAATGGCCGGGATTTCTGCAGAGCAGACGTTGCAGCTCAGGAAGAGTCCCGATGGGTGCCTCGCCTGCAACCGCAGCTGCTGGGTCCCGCTCACCCAGGACCCTACTCCCAGCCCTGGCGAGGGGGAGAGGTCCTCAGGGAAGTGCTGATGGAGGGCTGGTGCTGTGTCCCAGATCTGTGCCAGCTGCCCTGCCACCATGACAGGGAGAGACGCTGCCCTCCACCTCCAGCGTGAGGCTGTAGTTCCCCTTTACAGTACCCACACCCCTCCAGCAGCCCCCAACTGTACCCCCCTTTCAGCCCCCTCCCCAGTCACCTCTTTTTGTGGATCTGAAAGATGCTAACCCTATAGTGTAGGGCATTTGCAGCTATGTGAGCTAGGCCTGCATTCTTCACTGCACACGGGGGAGCCCAGCCACAGAGGAGGGGGCTGGCAGGACTGTATTTTTGGGCCGTACCTAGCGTGATGGGTCCTGCTCCATGACTGGGCTCATAGGTGCTATGGTAAGTATCATCATTAACCACAGAAGCTGATTGTGGCTTCCTGGTTCTGGGACTGCCTGGCCCTGAGGCTTAAACTGAAGGGGAGGGTGGCAGCTTTAACTTAAGCCACTAAGTTGCCAGCCCCGAGAGGTGCCATGCAGAGTCAACTAAACAGGACCAATCCAACCCTGAAATCACTGGGCCCCCGAGCTTCCTAGCTGTAGAAGGCAGATAATGATACGTCCTGTCTATTTGGGCCCTGCTGCAGCAAGGTACTTAAACACGTGCTTGTCTTTAAGCAAGTGAATTGTGGAACTGGAGCCTCCGGCTGCGATCCCTGAAGGGTAGGGGCTGTCTGTTCCTTCAGGGCTCCTCTACATGCAGAACTGCTGGGGTTTAATGTAAAGGGGATTTTAAACTGATTGCGTTAAACCAGTGCAAACAGCTGTCTGGGTGCTCTTACTTTGCTTTAAGCTGGCCTCGTTTCTGTCTAGCTAATGAGCCTCACCTGTTTTGTAAGGTGCTTTGGGATCCACTGAGGAAAAGCACTAGGTAAGCGCTAGATCTGATTATAACTGGGAGCAGATTCAAGCTAAAGCTAAATAAGGCACATTTATACCAAAACAAGTGGATTACATCAGTACAGTTAAAACACCTTAATGAAGCCACTGCAAGAGTGTGTATGTAGATTATGCCTATGTGTACGTACAGCACCTTGCACAATAGGTTTGATGCTGTGCAGTGCTACTCTATTATAAAGAACATATTGAACCAATTTGGGATTTTAACACCCTGGGACAGGGCACAGCCCCCCACTCCTGTCTTCTCAGACCAATGGCTCTAACACCTCCACTCTGTAGCTTATTTGTGTTCTCCCAACCACCATGCTTTTTGTCCTGCGCAGCAACTCTATTTTGTGTGACATACAAACATCAGCCCCATTTGCCCCCAGAGGGCGAGGGGAAATCAGGACCACCTTTTTGCCTGGCTTTGCTAACCAGCCTCACCCATGCTTGCCTCATTGCTCCCTTTGCATGTCCTTCCTGCATATTTCTACTTTTCCAGTGAATGGGCTATCTAGCTCCTTAATTCTCCCCAGCTTGGACTGATCTAGTAATCAGCCCCAGCTTCCCTCAGTCATGTGCTTCTCCAGGGAAACTAATTGGATTGGCAGTGACGAGGAGGCTGGTGCTGGTTCTCAGTGCTTTATTACACACCCTTCCCCTACAGGAAATTTGACTATAAGAGAGTTCCCTATTCGCAGGTCCCACTCTCTCTGTTAACTTTCAGAACTATTTAAAAAGCATATACAAGCACCTATGAAAAAGAAAAATCAGGGCAAGGACTGTGTGTCTAATGGCACCCTGGGGTCCTTATCTCTGCTTTGAATCTCTCGGGGCTCCCACAATGTAGATATGAGTGAGAGCCCCCCGTTAATGGGCCATGGGACTGAGCCCAGAATTCAGATAAGAGCCGGAGGAGATCCCCGACTTCATGTATTTAGGAGGGGATCCCAAAACATGTCTAGACTTGTGTGTGTGAGAGAGAGAGTGTGAGTGAATTGGTTTTGTCAGGGGAGGGAGACAGAAATGATAAGGGGGGAGGATATTTGAGAAGGAGTGACCTAAAGAAGTAATAGGCCCACATAATTTTTCCCTGGGCTAGTAGGATTTGCTCTCAGGAGCGCAGGTACTGGGAACACTTTTCAAGCCCTGCACAATGCCATTTGTGACTCGTCAGATGGGACGCCTGGACTGAGGTCAGACTAGATGATGGCAATGGTCCTTTCTGGCTCTGGAATCTACGAATCACCAGCCACAACTGACATTCAAAAAGCCTTGAGTTCTTTTTTGTATTAACGTAACAGCAAAGGAAGGACCACAGCTATTTCCAACATCCCAGCTTGGAGTAATGAGCATCCAGATCCTCGTGAGGAGCTGGAAATGGCAGGGGAGGCACGTGCCTCTAAGCACTGTCATTAACTGCCACCCCTGACCTCTTTGCTGGGAGGCTTTCCCAGCATGCTTGTTTAGTGGATGGCCACTTTAAATCTGGGCAAGGCAAGCAGCTGCAGCCCTAAAGGGGTCATTTGGGACCTGACTGCCGTTGACTGCATATTTCTCTTCTTCTGCCTGGTGAGTCCCCTGAGTGGATTCCCTTTCTGTGGTTTCTCCCATTCCTGGCCTACCTCCTGCTCTTTGGGCTGATGGCTGCAGCTGGGATGTCTTGTTGCGATAGGGGTCTGAGTAAAAATGAGTTGATTACCCTTCCCCCTGTCCTCTGAAAAACCATCTGTTGGGAACGTGATCCTGTATGCATGCTAACCTAAACGAATCTCTAACTAAACCAAAATCATCTCTTAAGCACTAATGCGCCGCTCAGTGTAGATGCTTTTTTATTTACACTTCTCTCTGGTAGGTTAATTAAGTCACTTTCATTTTTACGTGTTTAGTGGGGCAATGTGGTCGTTTCTGACCCAGCAGAGAGAGGCTTATTTCTTTAAAGGCAGTGTCACCTAGTCTATAGGGCACTGGCTTGGAAGGCAGGACACCTGGGTGCCATTCCCAGTTCTGCCACTAATCCGGTGTGTTCGTCATCTCCACCAGGCTATAGGATATCCTGAGCTCAATCTTTGCTGTAGAAGCTGATCCCCTTTGTATGAATACTTAAATGTTCCTGGGACCAAAGAGAGAGGAACTGATGCCAGAGCCCTCACCTGGGAGGCAGAAGATGTGGATTCAAACCCCTCCTCTGAATCCGGCAGAGACACAATTTAAAGCTTGTCTCTCTCGCTAACCGAAGTCGGTGTACTAAAAGCTATTCCCTCATCCACCTTGTCAGGATAGAGATTTGTTTCTCTCTTTGGCCCAATGAATATTTAACTAATTGTACAAAACGGAACAGCTCCGACAGGAGACGTGGAGAACGACCCACCCCAAAACAGCGAACAGCCTGGTGTTAGGACGCTTACCTAGTAGGGGGACAGTCTGAGTTCAAATGACTGCTCCAGCGTAGGATATCAGACTGGGGTGTCCCACACAGGGCACTGCCCTGACTGGGGGTTGCGTGCTTTTCAGAGGTGACCCTGAAACTTTTCCCCAGCTGAAATTATCGGGTCAAATTCACAAATCTGTGTTGCCCGGTATTTAATTTTTTGGCAAATATATTATTTGTCTGAAAAAATCCAATCTCTTGGTGCTACAATAGTATCAAGAATGTTTCTGTTTTGTTTTCAAATTGCCTGGCATCAACTCCGTGGTGTTTTGATTTGGGGAGAAATTCTTTTATAACATTTACATTTGGGGTCCAATTGGCGTTGACAGGCTCGTTAAAGTAATTAAACGTTTGCAGGGTGCCCTGGGACCCTGGGAAGAACAGTTGCTATGGAAATGCAAAATTCTGTCAACTTCACAATGCGGGGGCAGTAGTGAATTTTATAGTAAACTAGATAACACACAGGATACCCGTGTTGAATATGTTACTCACCATTGTATTTAGTTCAATTAAAACCCACCTTGTCTGAATGTGGCTGATTCTGTTACCACGTTTCTCTGTCTACCCACTGCCCCCAAATCTCTGAGTGTTACACAACACCCCGTGTGGTTGAGAAGCATGGCTCTGCCCCTCTTACAGATATGGAAACTGAGGGCTTGTCTTCACATACAGAGCTACAGCGGTGCCTCTGTAGTGCTTTAGTGAAGACATTACTATGCTGGGACAGCATCTTCCACTGGCGTAGTTGGTCCACTTCCGAGAGGCGGGAGCAACATCAGAGGGGAAGCTCTCATGTTGACATCGCGTCGTCTACACAGATGGTTCTGTCGGTGTGGCTTTTTCACGCCTCTGAGCGGCACAGTTATACCAGTATAAGCCTGTTGTGTAGACCTGGCCTGAGTGACCAGTTCTACACTCAAAAGTTAAGTCTGCCCAGCCATATCGCTCAGGGGTTTGAAAAAGCTCTCACCCACATAATGATGTCATTAAGTCAACCTAACCCTGGTGTAGACAGTGCAAAACCAGCCATCTCTATTTTGCACCTTCCCAAACAACTGAACCATTGTTTTAGGATGATATTTAGGCCAGGGGTCTACGTGCCAAACTTGTGAAGACAAGTCCCTAGTTGCCTCAGAAAAGAGGAGCTGTTGTGTCTGAATAATTGTTGGCATTCCTGGTCTCGCTTTTGCGGCATCACACTGTTTGCGCGAATTCTCTGCCCCGCCGTTTCCCTAATCATTTTGGTTGTGCCCCAAGGCTATCTGAGCTAATAAAAGACAGTGCGGATTCTTTGCAAACCCGCAAAGGATGTCTGTGCTGCTCTGATTCCTTTCCTGCGCCTCTGCCATAGCTTCTAAGAACAGCTAAAGTGGTGATGGCTTGGGCAGTTTACCACCTCACAGAACAGCCTTTGCGAATTTAGTGATAACTCTTTAGTGAGTGTCCCATCAGATTTATATCACCAATACAATTTAGGAATAGGATGAGTGGTCTTGACTATGAAGGCTGTACGAGGCATTGGAGAATCAATAACTCACCTAACAAGTTAAGGCAAAGGCTCTTTCATCTTCTAAATTGATTGTTGTACAGTCTCTTTCCTTTCTTCCGCCAGAAACAACAGAACAAGGAGCAACGATCTCAAGTTGCAGTGAGGGAGGTCTAGGTTAGGAAAAAGTTTTTCATTAGGAGGGTGGTGAAGCACTGGAATGGGTTACCTAGGGAGGTGGTGGCATCTCCATCTTTAGAGTTTTTAAGCTGAGGCTTGACAAAACACTTGCCGGGATGATTTAGCTGAGGATAGTCCTGCTTTGAGCAGGGGATTGGACTAGATACCTCTTGAGGTCCCTTCCAACTCTAATATTCTATGATTCTATGATTCTAAGTTGTGTTAGGACCCCACGCTGCCTTTATCCACATACAGCTTAATGATCCAAACTAGTGTATATTTTGCATCCTTTCTCCTACATCAGTCCTCACCACCTTCCCTGTTCATGCAAATTGGCATACATGTGCACACTGCTCCCTGGGATCTGTGTCTACTAACTGTCACCCTACGGCCAGGAATCTCTGACATTTCTATAATTTATGATGTTTGTTTTTGTGCCAGATTGGGACCAAAAAAAGTTAATTTTTTTCATAGAATAGAAATTCCAAAAATTGTTTGGTTTGGAAACATCACAATGACCATGTCAAAATCGATTATGTCAAGATATTTCATTTTGATAATGTTGAAGCACTTTGATGATGGCAAAACATTATAATAGAAAATAAAATACTAATCATATTATATAAATATAATCTAGTAAAGAGAATAAAATGGTAGCCTCCATGTGGCTGCACTACACCTCTGGACTCAGGAGAAGTGGGGTCAATTCTTGGCTCTGTTACTGACTTCATGCTTGACCTTGGGCAAGTCACTTAACCTTTCTATGCCTGTAACCTGGGATCAATAAACATTCCATACTTCTACCTTTGTCTATTTAGAGTGTAAGTTCTGTGGGACGGGGACCAGTTCTTACTATGTGTGTGTCCAGTGCCTAACACAATGGGACCCTGAACTTGATAGGGGAATCTGGGTGCTACTCTGAGAAGAATAATTAATCAAATGATGTTTGTGGGACACTGATATTACTGTGGCATCGATGGCTGTAAAAATGCTGTCCAGCAATAAATAAAATTACTAGAGCTGGTAGAAAACAGGAATTTCTGTCCTTCTAGAAATTCTGATATTTCAACATAAGTTTTCATCTCAAGTCATGAAGAAAAGTCAAAAGACAGATTTTTTTTTTGTAGCGTAGGAAGTCCTGTTGAATTTCAGTTCAGAAAAGTAAAAAATTGTTTTGCTCCACAATTTTAGATCAAAACAAAACATTTTGAAATTTCTGCATCAAAATATTTCAGCTTGTTATACCTGAATGTAGCCGTTTTGTTTCAGGTCAGTTCAATGTTAATGTGTCCTTCTGAGCTGCTGTGGTGCCTTGTGGGAATTGTAGTTCGAATGCCCACATTCTGCTCTGCGTCTGGGCTGCCAAGTAGACTACATTTCCTAGAAAATTCCCATCCAGCTCTAAAAGTTACCCATTCCTTACTTCCTTTGAAGTTGATGGGAGTTTGCCTCCGTTAGGCAAACCTTGAGATTCAGGGGCCCGCGTGGGAGTTTTGACTGAGGGCTTGTCTACAAGGAGAAATTGATCGGCATAACTATAGCAGAATAAGCAATTCCACTGTAGCTATGCCAGACTAACTTCCCAGGTCTCCAAAATACTCTATTCCAGAAGAAAAGAGACTTTATTCTGGAGTAGAGTTTTCACATGGGGACATGTTCCAGCACAGCTATAGGAGAATAGCTTATTTTGCTACAACTCTGCCAGTTAATTTCCCTGCATAGACAGGCTGAATAAAGGGTGCTGGGTAAGGTCCCGAGAAAGAAAACAGTATGCAGGGCTTGAAGCTAGCACCACATTGATATGAGCTGTGCAGCAGCATCCCTTTATCCAGCACTTTAGCTCTCTGTCCCTCCTTGTATCAAGCTCTCATTTTGGAAGAAAGAACCATAGGGAAATCAATCAAGTAACATAATAAAATGCTGAAGTGATTTAATATACCTCTTTCCCATTAAATCAAGACATAATAAATTGTCTTTTTATTTTTTGAAACCCATCTACATTATTTAATTTGTTTGAGATTGAGTGTTCTTAGGAAGATGTATAAATCTGAAGGAATTTATTAAGCCGGGGCAAAATTTATTGAAGGTTATAAAGTTTTTAAATCTACAAATGTCTGACATCTCTAAATAATTATTAATTAATGTGTAACATTAAATACTGTTAAAGCCCTTGCTGTATGTATGAACTATTTTTGATCTTCATTAAATATGCATATCAGGTAATAAATCTTTTAAGTTCTATAAACCTTTTTTAAAAAGAGACGCGTGGGAGGAAACAAACCAAAGTTTCCACAGCTCTTAGGATGGGGAAATCTTCAGCTCAACTCAAATGTGTTTCCATTTCCAGAAATATTCATAGCATTCACTTGTACAAAAGGCTTATTACCAAACACAGTGCTGACCTCTGTAATTCTTTTTTTTTTAAATTGTTTTTGTAGGAGGGCCAAACTGAGATCAGGCCCTATTGTGCTGGGAGCTGTCCACATTCATGGTGAGAGACCATCTCTGCCCCAAAGAGTTTACAGTTAAAGAGGGAGAAGGGAAACGGAGGCTACTTGCCTAATGTCGTACCATGACAGACGGACATAGAATTGTGGTCTCCTGACGCTCTGCCCAGTGGTTTAATCACTAGGTTACACTGTCTCCCTGGTTTCATTGAGGCTGCTAAACACTGTGGCCTTCATCAGCCAAAGCACCAAAGCATGTGGCTAAGCTTACTGGAGTGAACAAGGCTGTTCACTTGCTTAAAGTTATGCATATACTTCCATGCTTTGCTGGGTCAAGATTATGTTTGGTACTAAGGCTGTGTCTGTACTATGGAGACTATCCAGGCCTAGTCACGTTGACCTAGCCCCGTCGCATAGGTGCAACCTACACCAACAGAAGGCGTTTTTCTGGCGTTGTAGGAACACCACCTCCCCGAACTATGTTAGGGAAGCCGTCCTCCGACAGTAGTTGTGTCTGCACTGGGGGGATTTGTTGGAATAGCTAGGTTGACCAGGGACGGAGCCATATTTTGTGAGTTGTACATCTCCCCCCTGCCCATGCACACACCTGCTAGAGGGTTTTAGATCAAACTGTAACCGATCATGCTGTTAGCTCTGGAGGTCTCCAGTAGGGCAGCCAGTAGGGCAGTTAGCACATTTCTAAGGCCTGGTGTATACTGGCCACAGATTTCGGCAGCAGTTGATGGGAAATACACAACCTACGTACAGTAACTTGCGTATCTCCCGTCGACTTCCTAACATCTACTATGTAGGCATAGCCTAAGACTGCAGCATATTCAATCTCTGGATAAAAGGTTCCAGCTACATGACAGGGGCTCTGGGCTTTGCATAGCCATCTAAGGTAGACATCTGTGATTGAGGGGTCCGTTACTACCGTCATACCAAAGACTGTCAGCTGTGCTTGATGCAGGGACCTTCAGCACCGTAGCTGAGACCTCTCCCCCTGGAGCTAAAGGAGTAGAGAGAAAATGGAGTGTACGGGAAAACCATTTCCTGCCCAGTTCTAGTGAAGGGTCTAACATAACGATCCCTGCAACAGGAGGGCAGTGATTATGTTTTTGTTTCCCTGAGATGTCATTTTGTGTAATAGATACCTGTCTTTGGAAGTAAACGTTGTGTATAATCTTTTTTTGCCTGGCGTTCCTGGCGTGAGCTCTGCTCCCTGAGGCATGCGTGACAGAATGTTAGGATGTGAGAAGCCAACTTGGTTTGGGTTACTTGGTCCCTTAGCAGATGGGTTTCGCCAAATTGGACCCTGAAGTGGAAAAATCGGTCTTCACCCCCTTCCCCCACCGCACGTGGAGTTGTCATTGTTTGGGTTTTTTTTTTCCTCCTTCACCTTTATTCTAATTGGAGGGGGATGAGCCTGGTTAGTGACAGGCTGTTCACCTAAAGAGATCTGTCCACAAGGCAGTAGAATGAAGTTTGATTTTAAATCCCTTTATTATTGTTTCTATGACAGTAGCCCCCAGAGGATCTATCTGAGACCAGAGTCCCATTGCACTCCATGTTGCACATATGCACAGTAAGAGACAGTTCCTGCTTTGAAGAGCGTACAGACTAAAAACATATTAACCCACTGCAGTGCCCTAGTGTAGCCCTTTCCAGTGTCGACAGACGGGGGTTTTCTGTCACTGTAGGTAATCCACTTCCCTGAGCAGCGGCAGCTACGCTGCTAGAAGAAGACATTGTTGACCTACATTGGGGGGAAGGGGGAAATGTTGGCTTGACTATGGTGCTCAGAAGTGTGAATTCATACCCCTGAGTGACCTAGCTCTGCTGATGCGAATTTTAATTGTAGACCAGGGCTTAAGTAGACAGGTCAGGCCAATGAGGGGTCGTTGTCTCTGTTTTACAGAAGGGGAAATGAGACACCGACAGATGTAAGTGACTTGCCCAAGGTTACACACAGAACTTGTGGCACAGCCAGGAGAAACTACCAAGTTTCTCAGCCTTTGTCTTAATCACGTGGCCAACCTTCATAGCAGGCCGGAAAGCCTGGAGAAAGGCCAGCCTCGATGGTTAGCCCTAGTGGGGTTCATGTGATTTAATTCATACAGTGTCTCTGGCCAAATTGTCTCCCAAGTATGTTTTCTGTTTTCAGATGCCTCCCAAGGGGTTATTTTCTGTGCTTCAGATGTGACTGGCGTGCTACTGGTTGTAATAGCAACTGTGTGCATGCTTCTCATGCAACAGATCTGCCTTCTGTTCGGTTCTGGCCACCTGGTTACCAGCAGCATCTTTATATCAAGGGAAATGTGGAGAGGAGGTGAAGAAGTATCAACGGGCAGGAGCGATTGATATGGGTGAAGGGATTAAAAGAGGCAAAGGAAAAGGAAAAGAAAGATTCAAAGGTGGGTGCGGAGGGGTAGACACCTAAAGAAGATGGGGGACTGAGCGCCCACAGCAGGATCTAGGGATGCCCCGCAACTCAGAAAATCAAGCCCTTTACTTAAGTGTCTCAGAACGGATCTCGGTGCCTCACTTGGAGCAGCTTTGTGCGGCAAGGTCACCCAGCTCTGCTGGACCGCGGGAGGGAGAGTTTGAACCCCGCACTGGGAAGAACCGCGTTAAGGAGCAGTTCTGAACCCAGGTGACTCTGCCCTGCCATAGCTGCAGAGCCTCTCCAGCCGGAAGAGGCGCTTGAAAGAAAGTGGGACAGCTCAGAAGAGGCAGTGGGCAGACAGGAAAAGAGCACAGGCCTGTCTCCGAAGCTCCTGAGTACAGGCGCAGCAGGAGTCCTGGCTGCAGGGGATCCGTCTGCCAGTAGCTACTGGTAACTACTCCAGGCCCTAAAGAAGGGACCAGACTTTCCTGAGGACGAGGGACTGCTTCGCTGTAACTGCTGGTGGATCCCTTGTGTGGGTTTGACCATGCTCTGGACTGGGAGGGTGAGTGGTAGGGACTGACCCAGGGAGGCAGCCCTAAAGCACTCCAGGGTGTTTGCTATTATTGCCTCTCATAGGGACCTGGGTCAGAGCCTGGCGGAAAGGGAGGGACCCGGTCACCTAACCACTAGGCAGCACCACTGGTAAGCCAAGTCCTATCATAGACCCCGTGGGCAGGTTGGCGCCGCCACAATGATAATGGCCATTTCCTCTTCCCCCGTCAGCACCACTCCTGTGTGACAGCCTTGGCTCCCTTCTCGCTGCCTCGGACCCCTTCGCCAGGAGGGGTGCGGAGCGCCAACGCACGGGGACAGCTCGATCTTCACCCTTCGAAATCCCCACGCCGTGGTGGTGGAGCCAGTGCCACGGACACTTTCCTTTCTTCTCCCAATCCCCAGAGACCTGAGCGCTGGCGTTGTACAGCAGGGAATAGAGGAAAGGCCAGATGACGCAGCAGAGGCCACGTGCTCTCTTCCCTTTGCTGCCCAGCCCCAGATCCACCCCGTCTCATCCCTCTCCTTGCGTGGAAGTGGTGGTGAGGTTGGGCCAGGCGAGATGGATGAGGCTGTGGTGTGGAGTCCCTTAAAGCCCTGTCCTTGGAGCTTCCCAGTGAAAATAATGGGAGTTAGGTGCCTAAATATCTTTGAGGAGCTGGGCCTAAAAACTCTGCTCCAGGAAGCAAGAGGCAGATGGATGATATAATTCTTGCATTAGCACTCGGCAGCCCCAGGCGGGATCAGAGCCCTGTTGTGGTAGGTGCTGTATACATCCTGTGTGTATCTTTGTCCTTCTCTGGTTTGCCTCACCCTGTCCTTCGCTACATCCTGATTTGCAGGTTCTAAAAGTGCCACTTGGGTACATTAACCAACAGCTCAGGCCCACACCGCTGTTCAGGTGTGGGGCAGTTTCAGAAGCAGCCGGAGGCTTGTTAAGGGGCCAGATGGACGGCCCTGGAGTCTGGAGTCGTGGTACGGTGTGGGCAATGGCAGGACAAGTTCCTTCTCCTAAGACGCTGCTTCAGATGTGCCTTAGCCAGGACCAGGAGAGACCCCCTCAAGGGTCAAGCAGTGAGTTCCGTCCCCATGTTCATTCAGTCCTTGATCTTTCTGCTGAGCACGCTGGCCAGCGGAGGTGTTGGCATTTGGACACGGACTAGGAATTTCACTGAGACCACCAGCTCATTTCCCATCGCGCACAGAGCAGTCAGGATGTCATTTTGGACCCTGCCAATCACAGGTGAAAGGCTCTGGCCAAGAGTTTCTTGAAACATCGCTATTGTGGAGGAAAGAGGCTAAGGATGGTCTTTTTGGCAAGACGCAGGAGAAGGGATTAGGGGATCCGAGCTCTGCTTTTAGACTCTGTGGAAGCTTAGGGACGTCACTTAGGCTTAGTCGACAGTACAGAGTTCTTCCAGCGTGGGTACGTCAGCTAGGCCTGAGAAAAAAATCCCACCATCTAGCTTTCAGAAACCCCCAGTGTAGACGTAACTGTGCTGACAGAGTGCTTCTGTCAGCATAGCTAATGTCATTCAGGGCAATGGGGTTACCGTGTTGGCAGAAGAACTTCTGCTGGCTGACCCTGTGCCTACAACAGGCAATTCAGCCGGTAGGGCCATACCGACAAAGCATCTGTAGCACAGACAAGCTCTTAAATGCCCTGTGTGTCAGGTTCTCCACTTGTACAATGGAGACTAGGATCCCTACCTCAGAGCGGCGCTGCAAAGCTTAATTCATTAGCCCTTGTAAAGCGCTTTGAGATCAGTGGCTGGAAGGTGCTAAAAAAGTCCCAGGTGTTCGCGGTTCTAGCGTTCTATAGGCACAGCAATCACGCCACGCTCGGTTTTCAGCATTGCGTGAGGGTTTAAGTCAGGTAACTCGTGTTTGGCCTGGTTTACAGACAGGTTTTGTACGGGGGTATCTATTTCAGTGCAGGGTGGGATCTTTTTACCAATATAGTTGCATTTGGTACAGCCCTTAGTGTAGACACACTTATATGGGGGTACAGGTGCCTTACATAGGTACTGATTATTATCTTCTTCGCTAGAGGCACCCAAGAGCTGAAAGATCTTGATAAATGTATGAAGAGGTTTCTATGGGGGTTGCCTGTGATAGCCGTGACCCAGGAGGTCTCTTCTAGTCCTGTGTTCTGAAGGTATTACAATTATCCCCCTCCGTTATACTAATATAAAGCAGCTTTATATCCTATTGACTGTTTCCACACTAGGGGGGTGGTTGTACCACTGGACCGATTTTAGCTATAGCGTAGTCAGTCAGCTTTGCTGTGTTGGGGAGGCCTTGTCCTTCGAGTTGGTGTCTTTTTCCAAATGTAAATTTCACACTCCCTCAACAGGACCAGGCTGACTGCCCTGGAAACAGATGTCCTTTATGTGTTCGCTGAATAGCATGCGCAACACTGCAGGTTTCCCCCATATTGCCTAACCACTGTGACTCAACCCTGACCTGGCCTGGAAAAATTGCCTGTGTCAGTGAAATGCTAATTTGGATGATCAGAGCATTTGAAGCCCCGGTCCTGGATCAGGACCCTGCTGTGCTATGCACAGTACAGACACAGAACCAAAAGACGGCCTCTGCCCCAAAGGGCTTCCAATCTAAGACAAGGGACGACAGATGGATAAAGACGGATCGATAACAGCGCGCAAGGAAACAATGAGACCGCATTGGTCAGCATGATAGGCTGTAATATTAGCACACCAGCTGCCAAATGGGTCAGCTTCCATGGCCCATTCAGTCCTGAGCCTTGCGGCTGACCTTGCCAACCGCAGAGATTAATTAGTGGCAATCACACCGTTGGCGTTTGTGGGGCAGACATTCGTTTGGCTAGGAACGGGGGTGAAACCAACACTTTTCCACGTAGGCCTCAGGACAGCCATGAGTAGATGCCCACTTTAGAACACGCTCAGCCTCCAATAGGTTAGATGGGAGTCAGTGCCCTAGACGCAAAATGCTCTGTCTCCTTTTACCAGTCCCCTGAGATGCCGACTCCCAGGGGATCTGTGCAGCCAAAGCCCTGGGTGACTCTTCAGACGCGGACGGGTCGGTGCTGACTGCGTGTAGATTTTGTTTTGTGCTTGTTTTGTGTTCAAGGCAGAAAATTCTGTCCTGCTAGGCTTTCTGCTTCCACGGCTGTGACAGCAGCAGCGTCCTAGCAGCAGCAGGGACCGTGCAGTCCTGTTGGCCCACAGGCCACCTCAGAATCATGGTGGAGGAGTCTAAAAATGACTTTTGGCCAGTTTTAACTATTAAAAAGCAGATGAGAAGGAGCGGACAGCTCTTGGTTGTCTCTAGACAAGAGGATTCTTAGGTGACTTCGTACTTTTATGGGGGTAGGATTTGGTTGGTAAATAGACTAAACTGGGACAAATCTCCAAACCTCCAAGCACGGCGAACACTGTATTTAGAACTGTGCATTTACACGCTCAGTATTTATAACACGACACGCCTGGCTTCCTGATTGCCCCACGCAGACGATTCAGACACGGAGACTAACCCACGGAGGCGCCCTCACCGCACATTCGGTTTGAGCGGCCGGACCTGTGCCTATGTGGCATGGGTGTGGTGAGCTCCCCAGGCCAGGCGCCAAGTGCCCTGAACTCTGATTGGAGTCAGTGGGAGTTGGGAGCGCTCAGCACCGCTCTAGATGTGCTCGACAGTCCAAATCCTCACGCCTGGGCACGTACGTGATGCTAGTCTGTGCACCCTTGCTGTTCCCCACCTCAGGTAGTTGTGCTCAGCCTGGGGCGTTCACCCCCAGGAGCGTCCGGGCAGGGTTTAGAGTGAGGATGCAGCTCTGAACGGTGGCTGCCATGTCATAGGAGTTGCCGGCTGCCTCGGCAAACCAGCTGCACGAGCCAATGCCACCATGGTTTGGCCCTGGGGGGTCACTGCAAATCTCCCCACCCCCCCAGCTCAACCTGCGGTGCCAGGAGAAGAACCCAGCCTAGCCCCGGTGCACGCCATGGACGCAGCTGTCCGGCCAGATGCTGCGGCGTCTCGATGGAATGCAGCTTTGCAGCAATGCACTGGAGAGCAGACGGTGGCCGTAGGCTGGGAGCTGCGCAGACCCTTTCCTCAGTCTCGCTGGCTGGATGGCGAGCAGGCATTGCCCATGCCCAGTGGGCATCAAGGCTGGCACAGCCTTGTTCCAGAGAGTGCAGCCAAGCCCTCCCGGGGGAAGGTGGGAGCAGCCACCCAAGCGGCCCTCTGGGCTGTGCACTAGCTCCACGCTGCCCCAGCAACTGCTTCCTCAGCGCCCTGCCACCCCCCCAATCACCATGGCAGGGGGGCTGAGAAAGCACTCGGCGGAGTGGACGTGCATCTGCTTCGGGAGCCGCTCTTGGCTGAGCAGGGCAAAGGTGCAGGGACGGCATGCATGCGTGTGCTGCTTTATTCCGGGGTAATTGCAAAATGGCCAGCAGTGCTGATTAGAATGAGAGTCTCGCACGTAACAAGACAGAGCGGCCTCGGAGAGGGGTCTGAGAAACAAGCTGTGGCTCCTGTGCCGAGAAATGAGGCTGGCAGGACTCGAGCGCCTGTGTGGGATGCTGTGTCCATGCACAGTCACAGGGCAAAACAGGCAGAGTGGTGGGAATGAGGATCATGTGAGATTTCGTCTGCCACTGCTCATTCCACACAATGAAAAGCAGGAAACTCCACTCATGAGATCTTCGTAATTATCCTTTCGGATTAGACATAAAACCAAGGCCCGTATTACAGCAAAGGGCCTGTCCCATGCTTCACAAGGGTTGGGAGGGTAGGGGTGTGTTTAAGCCTGAAGTTTTGAGCTAATTCCAGTGTAGATTTATGGGGTGATATCCTGACCCCATTGAAGCCAATGGCAAAACTGTTATGGATTTTAAGGCCAGAAGATACCATTGATTCATCGGCCTGTCATATGGTCATCGGCATAACACAGGCCATAGAATTTCACAAGGTGATATCTGCAGTGGGGGAAATTGCATTATTCTTTCTTTGATTAGACTAGATGACCACAATGGTCCCTCCTGGCCTTGAAATCTATGAATCTGTCACTACATTCTGCCAACCCGAATTCCCTCTGCAGTTCCATTTGCACGTGATGTTCCCGAGCTCCTCTCCTAACCTTTTCTGCACTGCTGAAGAGCTGCTGCTTTCAATCCCAGATGGGGCTGCGTTTTACTGGTGGATACTTATTTGCTTGGCAATAAGGTGCACCTTTTTAACCGTGGGAATCATTTGCTACAGGAAGTGGTGGATTCTCCCCCCCTGACAACTTTTAAATCAAGATCGGCTGTTTTTCTAAAAAAGGCTCTGCTGCACACAGGAATTATTTGGGGGGAAGTTCTGTAGAAAGGGTCAGATTAGGTGATCACGGTGCTCTGCTCTGGCTTTTGAATCTATGAATCAATTGCACTGTCCTTGTTTCTTGAGTATTAACAATGCACACAAAATAGGAAGGCTGTTGCTCCAAAATCAGAGCCAGGCAACATGTAAATAAACCCCCCACACCTCACAATGAATCTCTCATGATGCAGGGAGAGAAAGGCCATGCCTGCGAGGTGGCGGGGAGTGTTGGCCAAGAATCTCCTGAGTTCATACATGCACATGGCATTGCACGGTTTGCCAGAAGGGTTTTGTCTTGCTCTGCCTGACGGTGTGCTGGAAGTAGGGTACTGGATTTGACGAGCCAGTGAACTGATCCAATATAACAAAGCCTAAAATAATAAATGAGAAGTACTGGATACATTGGGGATGGAGGCAAAGAGGAAGAATGGTCCAGTGGTTATAGTGCCAGCCTGGGAATTGGGTAAGCTGGGTGCAAGTTCCTCCTCACCCACAGCCCACTCCGTGCCTCAGTTTCCCATTAGTACAATGGAGATCAATAGCGCTTTCCTACTTCACAGGGGTACTGTGAGGGTGACTCCATTAAAGATGGTGAGGTGGTCAGATAGCATCGTCAGGGGTGCTGTATGAGTAGTTCAGATGGCTCCAAATCCATTACAAATTGAGGCACGACCACCTTAGCCCTCGTGGTCTCCCTCACTGGGTACGTCCATGCAGCGAGTTGCAGAGTCTGTGCCAACAGGGCTGGGCGTGCAGGGCTCGGGTGACCACGCTAAAAATGGCTGTGGTGGACCTCGCGACCCAGGCTGGGGCTCTTACGCCTGCCCCCGCCCTGCGGGTTGGGTCAGGCCAGGCCACGACAGCTACACGGCTGTTTTTAGCCTGGCCGCTCACAGCCCCAGTCTGTGGACCCGGGCTGAGACTTGCTGTTGCTCGCTGTAGCTGGAGCCACTGACGCACGCCAGACTTTCCTGCATTCCCCTTTTGACGCCTCTCTTCAGTGTGTGCTGGGCCCCATCCCTGCCCCTGCAGCAAATGGAGGGCCCAACCCTCCAGGTCCCACACCGGCAAACAGTTGTTGGTATCAAGGTAAGCGGGGAAGTCCCACTTAGCGACCGTGTTGTACAGAGAGGGCTGCACTGGGAGCAGCTGAAGGCAGCTCTGCGTCGGTCTGTCTAAGGGCCGTGTGTGAAGAACGCCAGTAAGAGCACCCAACGCTAACTTGCTCATCCCTGGCCTTGATCATGTTATCATCTGGGAACCTGCGGCTCAGGCAGCTTGTGGGAAACCTCTGAGCCCTGGTGATGTTTTGTGGCTTGGTAATCCCCCTTGCCCTCCAGCACACTCAGGGGGGTTTATTCCACCTGGAAACACGCCGGCTTTGCCATCTAGGGGGAAGCGATCTGAGCAGCGGGCAGTTGTCGGTGGGAGCAGTCATGCTGGAAGGGGTGGCAGGCGAAAGAGGCCTGAGCTCCAGTTTGTTATGCAGTATGGCAGAGGGGAAAAAGCCACTCTAATGCTTAGCTTGTGTTCTCAGAGGCCTCACAGATCATCTTTCTCTGGGGAGCCAGTACTGCATAGTGTTCTGAGCTCCTCTGTAATAGGAAGATGTAGGGAACGGGCAGGAATGGGCCACACGTAGTGTTTGTACTGGTCTGACTATGTCTGCTGGAGTGTGATATAGCTATTCTGGTACCACTCCTAGTGTGGACACAATTATACCAAAGGTGCCTTACACAAGTAGTATGGGCAAGTCTATGCTACCAAATTAAGTTGACCTAAGTTACGTCGACGTACAGCCATCGCAGTAATTCAATCACTGGTGCGTGTCCACACTACGTTCCTTGTGTTGGCAGTGCACATCCTCACTGGGAGCGCTGGCACCGATTTAATTGTCAACGTGGGGCATCACGGGATGGCTTCTGAAGGGCAGCAACCCTCGATGTCAGCGACACAGTGTCTACACTGACCCTGCGTCTTGACCTAACTACGTCGACATCGAATCTACGCCTCTTCCGGAGGTGGAATAATTAAGTCGTTTTGAATGAGATACATCGGCAGGAGTGACATTTTAGTGTAGACGCTTACGGAGTTAGGTCAACATAAGCTGCCTTGCGTCAACCTAGCCCTGAAGTGTAGACTAAGCCTGTATTCCCCTTCCCGTACCGGAATAAGTTATATTATTAATATTCTCATTTATTGTTTGTGTTGTTATAGCATCTAGGAGCCCCAGTCACAAACCAAGACCCATTGGTCTAGGCGCTGCAGAATGAAAACAAAAAGATGGTCCCGTCCCCCAAGGGAGTACCAATCCAGGCATGATACCTGTATAAGTACCTTTATACTGGTATAACGGGTTTCACACCAGGGATACTACACTGCTTTAACTAGAACAGGATAGTTAGCCCCACACAACTTTTGTACATAGCCAAGAAGAGCAGCAGGAGTGAGGAGTAGAGCAGTAGAGGGGAGAATGAAATCCGTACATCTTGGCTAAGCTCTGATAAGGGGAGATGTGAGAAGGGTCAATAAGTGACTGAAAGCTGTAAAAGCTGGATTGTTTATGCAAGAGGGCATTGCTAAGGGGGAATGAGAGGAAATGAAATGGAAGCTGAATATCAGTGGAAAACTTTCTGACAGTGAGATGGAGACAAAACACTGAGCTGTAGGGGCTGGCCCCTAGCGCTGATCCAGTAAGCCTGGTGGTCTAATGGACAGAGCACTGGGAGGGGGCCAGGAGACCTGGGTTCTGACTTTGGCTCTGCCACTGAATCACTGTGTGACCTGGGGAAATCTCTTCACCTTCCTTTGCTTTATTTGTACTTCTCTGTTAAAAGGGAGTAATGATGCTTCCCTGCCTTTGTAAAGGGCTTTCAGAGAGACCGATAGAAAGCCGTAAGTAGGCGGAATGGATTATGACTCATTGCACTAGGTGCACACACACACACACACACTAAGGGATGGTTCCTGCCCCAAAGAGCTTACAGTTTAAGTAGACAAAGGTTAGGAGGTGAAACTGCGGCCCAGAGAGGTGAAGTGACTGGCCCAAGGTCACACAGCAAGTCAGCAGCAGAGCTGAGAGCAGACTTTAGACCCCTGGGTCCCAGTCCAGTGTTCTCCCCACTGTTTCAGATTGTTCCACTTGACTCCTTGTGCATCATCCTCTGTCCCTGGCCTGCGGTAAATGGGAGATGTGCAGGTGGGCTATTCAGAAGCATGGAACATCACAGTGACGACCTCTTGCCCTGCCTTCCTCTAGCAGAAACCCACCTGTCCAAGGAACTTCTGGAGAGGGAAGTGTGTTGTTTGAATGGGATGGATGGACCTTTCCAGTACTAGACCATCAGGCATTGTGTAATTGTGACCAAATTCATCCTTGGTGTAACTCCAGTGACGTCTATGGAGATACATGGACGGACCGGCATGATGACCCTTCATACAACTTCGCCCATCCATCAAGCCCACAACTTGTTGCTGAACAAGAGCATAATTAGGCAGTTACGCCAGAGATGCAGAGCGGCCTATTACCTTGACCACAACAACTTGCCATGTAAAGTTAAGGGATCTTTGCTTCCCCGTTGCTCTTCTGTTGCGCGTCTCAGCTCGCCAGGATCACGATGCCATTTGTTAGAAACCAGGCCCTACTGGTATGAATTATGCTAATGGCCGATCCCAGTGAAGAAAAGGCCCATTTGAACATGCCCTGAGAAGATTGCAAGCACAGTCCTGATTTGCTAATGGAGAAATAGGAGGTCTAATAATTAATTAATCAAACACTTAGTGCTTGGGAACATGACCCCATGCTACATCACGAACCGGGGTGGGTGGCTCTGCTGAGTAATTCATGGCATGTGAGAGAATGGGAAGCAAGTTGCTCCTAAATCAGAGGAAGGTGAAAAAATAAACAAAGTTGTGGTGTATGTGACCAATTGCACTATGCCATAGGTGAAGAAGACGGGGAGGATTTCTCCCTGAGTGGACAGTGAACCCCAGTTTTATCTTAGCCCTCCGCTGCTGTATCATACACAGCACTTGAGTTCAATTACAGTGAAACAAGTAGAAATTTATTTAAGAAAGAGCAGCAGTTCCATTAGAAACCACCGTGAGTGATGGAAACAAATGTTTACTTATAAAACAAACTTGTAAAAACGTAAACTAGGGCCTACACTTATTAATAGTCACCTTTCCTAGGTTATAAAATAGATTCTCACCTCCAAGAGTCAGTCTTTTGCGGCTCTTGCTAGCCCCAAGGAGCTAGGACCCAGTTTTCATGAAGCTCTTCCTCTCATCAACAAGGTACCTCCTCAGTGAAAGGATCTAGAGTGTCTCTCTCCCCACTGTGATATCCCAAATCAGTCTTTTGTGTTTATTCACAGACAGGGCCATTCCCTCATGCTTGTAGCAACCTTTTTACTTCCACATGGTTTCAATGTTTATTATTTGTGATAGTTTTTCATTGACATTTCTGGGTTGGTGCAATGGTGAAAAATTGAGCATACATTACATACCCAGCTAAGTAGGGAGGGGTGACAACTCCTTCCTCCTTGAATGTGCCAGCACCAAGACATATGATTCCCTGGTGACATACTTTCACTCCAAGACCACAAGGGCAAAATTTTCAATATAGAGACACTATTCCTTAAATATTACCCCTCCGCATATCTCACCATGATTATGAGCATTGATGAGTTACAAGCTTTCAGTAGAGACCTCACATGCTATCTTTTATGGATAAATACCATGAAAGTGGTATATTAGGTGCAGTGAGTTTGTCAGGTCTGAGACAGGAGTTGCTTGTAATGAGCACTGAACTCTTTGCTGCTGGGCACCAATGGCCTTCTCTGTCAGAGTCACCTTCCAGAGTCCTCCTGTGATCTAGCCAGGATCTACTCTTCAATATAGCAATAGATGGGAAAGGCCGGGTGATCTCAGTCTCTTGGTTGAAAAGAAAAGCCAGATCTCCAGGGCTTCCCGTTTCTGGGCATGCTGGTGACACGGCAGAAGCAGCCTGTCCTCTGTTTTCTCAGTGGGCAGAGCCTGAAAAAGGAGGTGGAGCTGGTGCCCATCTTTCCTGATTCCATTTCCCCCCTCCCTAACTGCAAGATACATTATTTTTTCCTGCCAAACGAGCTTCTTCCTTCACAAGGAGCTATCTCAATCTTTGCTTTAGCCCTGTGGAAAGGATGGCCCTCAAACTCCCGCAGGACCCTGTCCTGGCAGATACTGTCCGTAGAGATTCATTTAGGATTTGTTGTGCAACTTTCTCAGGCCAGAGACGGCAGCAATGTCCTTTCACTTTCGCATACGTAGGACTCCTGCTGCCTTGGGCAAAGCCCCTTTGGGCTGTGTCACCATTTGCACTCTCCAAGCCAAGCAGCGTGTTGGCATACCTCGGAGTGAAATGCAGGGAGTGCTGGCTGTCTCCATACTCCATGAGGCTGCCCTTTGAGCAACCCTCTTCTGGATTCTGCCAGGACATCCTCTGCTTTGAGTCACTGCTATTCTTTATGACCTGCTTGGAAATTCCACCTCCCAGAGCATCCCAGTGGCCATCACCTTCTTCACGGAGCAATTTGATGCCTAGCAAGCTTCTCAGACCCTCCCCTTCTGTCATGCATAATGATGTTCCTTTGAAAAGCTTCCTGATGCTCTTTAGATTAACCCCCCTGGGCCAAATCCCACTCTTGTTACACTGCTGTAGATTCAGAATAACTTCACTGATGGCAGTTGTTTTCCTGCCTCCCTCAGGTTTACACTAGTGTAAATGAAAGCGGAGCAGAGACCTTGGTTTCTTATCCTTTGGTTCACCCACTGTTTTCCAGCTGGGGCAGTGTCAATGATTTCCTTGCTGCTCTGATTTCCTCTCTGGCCCTGTGCACCACACTCAGATCTGCTTCCACAGTCACAGTCAGCTGCTAAGTGACTCGCCACAGCATGCAGTGAGGGGATAGGTAACTTTGTTATAGGTAATCTACTTTGTTGTCAGCCTTGTTAGCCTCCCACCAGTGGTTTCACTTTCTGGTTACCCGTAAAACTTACCCTGCCTGGGGACTTGGAGGGCGGGGGGGTGAAACTAACAGCTGTTGCTGTGCCAGAATCTGTGGACAAAGTCACATTTTTTTCACGAGTTTCCAAGATTTGTGAATTGGATCCATAGTGAGTGTGGGGAGGAGGAATTAATCGGCAGGGCGGTGTTTCCCAAAATGTGGGGCAAGGCTTGTGGGGAGAAGACAGATCTCCCAATTGTTCTCCAGGCACTTAGCTTTCATTGAAATACAGTCAGACTCTAGCTGTTACGGTTATGAAGAAAACCTTCAAAATGTGACCCAGGTGTAACCAATGCCAGAATTTGCAAACAGCCTGAAAGAGTAGCTCTGAGGCGTTCACTGCCCCATTTATTTCAGTGGGTACACACCAGATGCCAGTGGTAGTACTCTAAATGTCAGCATGAACTATTTCACTGCTCACCACAGCAAGGAGAGGAAGGATCACATGAAGATCTGCACAAGCTCCTCTGAGTGACCACACGCTTTGGATTTGAAAAGGGGACCGACCGGCTCCATTTTCCTGAAGGGCGGTGCTCAGAAGCAGAGAACCCATCCCAGATTTTGCAGTGAGTGCCGGGACAGGGCTTGGAGAGTCACTGCTTTCTGGAGGAAGGGATGAGCACACTGGGATTTCTAAAGCACAGAATTACAGAAATTAGAGAGGGGGGAAGCTGGTTAAATCATTCACCTCGCTCTGCGAGTCTGTAATTTAGCAAGACAGCTGTGCTTCTCCATGTGCTGGAGCTAATTGCGCTTAGAGAGGAATTCTCACTTGCTGGGAGTCAAGCCTGTTCCGCTGCTGTCCGTGGACTATAGGACTCCATCGTCAATGTATTAGGACGAACGGGGATCTTATCACTTTCAGAACAAACTGCTGTGAGATTCATCTCTTCACATTAGCGTCCCTAGAAAGGAGATGATGATGACAACGACCAAACATAAAGGTACTAACACAGCCTTTCTCAGCCAGGTTTGCGACAAAGGGAGAAATTAGCCTTTTGAGCATCACGCTGAAGCCTTGGTGATGGGCATGCTACAAACAGCCCCCAAAAGCTCCATGTTGCAGTAACTGCGTTGCTTCCTTCCCTGGGTAGCCCCGTCGCTGGCCGGGGTGTGCTCATAGCTAGCTCTCATGGAGGGCTTTCCAGAAGTAGGTCTCGAAGCCGTTTACAAAGGAGGTGAGTACCAAGCCGAGCTGCTGAGAGAGAGACTGCTCGGTGCCACGTCAGAGCCCTGGCCCGCCTTGTTCACTGTTGCAGCTTCAGCTGTGGCCATTCCTGATGCTTCAGAGGAGGGAGATTAAAAAAAACCCCAACCTCCCAGAATCCACTGGAGGAAAGATCCCTTCCTGAACCCTTCCAGTACCATCTGAAAACCTGAAGCTTGAGCTTTTAGGAACATCCAACCCCCTATGACACAGCATCCCAGAGAGCACTGACCATTCCCCCTACCCACTCAGCTGTCCAGGCCATTGGGACTGCCATGCTTTTCCCCACTGTGGACACCACAGCCTTTCTCCAGCACTGCACTGCCCTTACTGAGCTGGAAAATCTGACACATGGATCAGCCAGTAGGAGATGGACGTGCACTGAGAGACAGCTGCCAGCCCCATCCCAACTGAACCGCTTTGTCGCAATGGGCCTGTCTGTGGTACTTATACACTCCTGTTACAAGAGTATCTGAGCGTCTCAAAGTCTTTAAGCATTTGTCTTCACAACGCCCCCCCGGAGCTACTGTTATCTTTAAGTAATCAGGGAGCTTTTCCATAGAAGGGCTAAGTGACTTGTACAAGGTCACATAGGAAGTCTGTGGCAGAGTAAGGAACCAAATACCAGGTCTGATGAGTGCTAATCACTGGATCCCTTCCACCAACCATCAGCAGGACCGCTGGCATTTCCTGGATCTGCTCTGCTGCCACCTAAACATAACAGGACCGAATTCTGCCCTGCTCTACACCCCCTGATTATAGTTAGTGACTGCACAGGCGCCTTGGCTCTCAACCTGCTGGCCAATTCAGCACACAGCTGTGGCCCATGTGACATACTCAGGGCTATACAGATAGTCTATCTATATATTGTGTGGATACCCATAGCCCACTTCACACGTGGAATCCTGCATATGCTGCCCACAACGGTAAATAGGTTGAGAACCACTGGCCCAGGGGGTGTGAGGAGCTGAACTGAAAGGCCAGCGATGGTGATCTTGGTCAGGGAGAACTGATTAGGACATTACACTTCTCCTCTAAACTCACTGTGCTGTCGGTGTTTTATACTGCAGTTGGGCTCTGACCGTAACTTCTCTGCATGTGGCATGTTCAATTTCCAGACAATTAATTCATTTAATGCTTTGTTTAACTCTACCAAATGAGATATGCTGTAAACTTTGACAGGTCGGTATCTTTAGTAAAGATTTAACCCTGCTTCCCTTCTTCATGCCCTCCTCCTTCCCTTCCATGAATCTTTCTTTCTTTCTTAAAATCCATGGGACAGCCCTGGGGTAGTTATAATAGAAGCAGGCATAGAGGAGACTCGTGATCTGAGACTACCCAATCAAAAGGAATGTTGAGAGACGATCTAATTGTGCTCTGTAAGTACCTCTGAGAGGAGAAGATACCTGCAGGCTCCTTAATCTTGTTGGAAAAGGCACAACAAGGTCCAAATTCAAGAGCCAAAACTCGAATTGGAAATAAGATGCCCACCTGGAATGATGAGGGAACAGATTGGAAGAGATGAGTGTTGGATTTGATGCTAGGGAGGGAAGGGTGATTTGAAATTAGAACCTGGCTTGAGATATAAATGTTGCAACCGAACACTTGTTTTTACAATGGACCCAACCAAAACCACAGATACAATGTTTGGGATGGATACTCAAGGAGCTGACGGAGGAGATATCTGAACCATTAGAGATTATACTAGAAAAAGACGAGAAGTGGAAGACGAGAGAGATTCCAGAGGACGGGACAAGGGAAAATATAGTGCTAATCTATAGAAAGGGAAATAAGGACAACCCAGGAAATTTTAGACCAGTCAGTTTTACTTCAGTACCCGGGAAGATAATGGAGCAAATAATTGAGTAATCAATTTGCAAACACCTAGAAGATAATAAGGTTATTATTTTTGTATTAATATTCATGCTGATGAAGTAACAGCATGGATTTGTCAAGAGCAAATGATGTCAGACTAATCTGATAGCTTTCTTTGACAGGGTAACAAGCCTTGTGTCTAGGGGGGGAAGTAGTAAATGTACTTTAGTAAGGCTCTTGATACTGTCTCGCATGACCTTCTCATAAACAAACTAGGGAAATACAACCTAGATGGAGCCACAGCAAGGAGGGTGCATAACTGGTGGGAAAACTGTTCCCAGAGAGCAGTTATCTGGTTCACAGTCATGCTGGAAGGGGATATCAAGTGGGGGCCCCACAGGGATCAGTTCTTGGTCTGGTTCTGTTCAATATCTTCATCAATGGTTTAGATAATGGCATAGAGAGTACACCTATAATGTCTGCAGATGACGCCAAGCTGCAAGAGGTTCGCAAGTGTTTTGGAGGAGACAATTAACATTCAAAACGATCTGGACAAAGTGGAGAACTGGTCTGAAGTAAATAGGATGAAATTCGTAAGGCCAAATGCAAAGTACTCCCCTTAGGAAGGAACAATCAGTTGCACGCATACAAAATGGGAAATGACTGCCTAGGAAGCAGTACTGCAGAAAGGGATCCAGGGGTCATAGTGGATCCCAAGCTAAATATGAGTCAACAGTGTTACACGGTTGCAGAAAAAGAAAACATCATTCTGGGATGTATTAGCAAGAGTGTTGTAAGCAAGACATGAGAAGTAATTCTTTCACTCTACTCCGCCCTAATTAGGCCTCACCTGGAGTATTGTGTCCAATTCTGGGCACCGCATTTCAGGAAAGATGTGGACAAATTGGAGAAAATCCAGAGAAAAGCAATAAAAATGATTAAGAGCCTAGAAAATGTGATCTGTGGGGAAGGTTGAAAAAACTGGGTTGTTTAGTCTGGAGAAGAGAAGACTGGAAGGGGACATAAGTTTTCAGATGCATAAAAGGTTGTTACAGTGAGGAGGGAGAAAAATTATTGTTCTTAACCTCTGAGGACAGGACAAGAAGCAATGGATGTAAATTGCAGCAAAGGCAGTTTAGGTTGGACATTAGGAAAAAACTTTCTGTCAGGGTAGTTAAACACTGGAATAAAATGCCCAGGGAGGTTGTGGAATCTCCGTCACTGGAGATTTTAAAGAGCAGGTTATATAAACACCTGTCAGGGAGGGTCTAGATAATGCTTTGTCCTACCATAAGTGGACTAGATGACATCTCAAGGTCCCTTCCAGTCCTACGATTCTACGGCAAAATGTTTAAAATAATCCAGTTCTGGATCCCAAGTCTGCAGGCGCTATAGAAACGTGAAGGCTACCAACTTGGTGGACTTCACTATGACTTCTTTTCAAAGTGCTTTGAGACTGGCTGATGGAAAGCTCTATATCAAAGCGAGGGAAGCTAGGTGTCGTTATTGTTGTGCTGTGCTTGTACGTGGTGGTTTGCTGGGGAATATTAGGCACAACTGTCTGAGCCCAGCCCAGGCGTCACATTGCAGCCTGCAGCTGGACACAATTCTAGCAATCCCTGTTTTGCCAGGTGTTCGTGACAGAACCGCCCTGTTGTCTCCTACGTGTGCTCTGCTGCTGACTAGACTTCACTGCTCTGTGAAAGGGAAGGGATGGACAAGCAGGTAACTGCTCACTTAGATTTTGTGTCTATGCACTGTGAACACAAAGGGCCCGATCCAGAAATCAGCTCCCCACCCTGGGTGGTTTCAATGAGGTTGAATAGCGCTCAGCACTACTCAGGAACATTCCCATATCTCGTTTGTTTTTCCAGCCAAGCCGCGGTATTGTCCTTGCTGTTCCATAATGATCCTTTTGGCCTTCGGAACATGCCCCCACTGATCTCCTGGGTTAGTCAGCATGCCTAATCATGTGAACATCATAATTGTCATGTATGTCGGTCATGCTGCACGCATGATTTGGTGTCGGTACTCCGCTTCTAATTTCTAACGGCTTCTGCTTTCAGCACCATTAGTGATCATAATTATTTTCCTAAGTAAAGATTGTTGCTAATGACCATAATCAACTTCAGCGTGATAGCACAGCAAATGGCACATCTACGAGATGGGATGTAGCTGGGGAAAAAACACTTCAAACTCTGTTTAATTTCAGATGCATAGATTATTTACAAAAAGCTTTAGACTGTGCAATGTGTTCCCATAGTAGGTTCAGGAGTTCAAACCCTTCATCATGTCGTCTTGGCCTTTTGGTTATGATCAAGAGCACTAACAGTTGCAAAACTCATTTGATCTCGGAAGGAGACATCACCTTGCCTTTGCAAAGGGATAGACTCACAAAGTCTTTTTCAATCTCTCACTGCTAGGTAGGCGTGCAAAGTAATTTGCAAAAGTATCAAATATTTAAATGGGGGCTGTCAAGTGAAATATTTAAATGATATAAATTGAGGGTCACACGGAGATTTCTTTACATTAAAAGCATGGCGCTGATAAGGCATAGTTTTGCGTTAAGTGCCCAACTCTCATCCTAGCACAGTTTTATTTTAGTCTGTGTTTTTGTGGCGTTTAGAGAGAGAGGTGACGCTCAGGTATATCGATCATAGAAAGCATCACACTACATGATCAAGTAATCTTTTAGATCTTAAGTTCATCTCAATCCTGTGTATCTACCATAAAATTACACACACACACTAACTCTTTGTATAGGTCATGGGATTAGAACCTAGGAGTCTTGGATTTTTGTCCCTGTGCTGGGAACTTGAGCAAGTCATGTCATCCCTCTGTGCTTCTGTATCCCTGCCCAATTTTAGTCAGTCTTGTGCATTTAGATTTTAAGCTGTCTGTGACAGAGACTCTTACTACATTTATGTACAGTGCCTAGCACAATGGGGGCCCAGTGTCTGTTGGGCTTAATAAATGTTTAATCATTAATAAATGATTAATAATACACACATAAATGTCTATGTGGTGCACGTCTGTATTAACTTATGCAAGCATGTACAGACACACACACACTCACACATACAGTACTTGGCGCACACATAAAACAAATAATTCTCTAAAGGGAATGTAGCCATCTATGTACTTTTAAAAAAATTAAATGAACTGCATCTGAAAAGAAGATTAATTTCCTAAAACGACCAGTATATTTAGTGCCCGCCATGAAGAACGAGCAGGACATTCAAGCATCTTACATTTCATTTCTCTGCCTTCCTGGTAATGACAGATATAGGACATTTCACTTGCATTTGGCGTGGCCTTCTAGATACAGACAGGTTGTTTTGGGAGATTCCTAAATGTAGGCTGGCAATCTCTCTGATTCAACCAACCACGATGGTATAACACCACCAGGAGAGCTGTCCAACAGGGAAGGTTCTCTCAGGAAGAGGGAGCATGTGGATTTAATGGGAGAGCGACTGAGAGGTAGGGGTGGGGATGTATTTGAAAGGAGCAGAGAGAAGGGTCAGCTTTTGGATACAAAAGTGAAAGTTCAGCCGCTTGGTCTCTCCCCATGTTGGCTGGTTTGTGCAGCCATCATAGACGCTACCTGTGCTGTTATCAGACAGTGGTTCTCAAACTTATTTGATCACATCGCATAGTGGTTTACGCTCCCCCCGCCACTCCCACCACACAAGTACGTTTGCCACCTCCCAGCTCTGAAGGCAGAGCCGAGATCAGCAGGCCTAAAGCTACCATCCCCATGCCGGAAGCATCTTTGGCCTGGGGGTGGTTCTGCAAAACAATGTGATTCTGAGGTGGGGAAAGAGATTCTAACGGATCTTCGCAGCTTAATGTTCTGTTTTACCCCTGCGTTCTGAGCTCTCGCAGTTACCTAAGCTGCGTGGCCTCCAGGGAAGCTGCTAGGCATTGACTTTTAATCAACCTGATTCTCGGGAGCCTGGTCAGAGCACAGAGAAAGAGAAAAGAGGGGTTAACACAAATCTTCAGAGCTCAGAATGTGTCAAAAGAGACTGTTACTAACACAAGCCCTCAGCCCCGCTCAGCAGGGAGCTGGAATTCATGTGTGCTGAATAGGTGATATCACCTTTTGCTTTACATCTGTTTTCTTGCAACAAAGAGAGAACCAGCTTTAGTAACCATCACGAGGCTAGCCTCTGGGGATTCAGTTTAACCCACTACTCAGCCACAGCACCTTTTTTGTTTGCAACATGGGAGGGGCATTAAGCCTGCGATCTTGATTTAATTCCTACTTCAGTAATTAGCCTCTCTAGCTCCTGGCTTCTTTCATTTCCTATCTGGGACACCAGTGTTGTTTAGGGGAGTCCCAGCCAGTGCTCTACCCAGTAGGCTACACTGCCTCACCTGGGGACGGAGCAGCATTATGCTAGTCCTGTCCAGCTGTGGAATAAAAGACAGCCCCTACCCCAAGGAGCTTACAACCACAGGCCAAAACAAGATGTAACAAATAAGTGAAACAAACAAATGGGCCAGGTGAGAGGGAGAACCCAGTCACACTAAAACAAACCTGTGGATCATAGCCTGAGTGTTCAATGTGTCCGTGTGAGATCAGAAGGAGGAAATGTGGTTCATTACCTGCCTGGCTATACAGGGCCACTTCTTCAAGACCAGCTTTTCTACAGTGCCCAACAAGGCAGGGTAGTGAGTACAGCTGAAAATCCATCTTCAGCATTACGGTGGGAGTGGTTGGATGCTGAGGGTTTTTTTTTGAAAATTTGCGCCTAATTTCTAATTTGAATGGTCTGGCTTCAGCTTCCAGTCATTTGTTCTTCTTTATGCCTTTTTCTTCTAGACTGAAGAGCCCTTTAGTATCTGGTATTTTGTCCCCGTGAAGGTATTTAAATGCTGTAATCAAATCACCTCTCAATCTTCTTCTTTTTTTTTTTCATAAACTAAACAGATTGAGTTCTTTAAGAGATCACTGCGAGGCATTTTCTCCACCCCTCAAATTATTTTTGTGGCTCTTTTCTGCATCCGGTCCAAGTTTTCAACTTCCTTTTTAAAATGTGGACATCAGAATTGCATCATTATTATGACGTATGCGTTATGATCAGTATTGGTTTCAGCCGCGTGCACTCTTCCTGTCTTTACACGTCCAAAGATCACAGTATTGTTCTGGGAGCTCACGTTCAGTTGTTCATCCCCTATGATGCCGAAATCCTTCTCAGAGTATTTGCTTTCCAGGATACAGTCCCCCAGTCTGTAAGGATGGGCAACGTTCCTTGTCCCTAGATATATAACTGTGCAATTGGCAGTATTAAAACACACTTTGTTTCAATGGGCCCAGTGTACCAAACCTGGATCACCCTGTATGACCGCCCTGTCCTCATCATTATGTATAATTGCCCCAATCTTTGGGCATATTTGATCAGCAGCGATTTTATATTTTATTTCCAGATCATTGAGGAAAATGTTGCATAAGATCAGGCCCAGTATTGAGCCCTGTGGGAAACTCTCCTGTTCAGTGATGATGCCCCATTGCAATTACTTTTTGAGATCTGTCAGGTAGTTGTTTGGGTTTTTTTTTAATCTATTTGGAGCATGCTTCCTTGCTATTGTATGGTGCTGTTTTTTCAATCCGGATGTCATGCGTGACTAAGACAATCGCCTTCAAACAATCTAAGGATATGACATCTACGCACTTACCTTTATCAACCAAACTTGGAATCGCAGCCAAGAGAAGAAGAATGAATTTCATCTTTGTGGCTCCTCACCCTCTCCAGCCTTTTCTGCACTGCTGCCAGGATCAATAAGCCCCCAGGAGTATATAAAATCAGTGTAAGCAAGTGTGTCATCCCGTGTTTGACTGTTTACCTGCCCACAGTGTGGCTGTCAGATCCTGAGACAGCTTTATCCGTGCCAGGCTTATCACAGTTCATCTGATGTACAATGACAGGCAAGGCTTGCTGCATTGTCAGTCTCTCGGGCAAACGCTCCAGTGCAATGGAGAGCGGGGAATGGTTGCAACCCATTGAAAGTGGACAGCTTGAGTTGATCCATTGAAAGGATGTTCATGCCAGGCCAACGGGGGGCATTTGTTGTCTGTATAATAGAGTAGAATTTGGCTTTGGTGATCACTGCTTTCAGGTGCTGATACAAAGCCCGTGCAAGGCGGTGATAAGATTCCCATTGACTTCTATGGGTTCTAGGTCAGGCTTAAAATGATCTGCATCGTGCCTTACAGGGAGAACTAGGTGAAATTTTGGGATGAATAATTTATTAACCAGAAAATGTGGTTTCAGTCAACGGGAAACCATTCACGAATGTGGCACTAATGTGGCAAATAGTTTCAGCCAAAAACAGTTTTGAGAGGGGATAGATTCACAAGGGAACTTTGGTGCCATTCAAAGAGTAGCCAAGAGAGAAAAGGGATCCCTTCCCCCATACCCTTTAGCTCAGTGGTTAAGGCACTCACTTGGGATGTGGAAGACGCAGGTTCAAATTCCTGCTTTTTAACAGCCCTGGGGGGTCTGAACTCAGCTGTTGAGAAGCCCCATTAGGAAGGAGGAAACTGTATTTAAGAAAGGAGAGAGATTAAGAATTTTGTCTCTCTGGGAGTTCAATTTTCACTGGGATTAAAGAGAGGTTTGAGGTGCAAAGTTTAGATCTGGATTTTGAATCAGTACTGAAATCTAGGTTCTAAAGTCAAGCAGGTTTCCTTTCTTTCCTGTCCATAAAGCTTATAGACTAGGCAGACACAGGGCAGGAGTAAGAAAGTATCATTCTCAGCCCCATATTACGAATGGGGAACTGAGGCACAGAGAGATTAAGGGATTTGCCCAAGGTCACACAGGGAATTAGTGGCAGAGCCACGAAATGAGCCCATCTCTCCTGAGTCCCAGCCTAATGCCCACCCTTCCCCCACCACCAATGTGATGGAGATACGTATTATTCCTGTTTTACAGATAGGCTAATGACTGGCTAATGTCATATATGTAATGTCTTTTCCCTTATAGCCTTTGGGAAAAGATGCAGGTGGTCAGGTTATAGAGCTGGAGTCTCGGAGGGTGCCACATTGTTTGTTTCTCTTGTGGGGCAAATCAAAAAGCGAAGCATGTGCCTGAATGACTGAAAAGGTTAAACATTATAGTTGCGTGGCACCTATGAGTGGCACAGGGTAGATCGGAAGGAAGACTTACTGTCTCTCTCACGTTTATGCAGTGCCTAGTCAGCCTGCTATGAAGAGCTGGAAATTTAAAGGGTGGGTAGGTGTTAACCTGTAGGAGATTCACTCTGGAAGGCTGATCAGCTGCTGACTTGAGCCAGCCCCAGGAAACCATGTATGCCGCTTTCCTTTTGTTTCGTCCTCTCCTGGGGGGTTTGCATGAATGCTCTTCAGTGACGGTGGGAAAAGTCATCATGGAAGAGGGGTGCCTGGTGCTGCACTCTGGGTCTCTGAGTTTCACAGCCTAGCTCCCTCCACCCAAAGAGCTCGGCCGTGCACTTCAGCTGGGCTTCGATGGTTTCAGAGTCCCTGACGTTGCTGCTGCAAGGTGAAATGTGAGGAGCAGCTAGCAAGAGCAGGGTAACCCAGTCCAGCTCTAAGGAAAGTGACCCTGTACGGCCAGTGAGTTAGGGCCTAAGAGCGTGAAGAGAGCATGCTGAACTCCATGTCCTTTCAGACAAGCCCCTTTCTCTACCCTGTATTCCTGAGTGGGGACACACAAGGGACTAGACACTCGCTGCGCCCCAGCGTGGAGAACTTTGCCTAGCGCTTAACCTGTGTGTAGCCGCTTGTCCACAATGGGTTGGACTGCAGCCACCAATCTATTTCAGACCAATTGCCAGACAGCCGTTGGAGGGTAATGATGTTTTTTCAGTCATTCTCGATCTTGGCTAGATTCAAACCAGATAGCGCGGGTAAAGCTGGCAGAACAGTTTTGAGGGGAAAAGCAGATTTTTGACTCAGTGACTTTTTTTTCCACAAAAAGCATCTCAATTTTTTCACTGAAAAAACCAAGCACCCACCATGCGGGCAGCTGTATTTCAGTTCCCTCATGTTCCCAGCTGGACTGCATTGCCTGTGAGGTACCAGGCTCCAATGAAATGCCTGCCTCCTCTCACTCGGAGGGGAGATTGTGGTGCATGATGGGAGATGTAGTCTGACCAGAGAGCCTCATCTATAGAGCATGGGGCACCAGAGCTCTGTTTCCCATGAGGCATCATGGCAACATTTCTAAATTAACATGTTTGGGCTTTTTTCTCTGAAAAGTTGAACTTTTCTGGGGAAAATATGGATGAAACCAAACTATTTTTAGTTCCCCTCAAAAGTTTCCACAGAAAAAAGCCCCTTCTCTGACCATATCTAATTGAGAAGCAGTTCCCTTGATAATCCATGAACAGGGGACCCCTGTGTAATAACGAACCAGGGACTCTGTCTAGCAGACTTGGTCAAAAATGAGTAGAAAAGATTCTATGAAAATTTTGCCATGATTTTTGTTCTGCTGGCTTTGAAAAAGAGTTTTTATTTTATGTTTTTCATGAACGGTTCTATCATGCATTATTTTGTTGTTTTCCTTCCCTCCTCTCTGACTTTTTCTCTCCCCCCGCCCCCTTTATTCCCCTTTTTGCCACTGAAAAAACAGGGGAGAAAGGAAGAGAAAAAACAATAAATGAAAATAGCTAAATTTTTCATTTGTCAATTGGGGGGGGAAATAACAGAATTTAAAAAGAAAAGAAAAGAAAAAAGAAAAAAATTTCCATTTGAAAAAGGCCAATTTTCTGTGGAAAAAATTTGAGCAACCCCTTATTACCGAATTTCTAATATTGGCATCTATCACTGTAGCCACTGGGTAAAAACTGCAACAACGGGGGAACAAAATACAGCTACCTGATGAACTCAGCACCTCCTCTTTTTCTTTTCTTATCCTACCCCCAGATATTGTAAATTAGAAACACAGAAATGTAGGGACCACACGCAGCCATCTAGTCCAACCCCCTGTACTGAGGCAGGATCAGATGTAATTTATCCCAGTTCAAACAGGGAATAAGAGCTGGTATATAAGATACTCACTTAGAGACTCACAAGGATTTATTGGAAAACTGCAAGTACCAACTCCAGCGCACACAGGCGGGACTGAAGTTCCTGCTACCCCCGCCCAGATCAGATATAATAACATACAAGGTGACAACTTAATACTAAGGCCTGGTCTACACTAGAGAGTTTTGTCAACATATGTCAGAAGCCCGGCTGCTGCAAGCCTAGGGCGGCTGGTTCTCGGCTCCCGGCTGCAAGCTGGGACGTTGGCAGCTGGTGCTCAACTCCCTGGGATACAGGTGGCTGGAGGCCAGGTCCTGGCTGGGACAGGGGAGAAGTCCTCACATGGCTGCCCCAGCTCCCAGCTAGGAGCAGGGAGTGTGGCGGAGCAGCCCACAGGAAGCCTAGGAGCCTCTGGGCTCCCAGCAGGGAGCTGAAAGATGGGTCTCTCAGCTCCTTACACTGCCCCTTAGATCAGTGAAAGCTCTCCTGGCGAGGACGCACTCCTCCAACCCAAGAAGAGCAGTGTGGACATCAGCCACCACTGTAATTATAGTTGTGGCTGAAAGTCGACATATCTTATGTTGCCAAATGTTTGTAATGTAGACAAGGCCTAACATAAAGATATGGCACCATCTATTGGTGAAGGTGTTGTCTGTACTGATCATTGCCATACAATCAGCCAATGATCTCCAACAGTTGGAAGCCAAAGTCGAGAAATAAGGTGCACATTTTTAACAGGGAGTGGAATTAACACTTGGAACAAGTTACCTAGGGACATGGAGGATGCTCCATCACTTGTGGTCTTTAAGTCAAGCCTGGATGTCTTTTTAAAAGACATGGTCTAGCGCCAGCAGAAGTTACGGGATTGATCAAAAATTATTGGATCATGGTCCCTCCTGGCCTCAAAATCTGTTAATCTTCTAACAATAAGAAATTGTTCGTTAAGCATTGAGCTGCTACAGGCATTTTACATACCTGACGGTAGTGCTTAGCACTTGAATGAAACTTGCACAGTGTTAACTTTGTCTGGCGCTGCTGAATGGTAGTAACCTCCATATGTTCCTCCACAGCTTGTTTTTTCCAACACTTGTGAAGATTTCTATTGGCAATCAATACAATTGCTAGAAAAACATTAGCCTCCAGTAAAGATCCCTAATCTAGAAAGAGCAGGTTACAGAACATTTAGATAATTTAGCTGTTTTCAAGTCAGCGGGGCCTAATGAAATTCACCCTAGGGTACTTAAGGAAGTAGCTAAGGCAATCTCAGAGCCATTAACGGTGATCTTTGAGAGCTCTTGGAGGACAGGCGAGGTCCCAGAGGACTGGAGAAGGGCAAACATGGTACCTATCTTTAAAAAGGGGAACAAAGAGGACCCAGGGAATTGGAGACCAGTCACCCAACTTTGATACCTGGAAAGATACAGGAACAAAGTATTAAACAATCTGTTTGTAAGCACTTAGAGGATAATAGGTTTATAAGGAATAAAGAACAAATCATGCCAGCCTAGCCTCATTTTCTTCTTTGACAGGGTTACTGGCCTACTGGATAGGGGGAAACAATAGACATGACATAGTTTGATTTTAGTAAGGCTTTTGATACATTCTCACGGGACATTCTCATAAGCAAACTCGGAAAATGTGGTGTAGATGAAATTACTATAAGGTGGGTGCAAAACTGGTTGAAAGACTGTTCTCAAAGAGTAGCTATCGGTGGTTTGCTGTCAAACTCGGCAGGTGTATCTAGTAGGGTCCTTCAGGGATCAGTCGTGAGCTGGGTACTATTCAATATTTTCATTAATGACTTGGATAATGAAGTGGAGAGTACGCTTATAACATTTGCAGATGAGACCAGGCTGGGAGGGGTTGCGAGCACTTTGGAGGACAGGGTTAGAATTCAAAATGATCTTGACAAACTGGAGAATTGGACTGAAATCAACAAGATGAAATCCAATAAAGACAAGTGTCAAGTATTACACTGGGGGAGGAAAAATCAAATGTACAACCACGAAAAATGATAAAAGATTTAGAAACCGTAACCGATCAAAAAGATTTAAAAAAACCTAAGCATGCTTAGTTTTGGAAAAGAAGACTGGGGGGGAAGGGACCTAGTAACCGTTTTCAAATATGTTAAAGGCTGTTATAACGAAGATTGTGATCAGTTGTTCTCCGTGTCCACTGAAAGCAGGACAAGAAGTAATGGGTTTAATTTGCAGCCAGGGAAATTTAGGTTTGCTATTAGGAAAAGCTTTCTAACTATTAGGATAGCTAAGCTCTGGAATAGGCTTCCAAGAGAGTTGTGGAATCCCCATCACTGCAAGTTTTTAAGAATGGCCACCTTAGAGAAACAGCTGGCAGGGATGCTCTAGGTTTACTCGGTCCTGCTTCAGTGCAGTGGGCTGAACTTGATGACTTCTGTCGGTCCCTCCCAGCCCTACATTTCGGTGATTCCATGTCAGAGGCAATACACCAGGGAATGGAACAGGAAGGTAGCAAAGAACAGGGGAGATAACTGGGGAGACAGAAATAAATATTTCCAGTCTGTGCATTCTATTATGCCTCTTTGGCGTGTAGCCAGTGCCACTTTCTGCTTGGAGATTCACAGGGAATAGCTGGATCAGTACCAGGGTAGGAGACAAAGGCCAAAAACAGGGGGCTTGATTTTCCATGGCCTTGAAATTTGTGTGATCATTTCATGTGAGTGCAAAGTGGGTGTCATTTATACTAAGAGCTCTCTGGCAAGATCATCAATTTAGTTCCCTCCCCGCCCCCCCTTTTTGGGGTAACAGAGTCCAAAGAAATATAGAGTCCAGCATCCTCACAGTAGGAAGCGCTCTCAGTCCACCTCCTGGTCCCTGTGGGGTTTTGCCCTTGCTTTAGGAGTTTTCAACGTCTCTACCCAATCCTTGCTTCTGAGAGAGGGAAAAGGGGAGTTTATGCCCCCTTCTGCAGCAGGGTTGCTTGCTGGGAAAGCCTGGATACCAAATCACTCACACCAATGGGGATGTTTTGCATTCGCTTTACAAGGTGTGAATGACCACATCACGTGCAAAGCAGTGGAGCCTGGAGTATCTACAACCGAGCCCGCATGGTGCAGACCTAGAGAAGACAGGAGAGTCACTGTTGCTAGGAGCTTGAAGTCAACCAGTTATCTTCCCTTGTTAAAGGCTACGTGAGGAACACTTTGCCGGCACAGGTCTACACTTATACTACACAGGCAAAGTGCGCTGAGTGTGGACGCAGCTTATGCCAGCAAAGCAGCATTTGTTCTGGGATAGCTTATTCCAAGCACAGCATTACTGTGTCTAAACGAGGGTCTTTGCCTGCCCAGCTATCTCGATCACAAACCAGCCCTTTTCACAACCGTGACAGACACAGCTTTGCCGGCAACAATCCGGGCTGCAGACCTGGCCTAGGAATCTCTGACAGAATAAACGTTTTGGGTTTCACAGCTCTCTGGAAGCTGCTCACGGCTCGTGTCCTCAGAAAACCTTTCCCAGCTCTCCCTCTGTAGTTGCACTTGCTGCCCACTTTACCCAGCTGCTTCCCAGGGCTAAGATGAGATTTCTTTTTTTTAAAAAGCCAAATGCAAGCAGTAAAAGGAGAACCTGCAGCATTTTGTAATGACTCGCTTAGCCTGTGCTGCAGCAGTTCGGGTGGTGCCAACCGTCTAGCATGTCAAGTGGGTGGCTGCTTTCCTTTCCCCTCTGTTACTATTGATCTGACGTGATTTTATTACATGCGAGCACACAGGTTAGTAGATTTGATTAAAAGCAGCAAAATGTTTTGATGTATGAATTTTACCCTCTTCCCGCTTGATTCCTTTCCCCTCTCTTTGCTTTCCAGCTTCACGCTTGTCAGAGCAAATTCCTCCTCCCCTCCTCTCCCCCCCAAAGGCAGGTTCTGCGATGTTATAGGCAAGCTTTTAGCAGGAAAAAAGAACTCTGGTTACAAGTAGCCTGCCAATTATTATTGCCTGCTTTAGTTATTCCCCCGGAGAGGTGAATGGCTGTATGTCCCAGTCCTTGGCAATTACCCGTTCATGTTCTCTTTCTTCGGTAGGAAAAAGCAAAAGAAATGGCACAAAAGCTGGGAATCCACAAGCCCCAAAGGGGAGCAACAGAATAAGAATAGAGGAGTATTTGATTACTATTGTATTTGCATGCATGCGCATGCATGCACACACATACCAACCCTACACCAACTCCAGCAGTTAGAATCCATTCCTTCTAGCCTCTGCAATTACTTCGTAGTCTTTGTGACGGGGACCTGCGTTTCCCAGTGCTTAAATTGCTGCGCCTCCACTTGCCCCCATCTGTGGTGTCTCTCACCGGCAACCCCTCTAACCCTTTTTGGTGGGTGGCCGCTTGGCCCTCTGGTCGGGTCACCAATTTATTTCAGACACGCGCCCCCATCCAGGGTAACAGAATCCAAAGAAATACACAGAGTGCCACGTCCTTACAACGGGAAAGGCTTACAACCTCCTGCCCTTGTGGGTGGCTTACCCTTGCCCCAGGCCTTTCAGGGTAGGTCCACATTTCAATTAAAGGTAGGTTCTTTCAGGGTAAGTCTATGTTGCAATTAAGCACCCGCAGCTGGCCCGTGCCAGCTGACTCAGACTCCCGGAACTTGGGCTAGGGACCCTTTGATTGCGGTGTAGACGCTCAGGGACAGGCTGCAGCCTCCCACCTTGCAGGTTGTAGAGTTCTGGTTTGAATCCGAGTTTTTAACTGCCGTGTAGACATATCTTCACATCTCTACCTTCGCCTTGCTTTTGAGAGGGGCATGGAAGGGAGGTTTACGACCTCCACCAAACAAGGGTGGTTGATAGGGGAGCCCAGGGACTCTAGGAGAGGCAACAATATCCAATGCCTGGAGTGCCTTGAAGCTGCCTCCTTGGGCCGTTTCTTACCCTTCACCTTCCCCCAAACTCTCAGGTTCAGGTGTGGTCTACACTACCAAGTCGGGGCGATTGTGAGCAGCCCTGCGCCGAGCTAGCTGTCTCTCATTCAATTTGCCTCCCACCGACATAAGCTCTCCATTGTGCTGACACAGTGATGCAACCACCCTGAGCGGCATTGAGCCATGGTCAATGTAGTGAGGTCAGCACAGCACGGATGTAGACGCTGCGTTACCTATGGTGACTCTAATCGTACTCCAACAGTCGTCTCACAAGGCCCATCACCGACTGCCCTCTTCCTGCTGTGAATTCCACTGCCCAGCATCGTGGAGACCAGAAGGCTCTGCCCCCGCTTTAAAGCCCTGCAAATTTTTGAAATGCCTTTTCCTGATTGTCCAGCTTGTCGAGCGCAGCTAGCAGCTCACCATCATTGTGCGCAGCTGCCCAGTTGACCGTGCCAGCTCCACGCTCCACCTGGGAGTAGGCAGGAGAGATGGGATCTCCTGGGCCTGGGAGGAGAAGAGGCTGTGCGAACAAAGCTACGGACCAGCTGTCGAAATGTGGACGTGTGTGAGCCGATTGCGTCAGGGATGGAGGAGAGGGGTACAACAAGGGCCAGCGGCAATGCTATGTGAAAGAGAAGGAACAGTGTCAGGCATATCAAAAGGTCAGGGAAGTCAACAATTGATCCATTGTTGAGCTGGAGACCTGCCACTTTTATAAAGAGCTGCATGCCATGCTTGGCAGAGACCCCACCACCATTCTGTACACCGTCCCAGATACCTCCGAGGAGACCGAGTCACAGCCCCTGCTGTGAACGGAGAGGAAGAGGATGGAGGACATGAAACTGGGGGCGGGGTCAAGCTATGCTGTGAGCCAGGATCTGTTTGAGAGTCCACTGCACTCCAGTCAGGCTAGGCAGTTGAGCACGGACCAGCCCGATGTAGGGAAAAGAACCTCGGGGAAGTGTGTAAATGTATTTCCCATTGCACGGACGGCACTCCCAACTTAGCAGGACTCGACTATCAACGATTCATTGCTTTACTCGTACTAGAAAAGGCAGCAGTACAACAAAGAGAGGTAGCATTGTCTGCTTTTTGTTCCCCTGTAGAGTTAGGCAGGGAGGGCCACGCAGAGCAGCAGTTTTTTTATTTGCACAGGGATGTCCCTTGAATCCTCCTGAGAGGTTTCGATGAAGCTTTCATGGGGGTAATCTTCTGCAATCCTCTTCCAAAGGTTTCTAGGGAGCGATGCCTTATTTCTTCTTCTGTGGTAGGACACTTTCCCACACCCAGCCCGTGAAAATGTTGGCAGGCACCACTGCAGTAAAACTAACCACACACAGGCCCGGGCTTCGAGACATCACCAGCAGCTCTGCTCTCTGTGCCTTTCTCACCTTAGGAATGAGTGATCAGCTACCTATGGACAATGGAGCCAGCATTCCCCTATACCCTCAGTTTCATGCAACCAAGCAATTCCCTCCTTGTTTTCCTCACCTCTGGCAGGCCACACTGAGCATGGCTGGTGCTGTGCGAGGGAGCCGCTGAACTAAAGTGTCAAGAAGCATGTCTGCTTCAAAACTTCAAGCCGCAAGGGAACGGGAGTTCTGCATCTCTACTTTCGCTTGCTGTTGCGACTGTCTTGACAATGGTACCTCTGGGTGTTTTACCTGCACCTGCTGCCATTGCGGCCTGGAGGAGTTCGTCCTCCATGCCCCCAGAACGCCTGAACCAGGGAAGGAGGAGAAAGAAGAGAACTCAGGATTTTGTGTTCGGGGGGACCCTACAAGCCAGTGCTGCATCCGACCGTGAGCAGAGGGCCTGGAAGATGAATATTGCTGAGTGTGTGGAGCTGGAAAAAGGGGACAGGAGACAGGCCCAGGAGTTGGAGCGAGAGAGATGCATCAAGACATAATGGGGCTTCTCCAGCAGCAAACAGAGACGCTGCAGACTTTTGGTGGACCTACAGGTTCAACAAGCCTGGGTTCGCTTCCCTTTGCAGACCATGGAGAACTCCAGTAGAGCACCTCCCTAAAGCCCCCCTCAACATTTCACAGGGCATCATGCGCTGAATCCCTGCCTCTACCACTCCACGCTGGGGGACATTAAGCACAGCCGCAGCTTCACATACACCGACCTCTGAGTGCCAGGGTTGAGGGAAGGGTAGCTAAAATAGACATGAATGTTCCTTCCCCTTCTTTAAGCTCCGTTTCATACATTTATTAAGGGTTTAATGTATTTGCTTTTAACTTGCACGGAGTTTTTTGTAGTGTTTTCATTCCTCAATAAAACTCTGTTGTTTGGAAAATAAATCATCTTTATTTGTTCCCAGCATATGCCGCATTGTACACTGCGACACAACTGGGGCTCGGTGACGAAGACAGTGTAATCATCATAAGTGCACGGCAAGCACCCCAAATGAATAGGTGCATTGACTGTTACATTCAGAGATGTGCACCCCAGCGCCACACAATTCCTGACAGGCCCCACAACTGCAGGGCCAAGTAAAGCACAGTACACCGCAAGGCACTAGTGTGGCTTGTTGTTAAAGTGCCCTTTCAAAGCCTTTCTGAGCTGGACAGCTCTATGCCGAGCTCTTCTGGTAGTTCTTGTGTCTGGCTGTTTGAACTTGGCAAGCTGCTGTTCCATCTCTGCCCCCCAGCCCAGCGGCAAATTTGCCCCCTTTGTTTCACAGATATACAGGTCACAGAAGGCAGCTATAACCGTTGAGATCCAATCTGGTGAGCAAACAACGCCCCTACAGTCGACCAAAGCACACTCAGCTGTGCTGATAGCTGCAGCTTTCCTTGATACCATATGAACTTTCCTTCATAAGCCAGGGCAACAGGAGGGAAGCTGGATCCCCCAGGATCACTGCTAGCATTTCAACGTCACCAATGTTAATCTGCTGGTCAGGAAGGAAAATCGCTACTTTTAGATTTATCAACAGTCCTGTGTTCTTAAAGGAGCGAGCGTCATGCACCTTCCCTGACCAGCCAACACTGATGTCCATGAAGTGTCCCTGGTGACCAATCAACACTTGCATAACCGTAGACAAGGAGCCCTTTCTGTTGGGGTACTTTGCAGCAAGGTGGCCCGGTGCCAAACTAGGGATATGCGTGCCATCTAGCGCTCTACTGGAGTTCAGGAACCCCATTGTTGCAAATCCATCCACTATGTCCTGCGCGTTGCCATGAGGCACGGTCCCGTGACGCAGGAGACAGTTAATGGGCTTGCACACTGGCATGACAACGACCCCCCTCAGTGGCTTTTCCAACTCCCGTGTGATTTCCCACTGATGGCAGCAATCTGGTGTGGCAAGTTAGAAGGATTAGCACTCGCTCCTCCGTCGTCAGTGCAGCTCTCATTTTGGTGTCCCGGCTCTGGCAGGCTGGGGTGAGCTCAGCACACAGATCCAGGAACGGGGCCTTGTGCCTCTGAAAGCTCTGCAGCCACCGCTCCCCAATCCCAAACCTGCATTTCAATGTGATCCCATCAGTCAGTGTTCGTTTCTTGGGCCCAGAAGCTCCACGCCACCATCTGCAGCTGCTCTGTGACTGCCGCCAACAATCTTGAATTGGTTCTCGCTAGGTCCCAAAGCACTATGACCTCCAAGAAACTGTCATGTTTCCTGCAGCGCTGCAAATACCAGAGGATCTTGTGTTCTGTGCTGGCAACATTCACAATCGTGCAGAGCTGCGCAGGCTCCAGGTTGCTATCAGAGGTGGAGGACAATGACAAGCTCCACACAGAGATGTGGGCTTTGCAAAAATAGGTGTGAAAAACGATGGGCTAGCGATGGCTTTATGGGATGGAGCAAGTTGTATGAGGGGAACTTGACCCCGCAGTCCCCGTCACACCTGCCTGACTCATTTCTGCACCACCCTGCGTTGCCAAAACAGGTGAGTTGCACACTGGGCTACCTACCCATGGTGCATTGCACTGTGCATCGAAAGGAGCTCTCCTGGCGAGTCCGTGCAGCGGTGGTGCAAGCGACAAGCATGCATGTGTGCAAGTGAGATGTGGCTTTATGCTGCTGTAAGTTACGTCGGCAAAAGTTTGCAATGTCAACATGCCCTGGTGTAAGATAGCAGAGAGAAACAGCTGGCCATTCAGCCCAGCTGGGCTCAGCCGGTAGTCCTTTGCTCTAGTGAATGCTTCTGCAGTGCCCTTGTTCAGGAGCTCGCAGGATAGGTCTAACATCTGTTTCCTTTTCTGCATGCCTCCCTTCTGAGCTGTCTAGCTCCCTTTTTAAGCTCCTCCTCTAACTGAAGCAGGCTCTGCAGGTAACAGGGGAATGTGGGAAAGGGTGGAGGACTAGACTGGACCCAGAACTGCTCCTTAATCCCTTTGTTTTCAGTGTGGGGTTTATACACCCTTTCACAGACCTCTGTATATGTTACTTTCTGTTCCTTATATATCCACTGCTTTCCTCCCTTGGCAAACATCAACAGTCGTTTAGTTGTATTGTCCCCTTTTGCGCCATCTGGCCTACCCATAATCTGCTTCCCTTTCATGCATATTCACAGCCCCCTTTATTAGCAACTATTAACAAGCATAATCCAGATCAGCTTCTTCTTACCCTCACGGGGAAACACTAAATGCAACAGGGCAGATTCTGCTAAGTTATGCTGGCGTGTATTCAAAGCAACTGTATGAAACTCGATTTACTCCAGAATTACACTGGTTTAACTGAAATCAGAAGCTGGCCCTACACTTGTTTTCCTGTCTGTGTTTCTATTATTATTATTGCAGGCCAGTACAAAATATCAAACTCCTCTGTAGCATTTGAATGAGATGCCATCAAAATAAAAACGGTGTGTTTGAGTCTGATTTTGCTTACCAGAGTGTAAATCATGAGTAAATCCACCAAAGCCAACAGTTAAACCAGTGTAATGCAGATGTAAGTGAGACCAGAATATGGCCCCACAGATTTTAAAATATGCCATTATTTGTAGTGTTAACAACAAACAATATTGTAAAATTGAAATAATGTTTTAAATCCCTGTGTGCGAAGGGCATAGTTGTTTCATTAACATTTATAGGCCGTGGTTTTATTATAATATATATCAACGGAGTCACTCTCATATTAATTCATAGATCAAATGTAAATGGATACTTCTAGGAACAAAGAATGTAGGCCATGCTTACGGGATGGGAGATTCTATCCTGGGGAGAAGTGACTCTGAAAGAGACTTGAGGGTCATGGTGGATAATCAGCTGAACATGAATTCCTGATGCAGTCCAAAAGGGATAATGTGATCCTTAGACATGCAAATGGGGGAATATTGCCTAGGAGTTGGGAGATTATTAATTTTTTATTTGGCACTGGAATACCATGTTCAGTTCTGGAGTCCATGCTGTGAGACCAATGTTGAAATATTGAAGAGGGTTCAGAGAAGAGTTGCAACCAGGAGCCAAGGACTGAAAAACATGTCTTGTAGTGATTGTCTCAAGAAGCTCTGTCTATTTAGCTTATCAAAGAGAAGACAAAGGGGTGACTTGATCCCAGTCTACAAGTACCTTAATGGAGAACAGAAATCTGATAATAGAGGGCTCTTCAGTCTAGCAGGCAATGGTCTAACAAGATCCAATGGCTTGAAGTTGAAGCTAGACAAATGCAGACTAGAAACAAGGCATGCATTTTTAACAGTAATTAATTAATTAACTATTGGAACAATTTACCAAAGGTGGCAGTGGATTCTCCGTCACTGGAAATTGTTAAATCGAAATTGCATGATTTTCTAAAAGGTCTTCTCTAGTTCAACCACAAGCCATTGGACTTAAGCAAGAATTAATTCATGCTCTGAGTTATGCAGAAGGTCAGACTGGAAGATCACAGATAGTCCCTTCTGACTTGAAAGTCTATGAATCAGTCAATTTATTGAGCTCGTACAAGACCAAAACGTAGCACGTATGATACGTGTATAGCATTTGCCTTCTAGTTACTTATATTCTTGCCCATATAGGTCACCTTTACTTTCATCATTGATGTTGTTTATTTTCTGCATTTCAATTGTCCTGGACAGTGAGACAAGCTGAGTCATTTGGACTTTCTGATTCACATGCATGAGCAAGACTTTTGTGTATGGATTCACTATACCACACTGCGGCTGGTAAATCAAACAACAAATGCTTTTATTCCAGTAGCTTAACTACCTTTGGGGACAGATGAGCCCAGGGCCCAACAACAGTTAACTTAGGGCTCCCAATGGCCAAAGAGAGCGAGAGAGGATATACAGATGATGTCTCATTAAACATTTGCATTTGCATTTTGATTTGATTTGATCGTAATATTACATTTTTAACGCTACAACTGCACCACTGTAATGCTGCAGGGTAGACACTACTTCTGCCAACAGCAGGGCTCTCCCATCAGCGTAGGTAATCCACTACCCCAAGAGGAAGTAACTAGGTTGACAGGAGAACTCTTCCCTCAACCTAGTGCTGTCTACACCGGGGGTTAGATCGGCATAACCCTGAGAGATGTAACTATTCTGATGTAAAATCCTAGTATAGACCAGGCTTAAATCTATATCTCGCACTTGTGCCCATAGATCCTAAAGCCATTAGCCTCATTTTACAGATCAGGAAACGGAGGCACAGAACATTGACGTGACTTGCCCAAGGTCACGCACACTGAGTCAGTGACGGAGCAAGGAATGGCACATAAGCCTCTTGATTTGTGTGTGGTCTTTCCTCATGGCCCAGTGTGTGGCTCAGTGATCACTCAGACACGGCGTCCAATGCATTCTCATGTTGTTTTCCTGGTGGCTGAATTAAGTGCCACACTGAGGGAGCTGTGCGGTGTGAGGTAGGTTTTTATTCCATGCACTTAGGTGAGGTGGGCTTACAGAGAAAAGGGAAAGAGCCCTGTATACTCCAGGTCCCAGGGAACAAAGGGGCAATCCATGACTTCTTCATTCATTCTGTATTTTAGACCAATCATGAAGAGCGTTCTGGTCATATGAAGTTGTATAAAGTTTTTATTGCCCTGAATTATAAGCCTAAAACTACTTGACAGTGTCCCTTCAAGGCAGAGTCAGCTGTGAATGGTTTGGACACCATGCTGCAGGCACAGTGAACGTTTCACTGACTAGCTATGACGGAGAAGAGGACACGTACTTTTTATTTGTATTGTACTTTGTGCTACACATGTCTGTCAATGCCTTCCCACCGCACTGTGTCTTAGCATAACACAAGTAACCTCCCAGGGCTGACTGCTCTGAGACCTTAAGGGAAAACCTCTCAAGAGATACACCGGAGCCTGAAGAGCCATTATTCTATGGCGCTATTCTTTCCCAAAGTACTTTGCAAGCTTATCTACCTTTCCAGGATGTTGTGAATAGAGCTGGGCAGGAAATGTTTTTTCCATCCCACGAGAATTTTCAAGAGTTCAAAAATTGCCCATCTCAAATCGGGACCAAAAATTCAAAATCGTAAAAATTTTCAGGAGCCAAAAATCCAAAAAACGCTTCAGTTTGGGTCAATCAAAACATTTCATGTTGATTTCTGCCTTTTTAATGGTCTTTCCCTTTTTAAAACTAAAACTTAACTACAATTTCAAAAGGAAAAAATCCTTTTGAAATGAAAATCAAAACTTTTCATCCTGAACGGGCCCAAACAGAACAGTCCATCCTTTTTTAAATGTGTTTTTCCAGGGTGTACGCTGATCACATGGTCCAGCCAGGGCCATCGCGACCCTTCCTCGGGCCTAGACTCTGAGGAAGGCCACAGTGCCTTAGTCTAGGGGAATAGCCTAGCAGATTGAATCTGTAGCCCCAGCTCCCAGCGGGGCGGGCTTACTTTGTAGTGGGTAGCCCCCTGGCCCTCACGTGCAGCAGGCTGACAAGGAGTCCCCAACCCGCCATCCACCAGGTGGGGCAGGCGAATACAAGTGTTCTGTGGCCCCCAGCTCTCAAACAGGCGGGGCTGGTAAATAGTCTGGTGCCCCTGACCCTCAGGAGGGGCGGGCAAAGCAGTCTATCGCCCCCAGCCTTCCAATAGGCAGGGCGAGCAAAGCAGTCTACAGCCCCCGGCCCCTAAGCCGGGCAGGGCTGGGGAAGGAGTCAGTAGCCCCCAGCCTTATTGGCAGGCGGGGCTGGTAGAGCTCAGTATCTTCTTGGTGCTCAGAGGAAGCCAAGCACTCCGGGGGGGCTAGGGAAGGGAGACCCAGGCCCATCCGCTTCCTGGGGTAGACGGCGAGCGGGCGTCCAGCGAGTCCCTCACTGTCAACTGGTGGCAGGTCCGGGAACTCCTCGAGGTCAGGCAGCTCCTCTAGGTCAGGGCTGGCCTCAAGGGGTTTCTCCCACCCAGCAGGCTCGGATATCTGCTCCCAGCTAATTGGGCTTGGCAGCCCTTTCCAGTCACTCGGGGCCGGCAATCCAGGCAGGTTTTGGAGCTCCAGTCGGCGGGGTGGTTGCTCCAAACAGCCACAGGGCCTGGGTCAGGCATGGACCGTGGTCTCTGGGAAGACATATCTGCCTCTGGCAGCAGCTTCCCCCTCACTGAGCTGCTGGGCCAGCCTTTTATATTTCCCTCCCCAGCCTTGGCTTTGCCCCTCTGCTTCCAGGTGGCTTGGCCTGCAGGCCTGGTTCTATCCAGGAGGGGTGTCATGACCCTTCCTTGGGCCCAGGCTCCGAGAAAGGCCACAGCGCCTCGCTACACAGGGGTTTGGGGTTTTTTTCAAAAGGAAAAAGGTGTGAAAATTGACATTTTCCCATGGGACGTTTCAGTTTTGATGAACTGACATTTTCCAAAAGATGTGCTGAAGCATTTCCAACCAGTGCTAGCTTCAGTTTACTTTACCCAAAGGAAAAATGAAGTCTGTGAAGTTAAGTAACTTGCCCTACACCACCAAGATTAGCGCTGGTACCGTTGGGCTTAGAATCCATGAGCTCCTGGCTTCTGGGCTTGTCTGTACACCATTGCCTACAGCGATTTCTGACACCTCGCTGGCAATGTTGGAGAGTGTTCTGTTTAGAATCAAGTTCCTTTTTGACTTGTGTGACCCACACAGAAACAGTGTGGCACTTTGTCCCCCACTTGTGCCTGAACCACGTCACAGGTTTATAAATCTGCTACTGCCTTCCAGATAATGGAGCTGGTCATAGATTATAAAGCTGGGAAGGTCCACTCTGATCACCCAGTCAGTAGGCCAGAGGACCTCCCATATAATACAGGCCAGAGAACTTCCCTGAATTAATTCCTGTTTGAATTAGAGTGAATCTTTTAGAAAAACAGCCAGTTTGACTTAAAAATTGCCCGTGATGGAGAAACCACCCACATCCTTGGTAAATTGTTCCAGTAATTAATTACCCTCCCTGTTAAAAATGTGCACCTGATTTTCAGTCTGAATTTAGCTCAAGCAATCAAGTATCATGCTTTTAGATACAGAGGCCCTGCAGGAAATCCAACCAGGCCCCTTGCTACAAATTTCATCCTGCATGGGGATTTGAACTCTCTCTTCTGTCACCACTGAGGACACTGCCACAGAAATGAGTTCTGGGTTTCTTGGGAGTTCTTCGGTCCTGTTTCTCCTTGCCCACCTATAGCCCCAGGCCCTACTGTGTGACACCCTGATTGATTCTGCAGCACCCATTGCTATTTCACAGATGCAGCACCGGGACTCCAAGGTGAGGAATGAGGGCAAGCTAATGCACTTGATAGTGCCTATGCACTTCCAAGATTCTGGGTCCCCCGTGGGTAAATCAGTGCAACCCTAAGGAGTGCTCTCATGGCAGCTTTGAATGTCAGCATAAGCCAGAGCTAAATACACTCTGGCCACCTCCTAACATGCCCCCTCAAATCACTGCCCTTGGCCCCAGCATGACCCTACCCTGAAGGCTGTGGGGTGGGAGCAAGTGTAGGGCCTGCCAACAAGATCCACCAGCCTTTTAGGAGCCCGGAGTCTTCCGTGCTCAGATTCACTTCCGAAGCCAGCTATTGTTCACTTTGTTCCGTGAGCTAGTTATTCTGGCTCTGTGTGAGTTATCCACAAGCAGGACCTGCCATCTCCTCGTTTCTTTTATCCAGGTTAAGCCACCCTCGCCAAATGTTTTCATTAAGGCTGCGGGAAGTTGCAGTGGGGGGGAAGGGGGAGAGTTTCCCGTGGAAGCCACTGAATGGCAAGGTTTCATCTCTCACACAGCAAAATCATCCCCCGCTTTCCCTCCGCTCATTAAAGTGGAACTGGGAGAGAGGCAGGAAGTTCCTAATGACTCACGGCTCAGGAGTAAGGAACTTAAATGCTTTTATTTTATTTTTTTGCTGTGCTAGAGGTAGTTTCACCTTTCATCCATCTGATGGTGGGAAGAGACTGCTGACAGTGAGGGCTGAAAGCAAAGGGGTTAGAGAGGTGAATCGAGGGCAGTCTGACGAGTTTCCTTTCTTTCTTGTCCTACGCAGTCATCTCGAGCAAGTCTCATACAGGTAATTAAAGTCTCATACAGGACTCTGGATGAGTCCTCCCTGTGTTTGGGAAGCACAGATCAACTCTGAATGGAATCATAGGTTTAACTCTATATATTTCTCACTGTTTCCATATAGGTTTTTTTTTTTCATCTGCCTCAGTAGATTGTCTATCTTCACGGTATCTGAACATCTTATCAAATAACTGCATGGATGATTAAAAAGAAATCAATTTCATAGAATCATTGAAGATGAGGGTTGGAAGGGACCTCAGCGGGTCATCAAGTCCAACCTCCTGCTCAAAGCAGGACCAACCCCAAATAAATTATCCCATCTGGGGCTTTGTGAAGCCATACCTTAAAACCCTCTAAGGATGGAGATTCCACCATCTCCCTAGGTAACCCATTCCAGTGCTTCACCATGCTCCTAGTGAAAATTTTTTTCCTAATAGCCAACCTAGACCTCCCCCACTGCAACTTGAGACCATTTCTCCTAGTTCTGCCATCTGTCACCACTGAGAACAGCCTAGCTTCAACCTCCCTGGAACCTCCTTTCAGGTAGTTAAAGGCTGCTATCAAATCCCCCCTCATTCTTCTCTTCTGCAGACTAAACAAGCATAGTTCCCTCACCCTCTCCTCATAAGTCATGTGCTCCAGCCCCCTAATCATTTTTGTTGCCCTCCGCTGGACTCTCCAATTTGTCCACAACCTCCCTATAGTGGGGGGCCCAAAACTGGACACAATACTCCAAATGTGGCCTCCCCAGTGCCGAATAGAAGGGAATAATACTTCCTGCACAGATGAATGCTTTCCTCCATCATGCATGTTGACTGACTGGTGCGTCAGCAACAGGTTGTTCGGATGCACTTAGCTGCTGGGATTTCTTTGTGAAGAACTGCATGTGCTTGGAAAAGAAGTGCTGTCTAATGGTTAAATCCTGGGACTGGGACTCCAGGGCTCCAGAACAAACTCGTTTCAGCTTTCAGAAGCAGATTTCTGAATCAAAAAAGGCTGATCATATTGAATCAGCGCCGGCAGTCACCAGAGGGAATGTTGTTGTAGTCATGTCTTGCCGACTTTTTTAAAGGTAGATGTATTTGTGGGGATGTGACACATCTACAGTATAGAGCAGGCAGAGGACCTGGTTCTGCTCTTGCTTACATTGGTGTAAATAAGCCACTGGCGTCAATAGAGTTGCAATTGTCTAAAGCCAGATTAAGGTCAGAGTCAGACCTAATACAAATGTGTGACTAGCATACATAGGGCCAGATCTTCAGTTAGTGTAAATTGGCATTGTTCTGCTGAAGTCAACGGAGTTTAACTGGCATAAAGCCATTGAAAGATGAGAATCGGGTTGCTTGTATTTATATAGAACCACAGTCCTTTCCTATTATCAGAAAATGACACTAGAACTTGAGTTGATCAGTAATTAACATAGTTGCTCTCCACTGTAAATATGTTATTAGTGTTGTGTTTGCACTGCATATCATGCATGGCCACTACGATCAGCCACAAATAATTCAAGGCAATACGTGGTTCCTACATGGAGACGATGAAGTGAGATAAATCCCTTGAAGTGCCTTCGGTTTGGCTGTGTACGCTCATAGCAAAGCTTAAATGGAGAGCATAGCTTGAATTCTTCTCGGCTAACACCCTTCTTGCCCTCCCGTAGCTCAGGTGATGAGATTTTCTCCAAGTTTCCCTTTGGGCGAGACCATGCATGGAATATCAGGGTGAAAGGGGAAGGTGGGAGAATGTTCTGAGTATGGGAATCTGGGTTAGCACGGAAGCTGCTTTATTCATCTGACTGCAAGCAAACGCATTCATAATGTCTTGTTTTTAAATAACATCTACTGCCTGTGACTGCTTCGCAAACTGCAGTATTGAGTTCCATGCACTGCTGAAATACACCCACCGGGTGAAAGGGCAGCAGGCAGCATACAGCAGTAGGAACACATTGGACAAAACCCTGAAAGTGCCTTGCGTACTGAATCTTATTTTTGTCAGGTCTCATTCCCCCAACACACAGATAAGCCAAGTTCCAGGCAATTTATTATCTCAGCTGAGTTATCCCTGCTAGGATTCAAACCTGTGACTCCAGGGAATCCCAACTCTATTAAACCTGATCCTTAGGCAGCTAAATCATTGTCACCGCCAGCTCTGATGAGTCACCCTGAATCATGCAACCTGGGAAGGGATGTTGAGAGCAATGGATAAACTACATAGTGCCTCTTGCAAGTAATATGTGGCCGTAGATCACATCTCTGGTGCGATGGATCGGCTATGGAAAGCAGCATGATTCAGTAGCAGAAGGAACTCAGGAGCAGACTTTCACCTTGATAATTTTGAGGAAAGAGACAAGAAAATTCAGGTGAAGCACACAGCGTAGCTGGTCGATTACCGCAACGTGTGTTCATCTCGTCTGTCATGTATGAATAAGAATGGGGGGGCCGACTTTGATAGTATTCCTTAACTTGCTGAACAAGCTTTTATGGCATCTGTGTGACTGTCTGGCAGCAGCCCAAACCCCACGTGGGACAGTGGTGTGTTATTGTGGCGCTTTTCAGGGTTCCCCATGGCATCCGGGTGAATCACTACCACCTGATTACAGTGGGAGGGAGCCTTCTCTCTGATCACTGGGGGAACTCTCCCGCAACCACCAGTTGTTGGCAATACAGTCACTCCACTCCAGGTTTCTTGGGCCCCGCTCTTTCCCTCTGTAGACAAGCAGTTCACACCCTCTCACTTTGTTGTTCTCGAGCATCCCATCCTTTGTCTGCCGGACCCCTGCAAAGTACACTGACTCGCGGCCTCTGTGGAAACAGTGCACACCGGCTTGCTGGTTTCACCTGAGTTCAGCACTCTTCTTGACACAAGGCACTCAGAGATGCTGAAAGTAAAACCAAATCAAAGTTTACTTGGCAGAGCTTGAGCCAGAGATTCAAATAGAAGCAAATATAAGAATTTGGAAACATAGGGTCGCAGGTAAAAGAAAAACCTAAGATGCAAATTATAGCCAATCCTTATTAACAAGTTACTTTCCTGACTAATAAGGAATCTCTCACCCAAACGTTATTCCTTGCGGTGCTTGTCCAGGTCAAAGCACTATGGATACCAACTTGGGCCATTTCTTCTGCTCTTATACAGCCACAGGCCATTGTTTCTTAGGTGGGGGAACCCCGTCTTCAGTGAATCCTTCTGGTGTCATTTTTCTTTGTTAAAGCGCAAGCCTCCACCTGGATCAGACAGTAAAGCAAGTGCTGTCCCAAGGATGGTCATTGTTCTCAACATTGATTGCATTAGCCCCAAGACCCCATCTCAGCTCACATAGACTCATAGACTCATAGGTCAGAAGGGACCAATATGATC
>ML675712.1:1596881-1619810 GCA_007922155.1 Mesoclemmys tuberculata
AAGGTGGTCCAGATCTTCCTGAATAGCATCCCGGTCCTTCTCCGTGACATGACTAGTCGCACTTCAATAGTTTTGCAACCTAATAGTCCCATAGCTCATTAACGAGGGCCCAGAAAACATCTCACGATGACCATGACAATCAACTAGTTTTATCTCTCGGCAGAGACCACACACGACCCCCTTTGGTGTAATACTGAGCAAATGGTTGGACACAGATGTAATGTATCTTCCAGGGCATGCCTGGGCCTGTCTATGGAACTAGAACCCTATTCCAATTCCAGGTGGAAGTGTATGGTCTATAATAGTTAGATCAGGAGAGTTACCCAGCAGAGCTGGGTTGAGTTGCTGGCTCTGAAGTAAATTCCCTGTGTGATCTTTGACAAGTCACGGCATCTTTCTGTGCCTCAGTTCCTCTTCTTTAAAATAGAGTTAATAATACTTCATTTCTCTCATTCTTTGTTGGCCCTTGTCTATTCAGACTGTTCTCTCTATGGCAAGGATTGTCTCTTCCTATGTGTATGAATAGTGCCTCACACAATGAGACCCTGCTCTCAACTGAAGCCTTTAGTCCCTACCGTAAGGATAAACGACGATAATAACTAAGAGCCAGGTCTCCTGGGTGGAGCTGGGTGAATAATGGATTGCTCACTGTCAACTGCTCAGGGCAATTTTGAAAAGGGGTGAACAAAACTTCTTTCAGGTGAGATTGAAAACAAAAGGTTTTGGTGAATCAAAAAGTTGAAAAATATTTCATTTCAGGTCAAACGAAACAAATTGTGTCGACGAAATCAAAACATTTTGTTTTGACTTGGACTCTTTTTAACCCTTTTTTTTAATGATTGTCAAAATAAAATTTTAAAGGCCATTTTGAAACAAAAAGCCGTTTCACACCCAACAAATCGAAACATTTCATTTTGACAATGTCAGAACAAAACACTTTGACTGTTGTGGTTTTGGGGTGTTTTGGAACAAACCCTGGAGCAAAAGCGACACATTCATGAAATACCATTGAGCGGTGTGTACCGAAGAGGTGGGGGGGCCATGCCTCCGGGCGCTGGTCTTGGGGGGGCGCTGGTCAGGCCCTCCTCAGAGAAGCCACCTCCTGTCGCAGGCAGCCAGGGCATCCTTCCAGCTCGTCCGTCCCTGCGCAAGGTGCAAGGAGGGAGCCGTGGGGACCGGATCCCATCATGTCTCCCACAGCTGGGCAGCCCCCGCTGCCCCTGCAGAAGGGGGAGAGCAGGAAACAGGCCCGCAGATCCCTCCTTCTGTGGGGCGCTGCCACCGATGGGGGAAGGCGCCAATGTAAGTTTGGCTCCCCAGCACCAGAAACCCACAGTACTCACTGCCATTGAGGAACTGACATTTCACCTCTTGCTAGACTGGCCCGTCTGCAAAATATCGATCATTAGAACTGGTTGAATGAAAGGAATCTATTGGTGAATAACTTATTCTAGGATTGATTGGGAGGAAATGACTGTGCATAATTCATCTGAGTACTATTTGACCTCCTACAAAACAGGCCAGATATCATGAATAACGTATTTGATGGGGGGAAATCCCGGAATACATGCGTTAGTATAATTCAACCAGTTCCGCTGGTAATTCTCATCTACCTGCCCTTTTGCCGTTTTAATAAACAAAGCTCTTCAGAGGAGAGTAATCCGTTCTAGGTATTTATAGCACACTCCGTGCCCTCTATCTACAAACCTGCCCAGAACAAAGTAGCTGCTCCTAAGCTGCTTTGAGTGTTGCTACTTTCAGCTAAGCACAGAACAATGAAATCTTCGTCAAATTACATTACTAGGGACAAGAGGGATTGACAGCCCTCTAGGTTAAAAGGACAGAGGATCCCATTCGTTATGGCTCCTAGGGACAAGCAGATTTCTGTCATCAGGATACCTTTCAAGTCTCTGCTTGCAGGGTAAGGGAGATGAAGGGCCTTTAGGCTTCAGGCAAACAAAATGGGTAACTTCCATTGACTCACAGCCTTCAGATAGCTAAGAATTTGGCAAAGTGGCTGCCTCTTGGGTGATGCCCAGCAATTCTCCATTGCCTTGGGAGTGTGGCAATTGTAGTGTGGCAGTAGCCCACCCTATGTGGTCTGCATTTGCGCATCACAGACAGTGAGAGGAAGGAGCCATTAACCAGAGGGGAGTCAGATGTAAATGCCAATTGGAAGAGGACTTGAATTTGCATTTTGGAGCTGTGTTTAGAGAGTAAATAGCAGAGCTGTTTATCATTCTTCAGGGGCGGGAGAGCCGTTCATTCAGGAAATCAATAGTCCACTCGCGTCATTTAAACTGGCCTTACTTGAGAGAAGTGCAAGATGTAAGAGAATTCCTCTCCTCTGCTTAGCCAAGCAGAAACTCTGCCTAGGTGAAGCCAGTGGAAGGTGCATAAAGGACACGAGCAAGCGAAGATTATTTAGTAGTGACTTCAGATCAATGTGTGCAGCAATTTATTAATGTTTCAGGGATGTACCTTGTCCAAGCATTTGCTCTAGTCAACGTGAATGCAAAAATCCTATGCTCAGTGTTCGTCAGCTGCACAGAATTCCTCCATTAGTCATGAGGTTTACATGTAGTAAGCATTTCACTGAGCTAGGAAGGCAGGTCAGGGAACAGGAAGGCAAGAGGGCGTGTGCAAAAATGTAAATGGAAATTATTTTCATTTGCACTAGGCACTTCAGAAAAGAGAGGGGACTGATCCAAGCATGGGAGCTGGGAGCCATCCCATCTCTGATACTGACTCCCTAAGCGGCTTTGGGCAAGTCACTTAACCTCTCTGCCTCAATTTCTGCATCTAATTGTGCATAAACACTAGCCTTTTGGGCGAAACCCCAGGATCCTGCAACCTCTCTTCGCTCAGATGCTGTTCACTCGGATGGTGTCAAGTGCCTTGTTGCTGTATTTGTGTCACTTGGATAGTCTGTACAGGCTGTCCATGTTATCTTGGGAGAGAGGAAAATCAGCTACGTTCAAATGAATGGTGGAGAAGAGATGCCATCAAATGGTTTCTCTAAAAGCAAGATCACCACAGTCTTTTATATGTCCAGGCAAGGTAGACCTTTCCTTGTCAATTAGTAGGAGGAAGGGGGAAAAATATACGTGACTGATTTTTTTTTCTACCCTTGAACACTTGCAAATGTCCATCTGTGTCCGGATGCATAGACTCACACCCTTTCTGAATCAGGAGGCACCTATTAAAGAAAATAGCTGCAACTTCAGTCATCAACAGGCTTCCACATAGCTTTGCCTTCCATATTTACCAAAGGCCACCCCCTGTCTGAAATGCTTTGCAAGTACACATAGGCATCCAGTGGCTGAAAAATCTACTTCGAGCAAACAGCTCATTTCGATGGTCATACAGTCATCTGCTTTTATCACAAGTTTGCGGGTGGCTATGCAAAATAGATGTAATGCTGGCCAGGCAGGGACTAATGCCGGTGTTAAGTCTCTAACCGTGCCTAGGGTGAGCTAGATGTGTTGACTGGCGTAAGCACACGTATGCTGAGTTAAGAGCCTAGATAATGCAGAAAAGTGCTGTGTCTTCTCTCCAGCCACTTGTGCTCCTTTGTGCTTTACTATATAATACTGACCCTTGAAAATCGGGCCACATGCTTTCAGGGTCTGATCAAGACTTATCATTAGCTTGTACCAAATGACTCAAAAGCCAAAGGACCGGGGATGCTTTAGTGCAACACAACGTCTGTGTGTGTGCGTATGCAAGACCGTTGCTGTACTTAGAACCAATTTAAAAGAACAGAGTATGTACACACTTCAAACCCCTACACAAATCTTTCCTCTGCCTGGAATGGCTGATGAGTAATGCAAAGAGGCAGAATAATAAATATTAAATAGCTGAAAAATGTTGACGTCCATGGGTAGTGGAGCTGACAGGCACGGGGGGAGCAGGGGGATATAAAATGCAGAGATCAACAAAGTGCTTCTCATGAAGACTTTTTTTTAATAAAGAAAACACCAAAGAAATCAACATTGCCTTTATTTCCTATTAGTTGTGTGCTGAAATGCATAATGCATTTGAGCACGTGGGTGATGTCTTGCCTCGCATGGTCGCCCAGCCTCACTGCGCTTGTGTCCTCCTCTCCATAGATGACCTGGGCACAGCTGAATTTTTAACTCTGTGCCCGGAGCCAGCTTTGCAGCCCAGCAGAACAATCGTTCACAGGCACTCACCAGCCAACCGAAGTTGCCCTGCTGCAGGGTGGGTGCAGTTAAACTGCCGCTTTCCCATTGTGCTGTGTTTTGAGCCAGAGGTGATACAGCTGCCTGGATACAGCTGATGTTATGATGGGATAGTTTAATTTGAGCAATTGATTTTGGGTTATCGGCAGATAAGTCTGCTCAATGGTCTGTGGGAATGCTGGATGGGATGGGAACTGAGTTACTGCAGAGAAATCTTTTTTGGGTGCTGACTGGTGAGTCTTGCCCACGTGCTCAGGGTTTAGCTGATCGCCATATTTGGGGTCGGGAAGGAATTTTCCTCCGGGGCGGATTGGCATGGGCCACGGAGGTTTTTCGCCTTCCTCTGCAGCGTGGGACATGGGTCGCTTGCTGGTGGATTCCCTGCAGCTTGAGGTCTTCAAATCTCATTTTTGAGGATTTCAATAACTCAGTCATGGGTTTGGGGTTGTTATAAATGTGTATGGGTAGGGTTTTGTGGCCTGCCTTGTGCGGGAGGTCAGACTAGATGATCATATTGGTCCCTTCTGACCTATGAGTCTATGAGTCTATGAGTCTATGATGGTTCGACTGGACAATGTCTGGTGTGTACAGGACTCAGGGAGGGTGTCTGCACTCAAGATGGGCACTTGTTCTATAGTGGTGGTGTGGCTGAAAGAGTCTTCACACTGCAGAAGCAGGAGTGAATCCAGCAGAGCGATTGGCTAGGACTCCGCACGCGGCAAGAATAAAATAACTAAGCTAGCTGTCGTCTTTATTTTATAACCATCTCCCCTCCTTTTGACACCCTAATGGCTTTCCCTTTGCATTGCAAGTGTGCCTGCTTCTTTAGCAGAAGGAGGGCACCTCTCTCTGGAATCCTTTAACTCCAGCCCCGGAGGTGGCCAGAAGGGATGTGAAGGACTCCATTCCCCCGTTCCAGGGTTGGACACACTAAATTGATAGCACTTCTCGGTTCTGCTGTCCAGGACTGATCAACTTCTCGTCCCAAGCTCAGGTGTGCTGCCACTGTTGAGTGACTTGTGCCGTGCCTACATAACAAGAGCTGTGCCTGGGTGGCTTACCTGAACCCAGCTAGCATGGGGAACAATAACAGACAGGACAGCCTAGCGCAGGTTCAACATGGATGTTACAAGCCAGGCTCTGCTTACCGGCCTGCTCTGAAGCTCGCGCTATTCTATCCTCACTGCTATTGTTCCCCAGGCTAGCTGGATTCAAGCTAGCTCGAGCAGGCTAAGCCATGCACAGCTTTTGCTGTGTAGACATATCCTAAAAGTGGATCTTAACTGTAGCAAAGTTGGTGTTTATGCTTTGCTCGGTGACCCCATCCTCAGACAAATAGCACTGGGTCGGACAGCCTATCATGCCATTTGTTTTTGTATTACATCTTCCATCCAAAAATCTTGCAGAATCTCTCAGCTGTTTGCAATGCAAGAACCAAAATCCAGCGCTTAGGCACCTGCTAGAAAACCTGACGGCAGAGGGCCAGCATGGCACAGAGCTCTTGTACAGTCCTCAAAGCCCAGAGAATCGCTGGTCCCCAGCAAGACCTAATGGGACAGGACAGCACTTTCCACTTCCAGGGCAAAAGTCTCCACTTTTGTGCTTGTATGTTTCCTCACCCCCAACCCAGCAATGGTAACAGAGCACGACCTGTCAAGTAGATTATCCCTGCCTCTCCCGTCAGAACAGGGGCTCTCAGTGCTGCCCAGTGCAATGCTAACACGTGCCTGCTCTAATGGCCATGGGGAGCAAGGTCACAATTCATCCCCCTAAGTGTGAATGGAAACAAAAATACAGGGAGACGAATTCTCCTCTGATTTGCACTCAGCGGTGCCCCCTGGCTGCCTTTGAGTTCCACAGGGTCTAAACCAGGCTGCTCTCTGGAAGGTACTATCTGCCGCCCCAAGACTTCAACAAGGGTTAAATTCTGTTGTGATTCTTCCTCGCGCTCTGGGGAGGTAGCTCCTCACTTCGCTGTGTGAATCCAGAATGTGAGCCTGGGCTCTGTGGATATATGCGCTGCTCCTGCAAAGCTAAAAATAGCCATCATCGGAGCCTGTCCTTCCAGGGTTTCACAGTCAGTCACACCATTTGATTTCTGTATGCTGTACTACATGCATGGCAAACCACGGGGATAAATTAATCCCCCGGTGGAACTCCCCTGACTTCAGCGGCCTTATCCCTGGGATGAATTTGGCTCGTCGCTGCTAGACGCAAGCGTTTTGTGTGTGTGGTTTTTGCCGTTTAGTGGCTAGTTCTAACGCCGTGACGCTATTCGTGGGAGTAGGTGACTGCATGACATGCAGCCGCGCATCATTATAGAATGGCGCTCGCTGTGTTTGATTGGACCCCAGGCGACCCTGTCGTGAACCGCAGCGCTATTGTCCCTTGTGCTGGGAACGAGGGGAAAGGATGTGATTAGCATATGCACATGTGGTCCACTGCCCTCTACTGCAGTATCAGAAAGCCTGCAGTTCATATAAGGACGACATCTCTCCAAAGGACTAACAATCCTCCTCTCGTATGAGCTGGCTTTTGCTAATGTGCTCTGCCTGCTTGAATGGAACGTCAGCTGGTGGGAAAGGAGAGCTCTACACCTAGGTGGGAAACTCGATCAGAGATGAAATCGGCCGTGTGGCTAGGAGAAGAGCGTGTCCTTTAAGGGTATGCCTTTGCCAGACTTTGTGTTCCTGTTTTAACTGGCATGAACTGAGTGCCAGCGAGCGAACCTGTTTGTAACAGTTAGTCTAGGCATGCTGCAAACGTTTGTTCCAGCACTACAAACATTCATGATTCAGACTAGGACGCAGCCCAGTGTAAACCATCTGGACTGTTTTACAAACACTCCAGTTAATTGGTGCTAAAACAGGAGCAAAACCTCTAGGCTAGACGTGCCGTAAGAGCATGTCTATACTGCAGTCACGGAGTGTGATGGCAGCTAGTGTAGGCATCCCTGAAGCTTTCATCAAGCTAGCTCGGGTACTGGAGCAATGAAGCAACTGAGCGTGGGTTGTCCAAGCCCGCCTAAAACCACGGGTAATTATTCGGCAGTTCATCCATGCAGAAGTCTGTGCTCGGGCGTCACTGTTAGCTAGATCAAAACTATCTCAGATATGTCTACATGTGCTACAGTCACACCCTGAGAGTGCAGCATGGACATACCCCATGTGTGATAACAGAGCAACTTCTTCAGTTAACCAAGTGGCCCCTGTGTTTCGGAGTGGAAGGTCCTAAACTCAAAACTCATGGCCTCCAGTGTGGAAGTCTAATGAATCGGGTTGTGTACTGCTGCCCTCTACCGTCCAAAATCAAAATTGTTAAACTGTGTGTCATAGTCCCTATTAGGGCTAGGAGAAACACGGGAAGGATTTTCTGTGAGAACTGTTGAAAGAAACAGAAAATTTGTATTTCATTTGGAACAAGGCACCCTTCCTGAGCGACATAAGTTACACAAACCCAAGCGCTAGTGTGGACAGCTCTATGTTGACAGGACTTTCTCCCGTCAACGTAGCTACTGCCGCTCAGTGGCGGTGGGTTAATTAAGTCGACGGGAGCGCTTTCTCCCATTGGCTTAGAATGGCTACTCTAGAGAACTTACAGCGGCGCAGCTGCATCGGCGCAGTTGCACCATCATAAGGTCTTTAAGGTAGCCATAACCCGAGTCCTATCCCCTGCACTCAAGGCAGGATTAAGTAATAACTAGGCCATCCCTGACAGGTGTTTGTCTAACCTGCTCTTAAAAACCTCCAGTGACAGAGATGCTACAATTTCCCCAGACAATTTGTTCCAGTGCTTAACTACCCGGACAGTTTAGGAAGTTTTTCCTAATGTCCAACCCAAACCTCCCTTGCTGCAATTTAAGCCCATTGCTTCTTGTCCTATTTTCAGAAGTTAACGAGAAGAATTATTTACCTTCCTCCTCGTAACAACCTTTTAGGTACTTGAAAACTGTGCTCATGTCCTTCCTCAGTCTTTTCTTTTCCAGACTAAAAAAACCCAGGTTTTTCAATCTTTCCTCATAGGTCATGCCTACTAGACCTTCAATCATTTTTGTTGCTCTCCTAGGGACTTTCTCCACATCTTCACTGAAATGTGGTGCCCAGAACTGGACCCAGTATGCCAGCTGAGGCTTAATCAGCATGGACTAGAGTGGAAGAATTACTTGTCGGGTCTTGCTTATAACCTTCCTGCTGATACATTCCAGAATGATGTTTGATTCCCCCCCCCCAAATTATGACACAGTTGGCTCATATTTAGCTTGTAAAGCACTATGAGCCCAGATCCCTTTCCCTAGCACTCCTCCTTAGGCAGCATACCCTGTTTTGTACATGTGCAACTTATTGTTCCTTCCTAAGTGGAGCACCATGCATCGTCTCGCACATGTTTTTAGACGGGTGGCTGTCTGAAGCCACTGTATGCCTTTCTGTCTGCATGCATGTCAGTTTCTTCCTGACATAACTCTGTTTTCACACAGTCAACCCCCCTTACAACATTCAGATAAACCTATAGTATTCATAAATTCTTACAGGCAGCTCCAAATCTGCCACAGTGCTGCTGGGCTGCGTAGACTTAGAGAGATCCACCAGGTCACAATGAGATGTCCCTGGGTTAGAACAACGCAAGCATCACAACACAATGGTCAGGTCATCATCCCCCTGGAATATTTTGTGGTTCTTGTAATGGAATGCTAAGGTGTATTCTGCTGTTCAGCCACTAGGTGAGGCTATGCATAAAAGACCTTATTTAAAGCTAACCTTAGCCATACCAGGCAGAGCATTATAGGACACAGTGGGTGTGCATAAGCAAGTCTGTAGCCAGGGGTTGAGTAATGATGGGTTAACATTCTGTGACATCTGTTGCCCTTTAGGTTTGTGGTTCTCGCCGTGCTGTATTTCCCGGGCATGCGGAATTCATAGATTCGAAGACCAGAAGGGCCCACTGTGTGATCATCTCATCTGATCTCCTACATAACACGAGTCAAAGAATTTCACCCACTCATTCCTCTACCCAGCCCATAAGGTCTGGCCGAACTAGAGCATATCTAAAAGAAAGGCAGCCAGTGTTGATTTAAAGACTTTATGTGACAGAGAATCAACCACGTCCTTAGTAAGTAGTTCCCATGAGTCATTTTTCTTCCGGTTAATCTGAGTGAGACTTCACAGTGGCAACAGGAATAGAACTCAAGTCCTTCTGCTCCAAAACACAGACCCGTACGACCTGAGCTGTAGGAGAATCATTGGTAGCAATTACTATATAGGCTTTATGAAATATAGCTGAGCAGTTCTGATTCCACCCAGTAAGGAGCCGTGGCAAATATACACACTCTTGCCACTTCAGTACAGTGTTCTTGAGGATCTACACCTCCTACATGCTCAGAACCTCTCCAGGTTTGGCCCTTAAGCATCCCTGGGCTTCATTCAAAGACCACTGAAGACAGTAAAAGACTCTCACTTACTTCAATGAGCGAATATATGGTTTGCAGGATAAGGCCCTGCGTCTGTAACAATCACACCATTTGTTCGTTTCCAAAGGAAGGACTTTGAACCAGAATTATGTCCATTAAAACACCCCCCACCACTACCCCAACAACGCAAGCTGTGTATGGCTTTGTCTGCTTTTTTCTAGGCCTTTGTAACAGGTGTGACTGAAAACATTTTGCCGTAGGCCATTAGCATGTAGCAGGGATTTACTAAGTGTGAGTATTTTAAAGAAAGCGAGAAATTTAAAATAAGGGAGGTGCTGATATTTACGTTTTTGGAGGTGTTTTTAGAATCCCTGTTAACAGAGGGGGATCAGGCTGGTGGGATGGTTACACGGCATCTTGTGCATTCTATCAACTACGTAATGTGTTTCTTAGCCCATGTCTACACTACAGGGGCTGCAGTGGTAACGCTATGGCACCGCACTAGCTAGGCCAGCATAACGCTGTGGTGTAGATGCAAGCTACAGCAACAGAAGGGGTTTTTCTGTTGCTATAGCAATGCCAGCTCCCCGAGCGACAGTCGCCAGGTCGACGGATGCATTCTCCCATCGAGCTAGCGGTGTGCACACCGGGGGTTAGGTTGGAATAGCTCTGGTACTCAAGGGTGTGGATTTTTAATAAGTTAATAATTATAACTAAAATAAAAAGTCAAAATTAGGAGAAGTGTGGTCTTGTGCCACGGTGGTGTATGGATAGTAACCTCTGTACACTTCAGGAAATAATCTACAATTAAAACATAGTGTTTCCCACACTCGAGTAGAAATGATAATAGCTTCAGCTATGGGGTAGGATCTTCAGCTGGTGGAAATTGGCAGAGCTTAATTGAAGGTGCTCTAATTTTATACCAGCTGTGGATCTGGAAATAGGCACTGATCCTGCCAGCTGTTCTATCCCAGTGGAGCCCTGAAGTCAACCGGGATAGACACCGGGATCTGCCTGGGCAGAACACCTTGTAAACTGGGGCCATCCTTAGTGTGTTGAATAACAGATTCACAAATATGCTTGCAAATGTATGACTGTTTGCAAGGACCTACTATTTGTGACGCATGAATATGTAAATAACTGTTGGCATTTGTGAAAGTTTGACACGTTCACTCCATAAAGTGGGTTATTCACTACTAATTATTTGCTGTTTGTCATCCATTTATGAAATTTCAGTCATCTAATCAGGGAGCAGGAAAAATACTCTGTGACCATGAATAACAAACAGTAGCAAGGAAGAATTCCTGTAATGTCTCCAACTTTTCAGATTATAAATGATCTGAAATAGTTTGTGAATGATTTTTGAACCACAGCAATGCCTGTTTTCATTGTGGTTCTTTTTTCAATGTTTGATATAATAGACATAATTCAACCAGCTTTAATATACAATACTTAAAATAAATCTGGTATCTGTTTGATGGCCAACATATAATGAGAAAATCTGTGCTTTAAAAAAGCTAAAACAAAAGGGGTAAAATCCAAAGCAATTGTAAATGATCTTCCATAGCAGTGGATCAGTAAAATATTATCTCAACCAGATTATAGATTTAAAATAATATTACTTGAAAAAAATGGAAATTAAAAAGTTATTCCTGCTAAAATACCTCATTTCATGTTTGTCCATATGATTTTTGTCACCTATAGGAAATATAAGGTGGGAATCTTAAAAAAACTGCAGCTGTGTCTTAGAAATGCTCTTTCCTTGATTTCAGTGGGGGCAGAGCTGGTCAATGCAGAACTCTTTTGACAATGCCACTTATAAAGCAATTAGTAGTAGAAAGTGGAAAATAATATCCATCACTCAGCAAAACGTTGCATGTGGCAATCCAGCTCTGAGTAATGTATAGATCCAATCCTAAAAGGTGCAGAGGAACAATTGAGTTTTGCAGGATTTGAGCTCCTCTGGGTATATCTATACTGCAAAAACAACCAACCAGCCAACCAAAAAACCCACAGCAGGGAGTCTGAGAACCCAAGTCAACTCACTCAGGCTCGCAGGGTTAAAAACAGCAGTGTAAATGTTCCTGCCTGGGCTGGAGCCCAGGTCCTGAGACCCAGCCCCCTCGACAGGTTTCAGAGCTCACGCTCCAGTCTGAGCTAGAACCTCTGTACCGTTCTTTTTAGCCTAGGAGCGTGAGTCAGCTAATCCTGTATCTGAGACTAGCGGCCACCAGGCTATTTTTGTAGTGTAGACGTACCCTCAGAGTTTCTAAAGCATAAACCAGTCTTTTTTTCGAGTTGATGATGTTCTGAATAAATAACCTAAACATGATTCAAGATGATTCACTGTTTATTCTTAAGGATGTGGGGAAAGTGGTGGACATAAAATACCTTGACTTTAGCAAAGCTTTTGATATGGTCTCCCACTGTATTCTTGTCAGCAAGTTAAAAAAGTACGGGTTAGATGAATGGACTAAAAGGTGGACAGAAAGCTGGCTAGATCACTGGGCCCAACAGATAGTGATCAACGGCTCGATGTCTAGTTGGCAGCCAGTAACAAGCGGAGTGCCCCAGGGGTTGGTTCTGAGGCCAGTTTTGTTCATCATCTTCATTAATGATCTAGAGGATGGGGTAGATTGCACCCCCAGAAAGTTTGCAGATGACACTAAGCTGGGGGGCGTGGTAGATATGCTGGAGGACAGGGATAGGATATAGAGTGATCTAGACAAATTAGAGGATTGGGCCAAAAGAGATCTGGTGAGGTTTAGCATAGACACATGTAGAGTCCTGCACTTTGAAAGGAAGAATCCCATGCACTGCTACAGACTGGGGACCCACTGGCTAGGCAGCAGTTCTGCAGAAAAGGACTTGGAGGTTACAGTGGACAGGAGCTGGATATAAGTCAGCAGTGTGCCTTTATTGCCAAGGCTAATAGCATATTGGGCTACATTACTAGAAGCCTTGACAGCAGATCGAGGGAAGTGATTATTCCCCTTTATTTGGCACTGGTGAGGCTTCATTTGGAGTACTGTGTCCAGTTTTGGGCCCCCCACTACAGGAAGGATGTGGACAAATTGGAGAAAGTCCAGCGGAGGGTAACAAAAATGATAAGGGGGCTGGAGCACAAGACTTCTGAGGAGAGGCTGAGGGAACTAGGCTTCTTTAGTCTGCAGAAGAGAAGAATGAGGGTTTCTTTTATAGCAGCCTTCAACTACCTGAAAGGGGGTTCCAGGAAGGATGGAGCTAGGCTATTCTCAGTGGTAGTAGATGTAGAGAACTACAACCAATGGTCTCAAGTTGCAGTGGGAGAGGTCTAGGTTGGATATTAGGAAAAAGTTTTTCACTAGGAGGGTGGTGAAGCATTGGAATGGGTTACCTAGGGAAGTGGTGGAATCTCCATCCTTAGAGGCTTTTAAGGTGCGGCTTGACAAAGCCCTGGCTGGGATGATTTAGCTGAGGTTAGTCCTGCTTTGAGCAGGGGGTTGGACTAGATACCTGCTGAGGTCCCTTCCAACCCTCATTTTCTATGTTTCTATGAAGTGATAGGTGATTGAAAGAATTAAATGAGCTCAGGTTTATTATATGATGAAGCTATACAAGGTTACGGGTCAATACAGAAGAGAGGCTACATGAGAGGGATGAATTTATAAAGAACAGGTTTCTTGCTGAAGGTTTAGAGGTCAAATATTAATTTTTAAATAAAAAATACAGATTTCCCGAAGTACCCCGTGGTTTTGGATGCTTCCAGTTTTGGGTGTTGGACTGGAGAATTTCAGAAAGCGCAGACCCCTTTAGGGTGTCTTTGTTTGGGCAGCCAGAAATAAGGCAGCTAGAATCATTGGTCACTTTTTGAAAACTGTGGGCGTGATGACTACTGTCTGTGGAAACTGGGTCAGATTAAAGGAGGAAATTGTCCACTGCACATTCTTTCTCCCCAAAGTACTTATCTTGTTTTGTTTGTTTTGGACATGGCCGTCATATGAGATGTCCACAGAAGTGTACATGTATATTGGATAGTGTACGCATCAAAACAATTCCGGAGTTGAATGGCGTATGGCATGACTTTGATCTGAGCAGCTCCCCTGTTGTAACATTACAGTGCTCTGAAATATCGATCCTAGTTAGTGCACCTAAGCCCGTTGCTGTGAGTTCAGGATAGAGTGAAAAACATTTATTTTGGCTACTTTAATCTGGATTCGTTTTGGGCGGGCTGTATTTTGGCAATATCAATAGCCTCTGACATCTCTGTCTTTTTGTTGTGTGTTTGTACAGCACCTACCATGGGGTCCATGACTGGGACTCCCAGACGTGATGATAATACAAATTATAAATAACAATTATCTGAGCCTAATTAATGATTGCTAAAACTTCGCAACAATGCACCAAAAATATCCTTTATCAACTGTTCGTGTTGCCTATGATATTAATTGTAGCTGTGATTTTGTTTTTAACGAGGGTAGTTATTTAATTGACCATCTTGCTTCCCTGTAGCCATATCTTTCTATAAGCTTTTTACTATTATTATTCGTTGCGGTGAAAACCATGGGTCAAATTCTACGCTGATGTTAACTGACGTAGCTCCATTGACGTCGGCTCACAGCAGCCGAGAATCTATCCCAATAACCTATTAGATGCAAATATAATGGAATCCTGTTATAAAGGTGGACTGGGGCAGCCTCTGTTTTGAGCGTGGCTCTACAATTCCAAAGAGTAGCCTTTTCATCCAGCGAAGGAGTAAAGCTCCTAAGCTTGCTATTTGCAGCTAGGGACAATCGTGCTTTACGAGCATGAGCAACAGCATCTGCTGATGAGATGCCATGGAAATGAACTGCCCGGAGAATAAAACATCCCCCACTCCACACCCCTGCTCCCAAACCCAGAAACAGAAATGTGATCCATTTATTTAAAAAATATAATATTGCAGCTGACAGGCAAGCCCTTGATTGCCTCCCTCACTAATAGATTAGCAAGCAGGATCACCATGGCGCTGAGACAGACTAACTGTGTGCTAACGCAATGTCTCGCTCCAGGAAGTATTGACACCTTTCGTAGGTAGTGATCACAGTTTCATTCCTGTTACTGGTCTGTTGCGCTGCGGTTTTCACTTTTATTCCAGATATGGCTTGGTTTCATTAGTGATGATGTTGCTGTCATTATGGTTATTTATTCGTGTTGCCGTAGCACGTAGGAGTCCCCAGTCGTGGACCAGGACTCCACAACTAGGCACTGTACACACACAGACCGAAAAGACAGTCCTTACCACAAAGAGCTTACCTTCGAAGTCAGTGGTCCCCAAACTTTTTACCCCATGCCCCCCTTACTCCTGTCCGCGCCCCCTACCCACAGCTGCGGCTGGGAGCAGGGCCACGATTGGGGGGGACGCAGTCAGAGCCAAGGGCTGCAGGTAGGAGTGGGGCCACAGTCAGGGGCCTGCGGTTGGAGCTGGGGGCTGCGGCTGGGAGTGGGGCCATGGTCAGAGGATTACGGTCAGGGTCACGAAGGCCGAGGCCAGGGGTTGGGGTCAGGGACACCGCGGCCGAGGCCCGGAGTGGGGGCCGACGCCACGACGGGGTGCTCAGAGCAGAACAGGTCTGGGTGGCACTCCCTTCTTGCCCAGACCTGGCAACACCCCTCAAATGTTCCTCCACATTCCCCTACGAGGGTGTGCCCCACTCTGTTTGAAGCATAAGACAAGAGACAACAGACGGATACAGACAGACACATGAGGAAGTACTGGAAACAAAGAGGATCTATTGGTCAGCCTGATGAACCGTGGTATCAGTGCCCCTGCAACCTAACCGTTAAGTTTTCTGTAGGCACCATGAATTAGCAGAGTTTTGAGCATGGATTTGAAGAAGGACAATGAGGCGACTTTGTGGATGTCTATGGGGAGACTCCCACGCATGGGGAGAGTGGGAGGCAGCATCGTAGAAGGCACAAAGGTGTTTGAAAATGTAATAAGTGGGTGATGGAGGATGGTGTCATGGGTCGAGCAAAGATGGGAGTCGACCTCTCAGTAGCAAATGAGAGATGATCAGTAGGTGGGAGAAGCCATGGTGATATTCTTGTGGAAAGAGAAAGAACCAAGCAAGTGCAGGCTGAAAATCACAAGCAAATCTAGCCAGACTCTGTGGGCCTCTCAGGGTTTGATCATGAGTCTTGGGATAGATGGAGGTTTTCTTAAAGCCCCAGCTCCTGGAGTCATGGGATTATGTGAGAATCTCAGCTTCCATTTAAATAAAAAAAGTAAATTTCTAGTCTTCATGGTTGTGGAGATAAGCTTGAAAATGTGACTTCTATAAGCTCAAAACTCAAAAAGCAACTAAAAAGGGCCCCATCTATATTTTTTAATATCTCATGATTTCCAAGACAATGTCATTATTTTGGCCAGGCCAGGGTACTGACTCATGATTTTTCAGCACCTTGGGGTGGCATCAAAAGTGGACTGTGCTAGTTGTCACTGCTGCTCTCCTTCAGGACGTTCTTACAGAAGACTTTTAAACCTCTGCGACTTTGGATGCCTGGTTAGATAAAATATAAATAAAGGTCAGAAAGTGGAAAGCTAGTACTTTGGCTGTCCATCTGTTTGTCATAGGGGTTTCTTAGCATAGCATATCCCAGGTAAATAACATGGTGAACGCCGTATTGGACTTCTGGGAATGTGCTCTCCTTCTCCTCTCCCTGTTTGGTAGATGCTCTGTTGGAGGAATTCCTTGTTGAAGCGGGAGGTCTTACCACAGATGCCTTTTGTGGAAGGAGAGAAGAGAGTGCCAGCTAGTTTTTGAGTGGCTCCTCATTCAGACCAGACTTGTCTGGGTTTAGTTAGAGCCAGCTACTCTTCATCCAGGAGCTGATTTCCTGTAGGCTTTGTGACAGCGGCAGGATGGGGCTGGTTGCATCTGGGGAAAATTAGATGAACCGCGGGCTGTTCTTGACATGCTGTTGGCCTGTTGTGCTGTCCCACCTCTCCAAATGGGCTTGTGGCAATGCTGAAGAGAAGGGGAGGTAGGATGGATCCCCCGTGCCCCTTTTCCCCCAGGAGAAGGGAATAGAAGCAGAGTAGCATGAACATTGGGATATGCCATGAGAAATTCCTCTCTGAGTGGCACCAGGGCTGTCTTCATGCTGTGCCTCAGTCTGATGCCCAACTGGGAAGCCTCCAGGAGGATGGAGTTTGATTGCTGTTCCTCTTTGGTTGATTTTTGCATGGGGTGGGAGTCTACAGAACAGGGGAACAGCTGGAGAGAGCTTCTGCATTGAGCATTGGTATCTTCAAGGTTGGGCAGGCTCTAGTGTTCTTCAGAGCGGTCGGCAGGTTCAATGCTCTGAAGGGGGTGATGGTCGTTTCGATTAGCAGTGGCCTCTGTTGTTCGTGGCTGCCTTTCCCAAGGTGGTGATTTGAATGTTTTGCCAGGTTTCTGGCATGTCCCACCCTCGTAGGGCTTCTGCCATTCCTCATCTGCAGAGTCTATGCGAGCAGCAGTGCTGTTCGGTGCTAATTGTCACCAATGGTCAGGACCTCAGGATTGTGTCTTCCCAAAGAGGCAGCACGTTGTCTTGGTTTTCTGCGCTGACACTTTGCTTTGCTACTGCTCCTGCAAACTCTGTTCATGTCAGGAATCTTTTCTGGTTTAAATTGCCTGAGTAAGAATTTCTTTCATGAGCCAAGACTGCATGTTCAGATAGTCAGAGGGTCTATCTTTATAAACTCTCCATCTATATAATCTAGTCAATATAATCTAGTCATTCCAGACTGACACCAGTGTCACAGAACAAAATTCAACCTGTTCATTTCACATGAGTAGGGGAGATCAAGATTTGGTACTACCTGGTCTCCCATTGGCCTGACAAGGCCTGACCCTGCTTAGTTATGAGGTCTCATAGAAGGCAGCCAGGCTGAGAAGTGAAATCCGTCTCTGCCTTAACTGGATTGGTGCTCCAATCAACCGTTGTTTGACTAACTTTCTGGTTTTCAGGGCTCATGGCTCTGACGTTTAAAAAATGCTCTGTGGAGGCAAGGGATGTAGTGAATTTGGCCAGCCCGTTTTGGGTGCGACTGCAGTTTAAGTAGTAAATAATGATGGTGGTAATTGTGCCAACAGGACGCCTGCCAGAGCAAAGCCAACAGCCAGCCCTGTTTGTGTTTAAAGACAGCTGTCTCCATGCCCTCCCCCAAATTAGTTATATGGCAGGATGTCCAGTTGGGATTTAGGTTTAAAACATTAGCCAAGATTTGCAAAAAATAGGAGATTAAAGTTAGGTTCCTGAATGCATAATTAGGCTCTTAAATAAATAGCTTGGGTTTAAAAAATGCAGAGCGCTCAACAGCTCCCATTGAAGTCAATTGTAGCTGTATGAGGCGCAACGCTTTTGAAAATTAGGCCGTTTACTTCGGTGCCTAAATATAGATTTAGGAGTCTAACTTTAGGCTTCTGTTTTTGAAAATCTAGGCCAATAACAACACATCTGGGGTTAAATCACATGGTTAATTTTTTTTCTTGTCTTTGCGCTTCCTTAACTACATCAGGATAGAAAGAGAATTAGCTGTACTAGTAAAAGTTACTTTCATATCAGTATAACTGCATCTGTCCTAGGGCTACTACTAGTAGGCTGTAGTATAATTAGGCTGGCAAAAAAAAATCACATTGCTGCTTGACATAATTATACCACTAGGACTCTTTAGTATTTTCCAGCTCTCAGCGGACTCACTGTCCTGATCGCAATTGTACTGCTCCAAATCAAGGTGCCTAATCAGCTAGTGTCAGTACAAAAGGTAGAGCGTTTGTAAACAGGCAAAGAACAGGTGTTACCAGATCTAATATAAACAGAAATGTATTTATGGAATTAAAGCAAAATTCAGGGAAACCAATTTTAAAATAAATGAAACGTAATATTCCCTGAAGTATTTGGGAACCAGCTGTGATGGGGTGGACTAGGCCCAGAGACCCCCTGTTGGAGGCCTTGTGGTCCTGACACACCCCGTCCCAGAGAGGCACAGAAGAGAAGTCTTCCAAGCAGCCTAGAGTGGTTGTGGGGAAGCAACCAATAAGGGAGGCTACAGAAAGCAGCCAATCAGGGCCCAGCTGACTCTCATAAAAGAAGCTGCGGGTGCTAAGTCAGTCAGTAGCTGTCTGGAGCTGAATGAGTGGGGGTGGTCTACCTGGCTTGCTGAAAGAGCAGCAGGACCACAGACAGATTGGTTGCTGTCAGGGACTGGGGGAGCGAGAGAAAGAGAGCCCAGAAAGGGTGAAAAATCTCCAGGGAAGAAGCCCTGGGGGCATGGCCCCAAACCAGGGTTCAGGGACTATTGGAACTGTTTAAAGATTGCAGACACACCTGCCCAGAAAAGGCACTCATGAGAGGTGTGTGTCACACTATAACAGAAGCCAAAACAGATGACAAAGAAGCCAAAAGTGATTCACTTCCTCTCTGGCCTGCCTTTCTGGACCTTAATTTCTCCAGCTATACAATAGGAAGACTATTTTGCTATCTCACCTCTGTTAGGCTTCATTACTTGATGCTCGCAAAATGCTTTGAAGAAAAAAAGACTCCAGCAGTGAGTGGTATTATTTGGAGCTGGTCAAACTGGTTTTGGACATAAAATGGCTTTTCAAAAAACAAGTCAAAACAAAGCTGATTTTTCTTTAAGTCAAACTGAAAAATCCAAAATGTTTTGGTTTTTTAGTTATTTCCTCTTTTCTCTCTTTTTCCCTCCCTGCCTCTCTTCCCCCTTTTTCTATTTTGCCTCTGAAAAGGGAGGGAGGGGAAGTGGAAAAAAGAAAAAATTGTCCTTTTCATCCCCCAAAACCCAGGGGGGAAAAATCAATTTTTAATGGAATGGTTTGGTTATTTTTCACTAAATCTACTCTCCATTTTCCAGCCAGTTCTTGTATTATTGTTCAAAGGCAAACTGTTCATTAATAAGTATTTATTATGAGTTAAGGGCTGCTAGGTGGAAAATCAGTTCTTGACTCTCCTCTCTCCATGCCAGTGTCACAGAGGGATTAGCTCTATTGAAAACACTTCTCTGCAGTTGGTTGGAGCAAGAGAAGAATTAGACCCTTTTCCTCTATATTCTTAGTAAAAGTTTGGTTTAATGGATGCTAAAGAGAGAGCAAGATATTTGTATATAGGAAACCTGTACACCAGCCCTTGGCTAGTGTCCTGATGACTGCACTGCGCTTTACCACATAGGAGACCCAGGCTTCCTGATCAACAGAGCCTGCATGCAGGAGTATACTGAGCAACCCTTTTGGCAGACAACAGAGCAGTTTTGACAGGCCCAGAAAATTGAGTCTTGTCTCGTCTCCAGTGACTGGAAGCTTGATAGCTACAATGGAAGGGCCTCAAGAATTGAGTGGAACATGGAGGAAAACAGAGGGGTAAAAACTAGAATGGTTTGGGAGGGTTGGTTCTTAGAAGCATTTTATTCTTGTATCTTTAATTCTTATTGTTGTGATATTTTGTCTGATATTTAGATCCTAAGTGATCCCAAAGTGCTTCATGAACAATGTCCCAGTCTTGCACCTGGACCTATGCAGAGCTCCAGAGGCTGCCAGCATGGATCACACTGTGCAGGACTGGCACCTAAGCATGCATGGTACCAACAAAATGCAGCCATCTCTGGGATGGAAAAGCATCACCAATGCAATTGAAAGGTGGAACAGCTTTTTTGACAATGGGCTTTTAGCCTACTAGATTTAGAACTGGCCTGAGATCTGAGTTCTGTTCCTGCCTTTTCCACTGGCCTGCCGGGTGACCTTGTCCAGTTCACATCACCGCTTTGTGCCTCAGTTTCCCCACCTGTAAAATGGGATTAAAGATACTGACCTCTTTTGTAAAGTGCTTTGAGATCCACAGGTGAATAGAGCTAGGTGGTAGTGCTATATTATTTCATCGGGTTTTTTGAGCGGGTTGCATCTTTACAGTAGTGGACATTTGTAAATGGGCTCTCTTAAATTGAATGTATGGTGCCGTGTAAACAGTGATCAAAGAGACATATTTACAGATGATGACCTCACTTCCGGTATTTCCTTGCCCCTATGGATTTTTGTGGGATCCAGTGTTGTGATCACGGTGGCAAGTCTGCAGTATCGCCAGCTTGAAGTGTTCAAAAAACCTAACATTGGCTAAAAATCATGATGTTTTAAACAATAATCAGTCTGGGGTTCTTTTTATTTGCCTTCTGCTTTCTGTGTCTTTAGGGCTCATGTTTACCAACTTTTCCTTGCAATCTTAAGGGCTATCATTTTTTTTTTAAACCAAAAAGCTGAGATTCACCCATAATCCCCTGACTCCAGGAGCTGGGAACTTTAAGAATACCATCAGATGTCACACGAATCGTGATAAAATTGTGAGCGTTGGGAGCACTGCCCTTGCTATTTGGCAAGAGATGCTAACTAAACTGTCAGTGGAATGAAGAATATCATCTCTGAGCACAGCAGTAGTTAAGTTCCAACAATGCAGTCAGCCTGAGGCATGTTCCATTAGTACAGAGCCCCATCTGTTGGCAGTTCTGGGTCACTTTCTGTTTCCTGTTTTCCTTCTCCTGCAATGGCTTGTTGAGTTGAACACTTCACATGGTTGTTAATTGCAAATAAAAAACGGGATTGTAAAAGACAGACATTTCAGCAGCCTGGCATAGTTACAGGGCGAGCTGCACCTCTGGGCCCTTCCTGGTCTCTCGCAGTATGCCTACACAGCATTGCACACCCAGATCTGTGAGACCCGGGCTTGTGGTCTCACTGTTTCTGAGTGTCCGTACTGCAGTGTAAACCTGGGCTTGCAATTGCTGAATCCGGGTCTCACAGCCATGCTAATGCATTCATGGCGCACTCCATAGACCTTCTGACTCGGGTCTGCAGCTTGAGCTGCATCCACACTACAGAACCACAGGCCTTGAACCCACGTCACCACCGGACTCAGCTCTGACACCCCCTAATCCCCAGCACGGTCCTAAACTGATCTGTTTGTAAATGAAAGGCAGCCTTGGGCCCAAACCAGTGGCCAGGCTTAGTGTGCTGTGTAGACATCCCCCCTCTCAGGTCTTAACCCTCAAGCCTTTGCCTCTCCTGAGGTGAAATTCCTCAGCTCTCCCACTTTTAGATTGGGCCCCTTGCTTCAGTACCCTGTCTGCCAACCGTCCTTCCCTTGCACATCTGAGTTCTGGCACTGCCAGTTCTTCCCTTTGGGTGTCTTTGATCAGTGCTAGGCAGTGACCAGACAGCTTTCTGAAATTATCGTCTATTTCAGCACTACGAATAAATCTTTTAGATTGTTAGAGGACAAAGGCTGTCCAAACAACAAGCAGTCTACACATGTCTATCTTACTTACAGGCTCGCCAGCCCGTGATGGGAACCTGGGCAGGCCTATCTTCCTCATAAACCCCCAGCAGGTATCCGTGTCAGTCCCCTTGAACAACTCCTCCCCTCCGCTGTCCCCACAAACGAGAGTGTTCCTTTTTAAACCTGCCACAGTTCTTTTGCTCTTCTGAATTCACACAGGCCCTTTTCCTGTCCTGGCTTTGTCTCTTAAACCACTTTCCAGCTCTTTTGAGAGTTCTGTTTAAGCCATCCTTTCTCTTCCTGCTTCTTTTTCCCTACTGCTCCCTATTATACTAAACCAAAATGTTCATACAGCAAACATCTCAATAACCAGGTCAAATATGCAAAATTCACAAATTATTAGAAAGCAGTTCCAAATCAGTCCCCCGGTCCGCCTCCAAAAAATTACTTATGTTACTATTCTGTTTTCAAGCATTCGATTTCCCTTCAGAGAGAAAATATTTTCCTGAATTCCTGAATTCACCATAGAATCATAGAATATTAGAGTTGAAGGGACCTCAGGAGGCCATCTAGTCCAACCCCCTCCTCAAAGCAGGACTAACCTCAGCTAAATAACCCCAGTGAGGGTTTTGTCAAGCCACAGCTTAAAAACCTCTAAAGATGGAGATTCCAGCACCTCCCTAGGTAACCCATTCCAGTGCTTCACCACCTTCCTAGTGAAAATCTTTTTCCTAATATCCAACCTAGACCTCCCCCACTGCAACTTGAGACCATTGCTCCTTGTTCTGTCATCTACTACCATTGAGAAAAGCCTAGCTGCATCCTCCCTGGAACCTCCTTTCAGGTAGTTAAAGGCTGCTATCAAATCCCCCCTCATTCTTCTCTTCTGCAGACTAAACAAGTCTAGTTCCCTAATCCTCTCCTCATAAGTCTTGTGCTCCAGCCCCCTAATCATTTGTGTTGCCTTCCGCTGGACTCTCTCCAACTTGTCCACATCCTTTTTGTAGGGGGGGGCCCCAAAACTGGACACAATAC
>ML675712.1:1619820-1717275 GCA_007922155.1 Mesoclemmys tuberculata
GCTGGCAATGCTCTTACTAATGCAGCCCAATATGCCATTAGCCTTCTTGGCAACCAGGGCACGCTGCTGACTCATATCCAGCTTCTTATCCACTGTAACCCCCAGATCCTTTTCTGCAGAACTGCTGCCTAGCTCGTCAGTCCCCAGTCTGTAGCTGTGCATGGGATTCTTCCGTCCTAAGTGCAGGACTCTGCACATGACTTTGTTGAACTTCATCAGATCTCTTTTGGCCCAATCCTCCAATATGTTTAGGTCCTTCTGTATGCTATCCGTATCCCTACCTTCCAGGGTATGTATCATTTTAGGAGTTGAGCACAAAAAAACAGAACATAGGAGAAACTCCTTTAAGATCGCACATTTAAAATCACTGAAAGAGACCCTGTCAAGTCGTTCAGAATTTGCATTTTGTTTTTAATGTTTTTTTTTCTCTGCTGACTCTGTCAATTGCCTCCCTTAAGACCAGGGCTGGCCAGTGGAGTTCTACGGTGCGGCTAGCGGCTGCTCTCATGTTTAACATGGAGGTGCAGCCAGCTGCAGATAGAGGTCCCCAGATGTGATGCTGTTTCTTAATCCAAAACTCCATCTTGACCTGCGGTGCTTGGCCCTTGGCATGCTGTGACCTGTAGACTTTGAAGGCTGTTCCTCTGTGTTAAAGGTGAACGTGGCTGCACGCTGCTTCATCTGAGGGCAATTAGGTCAGCTCAGTGGGTTCTTGGGAAGCGACTGGTGTGGCTTTCAGTCAGCAAATATTAGCATTTCCCTGCCTGAAGAGAAGGAGAGGGTTCTGCAGGGACTGTTCTGTTCTCACTCTTATACTGACCTGGTCACCATAGCATGTGAGCATCGGCCAGTCATGCATTGAACGATGTGCCTAGCATTTGCCACATGCGATTTCTTCCCTCTCACGTTTCTCTCCAATGGGGAAAACTACACAAGGTTTCTCTTTGTTGGTTTGTTTGAATGGATTTTATTTTGGATTTATTTTATGTCTGCCGGGGCGGGCGCTGGCTGTTGAAGCCTTGACTGTCCTCTTGCGACAGAAGGTGGTGAGGGCTGTGGTGGTTCTTAGATCCTGCGGGAGTTCGTTTCACAGCCTCGGACCAGCCCCAGAGAAAGCTCGGCATAGAGCACAGCTCTGTACATAGAGAACGCTCCCTCCTGCATAGCCTGCTTTGAGCTATTATCCTTTTCTGGACTACTGGCTCTTTAAACATTTGTTGCTATTTGACCCCATCAGCTGTTGTTACCAGTGACTGATGGTTGGCTTGTTCCTTCCCTGTGCTGCAGGTATATCCGAACCATGTACCTGGGCATCCAGAGTCAGAGGCAGAAGGAACACCAGCGGCGCTTCTACTGGGCTATGATGTACGAGTATGCAGATGTAAACATGTTGCGCCTCCTGGAGACATTCCTGGAGAGCGCACCCCAACTGGTGCTACAGCTCTGCATAATGATCCAAAAGAACCGTGCAGAAACATTACCATGTAAGTGGCCCTCGCCCCGCGTCCATTTTCTCAGCTTCTGTGGGATGTTTTGTTGACCGTCCACACTGTATAACCTGTCATGTAGGGTGCTGGCACTTGGGACAAAACTCGTTTCAGCTCCATGCTGCACTTGCTCAGTACATTTCTGCTCACGCTGCTGGAAAAAGTACAGTAATACTTCAGCCTCTTAGTCTAGGGGAACGATCACAGGAATGGGCCCCAGGGATTCATTAGCTCTACTCCTGACGCTGCTGCTGTCTTGCTGTGTAGCCTTGGGCAAATCTCATAACTTTTCTCTGCCTCTGTCCCCCCATCTGCATAGTGGGGATAATAAAACGTATCTGTCTCAGGGGGGTGTTGTGAGGATTCACTGATAAATGTTTGTGCCACGCTTGGATTGTGGAAAGTGCTACGTTTTATAGCTACAGACAAGGTGGTCACCCTTAAAAAGTCAACTTTTGCCATGAGTTAAAACACTTATTCTGAACTAGACTAAGAATAGGGCAAACTATATTTTCTCAGATACCGTGCGTGCCAACCATTGGAAAGTGCTGCCATTTTCATGCCATGCATTGTATAGACATACAGCAAAACCTATTTTACGCAACACTTGGTTGTCTTAGTAGATGCAGGCCCAAATTCACTCCTACTGGAGTGTCAGAACTTGACAGGCCAATCCCGGATTATTGTGGGACTTTCTGGGGCTCTGTGTGCGACCAAGCGGCCCTGCAGCTTTGCAAGATTAAGTTCCACTGCGTGGCTTATCATTTGCCTGGTTGAAAGTTATGCTTTAGTCAAACACAAGTTATTGGATTCAATACAGAAGTAACTGGATGAAATTCTTTGGCCTGTGTTAGACAGGAGGTCTGATGAGATGTCCTAATGGTTCCCCTGCCCTTAAAATCTATTAATCTATTATTTTGCCTGTTCAGTCATGGCTGCATAATCCATTCACCAAGTGCGTAATTTTTTCCTCATTCAGTTCTGCAGCATAGCAGATGGATTGTTCATTTGGTTCCCGTAAAATAGGCTGCGCGTCTTACCAATATGTTCCTCGGTGATCTGGTTGCATGTCTGGATCCTGGCAAATACTTTTTCTACGTACTTTAGTAGCTGGGCACTTGGGCTCCAGATACACACATCCATCTTTGTGCCGGCTGATGACCCGGATGGATCGTCTAGCAGTTGAATGTGCAACTGTGCTGCCTGTTGACCAGGGCACTGCATTGAGCGAGCTGCATGTTTTGCTATGTCTGCACTGGGGAATGAAGCATGTCACGGGGTATGCACACTCCCTGTCTCTGGGGGTGAACGGGATGTCCCCACAGGCACTGTCTACCAGACTATTTCCGACCTCCTGGCCATAGGGCTCAAGGGCCCGAGTTGGAATGGCCACCCCTGGGACCACACGGCACGGCCTAAGGGACAGAGTCAACAGTTGATGTGGGTGAGGGCTATGAGGCCTAGCACCCAGAGTCAATAGTTGCCCGTGAGTCAGGGCTATGAGGCCTAACAGCTAGAGTAAGTGGCCATCATCCAAAAAAGAGGGGGGGAGAGAGCCGGGGTAGGGGGATGTGGGCCTTCCTGTCTCCATCGCGTACCAGCCCAGGACCCTGTTCATGGTGGGGTTGGTCCCCACACTGGCTAGCGGGGATCCGACCACAACACGCTGACCTGTGTCAGGTGGGAGATACCACTCAAACTGTCTCCCTGGACTACTTCCTACTGTGCTTCCTGACGCTGCTGTCCGGGTCTCGTTCAGGCCTTTGGGTTCCCTGGCTCTGGTAGCTCCCTGGATGCCTGATTCTGGGCAGTCGGCTGTCGGCAGCAGGCCTCTGTTCGGGTCTCCAGGGCCTTTGGTTCCCTCCACAGGGGGCTGTAGCAGTTGGAGCCTCCACCAATTGTCCTTCCTGCTTAGTGGACAACCTGGAAAGAGCTAGGCTTCTCCCTTTTACACTGGGGCAGCAGTTGAAGCACGTCCAGCACATGCTGGGGTGCAGGGTTTCTGCCGCCCACAGTGTGTGTTTAACTCTTCCTCACTTAGTGCAGGTATTCACACCCCGTCACAAAGCAGCAGAGAGTTTGCTAAACGTGCCACATTCCTTGCTCGGGTGCAAGCTTTACTAGCACTTTCTCAATCTAGTTGTATGTACCTTTCCCCCTCGAGCACATTACCAGGCAAAAAGAACTGAAACACAAAGAGAAACCACCAAGAAAGTAACGTCAAAGATTTCTCTTGGAGACAAAAACTAAAGAAACGCGAGATAATATTAAAAAGTGACTGAGTAGAACAGATCACCGTCTTCCTCAATGTATTGGCTTCCTGTGGATTTTGACTCCTATCAGCTGACTTCACTTTTTTACTGCTCTTAGTACTGCAGACCCAAGCCAGCTCCAGGAGGGTAAGATGGATTTGATTCAGCATTGGGCATATGAACAAAAGGGTCAGCTAATACCCGTGTCTCCCTCCCATTTAAAAAACACTTATTCTCAAGCCTGTGTAGCTTTTTTAGGAGCTGTGCTCCATCATCTGTGCTTGGATTAGTCCAGTAGGCTGTGAATCCATTGGAAATCCTGACTCCACCCCAGTGCATCTCTTACAAGCTACATGAAAGGATTCTTTCTCCATGCTTTTCTAAGGTCCACCTCCTTCTCTGAAACGGCAGTCTAACCGGGTCAGCTGCTTGGCCCTAGCTGCAGTTTGACCTCTTTTTTTAAGATTTTTGATTTGGTAAGTTGTTTCTGGGCCATATTGGAGGGAAGTTAACTGGTTCCACGTCCCTTCATGTCCTAACCACACCCTTCTTTCTGCACAGGGCTTTAGACAGATAGTGTCTGCAGAGGGACTATAGAATAAAATGCTGCCATTTTCAGAGTCTCTTTTTAGTTCACAGCCTCCCTAGAAGGACGCCATTCTGCCACTCTGTAACCCACCCGATTATGCCTAAGTAGCACGGAAAAAGTAGGGTGGATCTTCCCTATCATTGGTGCAGCAATAACTGAGCAGAGGGGGGTTAAGCGGAGGAGACAGCAGGAAGATCAGTGTTAAATTCCCTGTCTTTCAGGCTTCAGCAAAACTGTTGGTACTATGTGAAAGTGTCATTGTACTCTGAAAAGTGCCTTCTAGAAAAGACACTGCAGGGTTCTGTGTTTATGGCATCTTAATGACTCCATAGCAGATCTAGGTCATTTACAATGACTGTAGCCGAATGCTTTTTCTAGCTTCCAACCTTACATATTCACCCAGGAATTGGAAAGGCAAGCTGGGTTATGCATCATCAATAATAAAGATCCTGCAGTTAGAAGTTCAGGCTAACTCTCAGTGTCAGTGAAGTTAGTTTCAAGTCCCCCTTCCCTCCAGATTTCAGTGAGATCAGGATTTATACCTTAATGAATGATTATGTTGATGATGCACGAGTCGGAAGAGACTCCAGCTCATTCTCCTTTAGCTATGTTGACTGTTTGTTATTGTTCGTCCTTCAAGTTGGAAGATGACCACGACATCAGTGGTTGGTTGGGTTTCTGGGAACACGAGAGTGGCTGATCAGGCCACTTGGAGCTTTGAACTGTCTGTCGCACGCTGAACAAGGGATTCCGCTATGGGTTACAGATGTACTGCTGTTGCAAGTTTTACGCTGCTGGCGCTTCTTCTCTGCCTCAGGTTCTCCTCTGCTCAAAAACTGTAGCTCCCTTATGGATGAGGCTTCGCCAGGTAGATCAATCATGAGCAAGATCTTCTCTGAGTTGATGTCAAAAGGCCCCAAGGATAACTTAAGGGAGCTCTTGAAAAGTTTCTTCTGGGCTCCCTGAAAGCACTTTCCCTCCTTTAGCTAGCTGTAAAAGATCTTCTTTGGCAGTCGCTCATCTGACATACTGGTGACATGGCCTGCCCATCTCATCTGTGATTTCATCAAGAGTATGTGTGCTTCGAATGCTGCCTTTTTGAGAACCTCGGTATCTGGGACCTTGTCTTGCTAACTTATTCTCATCAGTTTCCTCAGAAACCCATGTGAAAGTGATTCATCTCCATAACACCATTCAGGTTTCGCATGCATACGTCAGAGTTGGCAACACGATGGCTTTGTAGACCTTTAGTTTTGTTTGTTGACTGATGCCTCTAGGCTCCCAAACATTTCCACTGCTTTGGCAGTTCTGGCCTTGGTTTCGTCATTGATGTGAACTGCACGTGACAGTGTACTGCTGAGGTACGTGAACTTATCCACTGCCTGAAGAGTTTGACCATTGACTGTGACAGCAGGCGCTACATATGACTTTCCTGGTTCAGGCTGGATCATCACTTCTGTCTTCCTGATGTTGATTGTGAGACCAAAGTTGTCACAAGCTGAAGAGAAACAGTCCATGCTGTTTTGCATGTCAGACTCAGATTTGGCATTTGGGGAACAGTCATCAGAAAACAGAAGATCATGAACAGTCACTTCCTGTACCTTCGTCTCCCCTGTAGTCTCCTCAGATTGAAGAGTTTGCCATCAGTTCGGTATCTGATGCCTATCCCTGTGTCACAGTCATGAAACGCATCTGTAAGTATGGCAGAAAACATACTCAAGAGGGCTGGGGCCAACACGCAGCCCTGCTTGACTCCATTGATGACTGGAAAAGGTTCAGATGGCTCATCATAATCCATAACGCAAGCAAGCATGCCATCATGGAATTGCCGAACCAGTGCGATGAATTTCTCTGGGCAACCAAATTTTGCCATGATCTTCCAAAGGCCCTCCCGACTGACTGTATCAAATGCTTTGTCAGGTCATTGAAAGTCATATACAGGCTGGAGTTCTGTTCCTGGCATTTATCCTGAAGTTGATGAGCTGCAAATTCCATGTCTATAGTCCTTGCATCCTCTCCTGAAGCCATACTGACTCTCTGGTAGGACACCTTGTTCAATGTGTTGCACAAGGCAATTCAACAGAATTCTGATGAGAATCTTGCCAGCTACTGACAACGAGGAGATGCCCTGATAGTCATTGCAGGATTGTCCGTTGCCTTTTTGGTTGTACTAGTGGATGATGGATACATCCTTGTACTCCTGGGGTATAGTTCCTTGAGTCCACATTGACTGGAAAACTTCAGTCAGCTTCAGAGCCATGTATGAGCCTCCAGCCTTCTGCTGGTATAATATCTGCTCCAGGTGCTTTACCATTTGACAACAGATTGATCACTTCCATGGTTTCAGTCAACATTGGGGGATCAGCAAGAGATATGTTAATATCTCTCTGGGGTAGTCTATCACTTGCCTCCTCACTAATGGATGATTGTTAATTAAGGATGTTAAAGTGTTCTGCCCACCTTTGCAATATCTTTTCTTTGTCAGTGAGCAGTACGGTGCCATTGGCACTCAGTATTAGAGATGTTCCTGATGACTATGGTCTGTAGATTGTCCTCAGAGCATCATAGACGTTCTTCATATCATTGCTGTCTGCATAGGACTGAATCTCATTTGCCTGGTTACTCAACCATGAGTTTTGCATCTCTCTAAGTTTGTGCTGGACAGTCCTCTTGATGTTGTTGAAGGTTGCTTTCTTAGATGTTGAAGTGCTGTCTTCTAAACAGGTCTTGCGGAGCTGATGTTTCTCATTCAATAGTCTCCCTATGTCAGAAGGATTTTCATCAAACCAATCTTGATGTTTACAAGTGATGGAACCGAGAGTATTGGATGCAGCTGAGTACACGGAGTCTAAAGGATGCCCAAATTCCTTTGATGTTATTAGAGTTTGCATCGATCATTTCAAGTTGGTTGCACAGTTCTTCAACAAAAGCCTGTTTCACATTCCCCCATTTCAATTTGGAGCCATTAAGATCTTTGGATCCTTTTTTTACCAGGTGGTCATCTATAAGGATTGTGGTATAGCAAGGGCAGAGGGCAGTAGGAAAGTTCTGGAAGGGCGGTATGTAAGTGCTAGAATGATCCGGGCTTTATTCCCTATAGACTAGCCAGAGTCAGTACGGGGTAATTAGGGTCAGCTGACACCAATTAAGACCCCACCCAGGTGCCTATAAAAACCCTCTACTCCTGAGAGGCAGTGTGGGAGTTGAAGGAGTAGGTGTGTGGTGAGCAGAGGAGTGTGTGGAGATTGTGAAGAAGAACAGAACGGAGTACAGTGGTGTGTGGAGTTGTGAAGAGGAACAGAATGGAGTACAGTGGTATGTGGAGTCATGGAGAAGTACAGAATGGAGTGCAGCGGTGTATGGGAGAGAGGTGAAGTCCTGAGGAAGATACTGGGCTCAAGAAGCCAGAAATACAGAAGGGGGAAAATAGCCCAGGGGGAAAGTCTGCAGCTGCAAGTAAAGTGCGAGCAGCACATAGCTGCTACTCAGAGGGCCCCTGGACTGGGACCCGGAGGAGCAGGTGGGCCTGAGTCCCTACTGTGGTGACAAGGGGTTAAAAACTCCTGTCTTGGTTTGTTTGTATTCCTCGTGTCAGACTGGGGGGCTTGGAGGAGAGGGGGAAAACGTATGAGGGGTTTTTCTTATCTTATCTACTTTCACTAATTTATGACTCTGTGTCAGTTTTACAATTTGAAATGGGACTTTTTTATTTCTTGCTTAAAACAGTGGGTTTTTTAAAGAGATTAATTCTTAAGACACGCACTTGCAAGCACACATTTATACCACTTACTCAGGTTTGACTGATTGAGGGGTCCGCACCGTTTCTATTCAACCCATGATACTGAAGGGGTGAATGAATCCGATAACGGAACGCTTATTTAGCGGGAGGGGGGAGGAAAGGCAGACAGACAGACACAGAGGGAATCCTTTGAAGTCACAGGAGCTCTATTGAGCAACGGAGCTACAAAGGCTCATGAGTTAGGGAAGGGGAAAGGATAGCCTTGTGGCTACAGTCACTCCGCCTGTCCGTTGAGTCACTAGGTTCAGACAGGCCCCCCTTGCTATTCACCCGACCAACTTGTGGACGGATGAGAGCGGCTGAAACCTGTCTTAGTCCAAGACAACGGCTCATAAATCTATCATTCAATGACACACGTTCTCTGTTCAATTCAAATTTACTATTTATTGAGGATTTTCTCTCTATCACAAGTTGTTTCTCCTTATCCTTTTACAATTCCTTAAACTTAAAACTTAACACTTAAATCTTATGATTTTAACAACTAATCATACTAACACAAATACACTAAATATATACTTACTTACAACTAAACAACATTTAATTAATATTTACCACATAGATGGATGAACTCAGTTGCAACAAAACAATAAAAGTTTATGGCCAAATTTCCTTACTTTTTATGTTACGTTCCCGGGTTTTCCTCCAGGTGGAACCTCTATCGCATTCACACCCTGGTTACTGGTTTTCCTCCAGGTGGAACCTCTATGGCATTCACACCCTGGTTACTGGTTTTCCTCCAGGTGGAACCTCTATCACATTCACACCCAGGTTACCAGCTCTAATGCCCTATTCTTTCTTGAGCAGCGAGCTGGGGAGAGGCAATGATGGTTGATCAGGCCATCTTTGTGGTGCGATTCTGGAGCACCCCTTGTGATGCGTGGCTCATTCAATTTGCCTCTCTCCGGACAACCTTATATATCTCTCTACCCCAGCGTATTGCTTGCTTAAACCAATTGTGACATTTTGGCTACTGTCCAACCAGCAAATCCGACGCCTGTGAGGGGGCTTTTGCCCCCCCTGTGGCGAGTTACACTCCTTGGAGTGACTTGCTGTTACTGAGCAGATTCTCTGATTCAGCAGATTTTGCTATCTTGACGGTCAACAGGTCTGCTGACAAGCTTCCATTTCAGATAGCTCAACTTTCGGGAACAGCTTAGTTCGGGTAATAACTGTCTTTGGTGCCTGAGCATTCTCCATGTTGGTATGAGTTTACTCAACAATGACCTCGGGGCACATATACATTACAGGCTCTATAGAAGTCTGTTACAACACCTACCCCCCTCCCTGGGAAAACAGGGTAACCAGCGAGGCCCTGGCCCACTATGAATGCAAAAGTACGAGACCTACTAGGGAGAAGCCGGCCGTTTGCCACAGGATGTATGCCGATATTCAGCATGGAGACTATGAGTCTGTGATCAGTCCAGCATTCCACACTTCTCATGGCCTTTGTCATTCCAACAATCCTGTCTGCCTCTTCTTCTGATGACAGCGTAGTCCGTGAGATGCCAGTGAATGGAGCATAGATGCATCCAAGACGTCTTGTTGTGGTTTGACAGGCGGAAGACTGTGTTGGTAATAAGAAGGTTGCGTTTGGCACATTTCCTCAGCAGAAGAAACCTGTTACTGTTGCATTTCCCAAGGCCATTTTTCCCAATGGCGCCTGGCCATGCCTTGTAATCTGCGCCAACTTTAGCACTGAAGTCACCAAGAATGATAAGTTTGTTTGCCTTCAGCACTTCTGCGATAAGGGATCCTTGATCTTCATAAAATTTGTCCTTGATCGCATCTGGGTTGGCCACGCTGGGTGCATAGGCACTGATGATAGTTGCAAATCTTTTCCCAAACAATGGAAGTCTCATCAGTATGAGTCTATCATTCACACCCTTTTGGGAAACTCATGAGCTTGCTAACTAGCTGTGTTTTGATAGCTTCACTTCACTCTTCTTTATTACAGCCACTCCAGAAGAAAGGATAGCCGGCTCCTTTTTCTGTGGGCTGTCATTCTTCAGCTAGGTGACTTTCACTCAGGGTCGCTATCCAGATGTTGCATCTGGCCAGTTCTCTACGAACTAGAGCTGTTCTTTTCCCTGCTCTATCTGCTGCTGTGCAATCCATTAACGTGAGCACATTCCAAGCACCTTTGTCATTTTTGTCTTTTCATGTGATTTTTTCGACTACGATAACGGAATCCCCATCAGCCACAGTTGCCGACCAGGGCTCAAGCGAAGCAATGTTTAAGGCACCTAGCTCCTTCCTCATTCTATGGAGGTGAGCCATGTGATCCTAAATGGGACTGCTCAGTCACCCAGGGGGTTGCCAAATTCCCTTGCTGCTTCAGTCCAGTAAAAAGCAACCCAATACCCCGAGCTACCTGTGTGCAGGTCTGCAGCTCCAGGTCCCAGTGCATCCACACCTGCGGCTGTGCTGCTCGCCCACCGTCACACGACCTGATGTGTAGCTGATGTCATGACTAGCGCGTGAGTTGGAGGTAAGTGAGGGAAAGCTGGGCGGAGTCATCTGCGTTCTCTCATCCAGGACTGTCTGACTCCAGTGGCACGACAACATCAAGACGTCTGGATGCAGCGGGTGGTCATCAGGTCCTACTGCACCCAAACTGATGCCCGAGGCTGTCCCCACAGCACTCCACATCCACCTTCACAGCCAGGGAGATGAGCATATCTACTTGACTGCCTGGTCCACCAGAGAGGACTTTCCCAAGGGAGCCAGGTGTAGCTATCCACTCCGGTCAACAGTCACAGGTTGGGCCACGCTTCGTCTGGAGTCTCACCTCAGTCCTGTTTGCCAAGGGTGGCCTTACCAGGAGTACATGACTCTGGATGGCGTAGTTCTGAGGGTCACTGGGACACACAAGCCTCTCCACCACAACAAGGTGGCAGTGCAAGGAGAGGAGGTTGACTGTACAGTGCTAATCCCAGACAAAGGCAGTAACAACGAACTGTAGTCACTAAAGTGAGCAGATACAGCTGAAGACGCATTGGGAAGGTGATGGATTAAGAATACAGTGGTTTTTGACCACTACAATGGTAGGGTTTATACTGGCACCTGGTGGATGAATGGCTAAAGAGAAGATGTTGACATTTCTATATAGACACTTTCCAAGCAAATCTGCACTGTAGCTCTTATATTTAATTTCTCATGTGGTTCATTTTGACTTTATAGGATTTAAAATAAACCACTGATGTCTTGAGTGCTTTATGTGCATTTTTTGTTGGGAACTTGCCTGACCAAGGCCCCTGTATTTATACAAGGAGCACTGTACATCTGTTGATGGTAGCTTTATCCTGCAAAACCCTGGCTTTTAATCCAAAAGAGATTAGCAGTGTAAATCTGAATTTTGCAAATCGCTGTTGAAATCTATGGGATTTTGTGGTACATGGACTATATTTCTCCTGTTATAAACCATGTAATAACCCAGTGCGTGTTTCAGAAATAAACAGCAAAAGTTATAGCAAGCACATGACCCACTTTCCAAACCCGAATGCTAAAAGTTGGGTGCGTAAACTACTACTTAGGCATCTAAACTGTGATATGTCCTCACTGCAGAGTTAGCCCAGGTGAGTGGCAGCTGGGTTAGCCTAGCCCAGGTGTGTGCAGCCACACTGCAAAGCCCTGTCCAGGTTACTGAGACCCGGTCTACATCTAAAACTTAAGTCAACCTAGCTACGTCGCTCAGGCATGTGAAAAATTTCACACTCTGCACGAGGCACCTAGATCGATCTAACCCCCACATAGAAGCAGTTAGGTTGATGGAAGAATTCGCCCATTAGCCTAGCTACTGCCTCTTGAGGGGAGTGAATTTATTATAGTGACGGAAAAATCCCTTTCATCACTGTAGTACGGGTCTAAACTACAGCGCTACAGTAGTGTAGCTGCTGTGATGCTACTGCAGTGCTTGGAGTGTAGACGTACCCAAAGACACGGGTGCTGCTCTCCCCCATGTGTGTCACTGGGACTTGGGGGGCATATCCCATGATCCCTGGTCCTGCACAAAGCTCAGCTGCTCTATGATTCTTTGCCAGTATACTGTGGGAGAACTAGTCTGTCCCTCTGGGCCTACGCGGAGGTTGTATAGTGGGAAGGCATTGGAGGGCTATACAAACTGTGGGAGAACTAGTATGTCCCTCTGGGCCTACGCGGAGGTTGTATAGTGGGAAGGCATTGGAGGGCTATACAAACTGTGGGAGAACTAGTATGTCCCTCTGGGCCTACGTGGAGGTTGTATAGTGGGAAGGCATTGGAGGACTATATGCACTTGAGCGATTTAGCCTGCATCCTCACTGCAAAGTGTGTGGTTAGCAGCCTGAGTGAAAGCGGTGCCCAGGCTCTAATGGCCATTCCCAGCTGGGCCAGTTAGCCCAGGCTGGAAGCACCATTAAATTCAGGTGAGAGGTTTTCATGTGGACCAGAGGGAGGGTAGGGGCACCACCCGAACAAGATCCAGAGGCTATGTCAGCATAACTATGTTAACACAGCCCCAGAGTGTAGATTCACTGTACACCTACAACAGGAGTTTTTCTACTGGGATAGGAACATCACCTCCCCAGATAAGGTTAGTATGTTGACAGAAGCATTCTTCCGTCAGCATAACTGCATCTATACTGGGGTTTTGTTGGTATAGCTGTCGGTCAAGGGTGTGGGTTTTTTCACACCCCTGACCGACATAGCTTAGCTGGTATAAGTAGACCAAGCCAAAGTTAATTCTGCGGTAAAGCTATACCCTTGTGTGTATAGACTATCGGTGGTTGAATGCTGGATAATGGGCTTGCAAACTTTCTTTTCCAAAAGGCTTTTCACACTCCTTGGCCTTTCCTGTTTGCAAACAGTTATGCAATCATGGTTTTGTTCACATGAATGTTCGGATAATTTCAAAGAGTCTTCATATGTACCTGCAAACAAGGATAGTCCTGGGCAAATAGCCACATTTGCTAGAATCTATTTGTTCTTTGCCATTCCTCATTCTCCTGTTGAAAAGTTTCAGTCATCCTGCCAGGGCACGGTGACCATGCCATGTGACTTCTTAGAGTACATCGAGACTGCAAAAACTGCCCTGCAACTGTGAGTCTCAGAGCACAGGTCAACGGATTTAAGATCATGCTACGGTGCTAGAAATAGTGATGTAGACGTTCCCACTCAGGTGAGAGCCTTGCCTCTGAGGCCCACTATCCTCACTGGATTTCAGAGCCCAGCCTCCAGGATGTCTACACTGATATTTTTAGCCCTGTAATGTGAGTCCCATGAGCCCAAGTCTGTCGATCCGAGCTCTGAGACTCACTGCCATGAGGTTTTTTGTGGAGTGTAGACGTGCCCTTAGGTAAACAATCACACACAATAATGAACAGTGAATAGTGGAATGGAATGATGTATGAACTATCCAGAGGCAGAAATGGATTGGTTTAGACTAGTTGGTAAATTTATAGAATAGAGAATACATTTCCAGAGAGTGGGATTTATTCTGGAACGATTTGTGATCTCAGAACAAGCCAGATCCAATGGATAATTTGCTACCGTCTATTTAGTCACCAAGTGTCCATTTAAGTCCTTAAATTCAGTGGTAGATACTTAACTTTGGGCAACCAAGTTTGAAAATGAGTCCTGAATAATTAGCTTCTTGCTGTTGGGCAAGATTTTCAGAAGTGTTCCGGATTGTCCTAATTCTTTTCCCACTAATCATGGTAAAATTCCCACTGTGTCAACGGGAATGGAGTTAGGCCAGCGCGCAGTGCTTTCGAAATTAACACCCACAAACAGCAAACCACTAGAAGACACTCAGGAGCAAGTTCTGGGTGATGCTTTCTTGTGTGAAGGAGTGTGCATGATGGTGAATTACATTAAATATACTCTGAAAAATAGCCAGTCATTGTGCAACAGTCTGCCTTCCAAACCAGGCTCAAGACCTGTTTTGGGACGTGGTAAAAAATGTAATCTGGTAAATTCCAAGAATGCTTAAAAAATGTGGTTTAAAAAAAAAAAAAGACCCAAAAGCCCATTTTGCATCTGTAAAATTAATGCCTCTCTGTCACTTTAATCTGCAAAATCATTCTGATTTATTTAGATAGACCCATAACTAAGGAAAGCTGGTTATAGAGGTGCTCATAGATTTCCCTTCCTATTCTGGAATTAATATCCAAAGGATTGTCTGTCCCTTCCAGTCCAGGATTGTCAAGGCATCAAAGCTGGCATAAATATATCACCTGCTATCCACAGGCAGAAATCCCCCACTTTTCTTACAAGAGCATCTTCATGGGAACCTGCAACAGAAAGGTATCTTTGTGTCCTGGAATCCTTGTATCATACGATTCCAGGCCATAGGAGCTAGAGACAGAATCATTTGCTGTATCAGATCATCCGGTCCATCTCTCTGCCAATGCAGGATTGGCTTCTTGTCCTGTTTCCTAATGCTCTCTGTGGATGACATTGCTTTTGGTTGGGTTGTATGAAAGCACCACTCCCCATAAAGTGACCCACCCACCTTGCAGGAGTAGGTTGCTCACATGTGTCATAACTAGAGAAGCAGGTCCTCACGGCAGGACAGGGTGGAGAAAAGAGGCACCTGGTACAGTAGGTGCCAGGCAAAAGGGTGGGGAAATTGGGGAGGAATCCTGTGATAGCTGTTTAGAATGAGGTGTTTGTCTCATGCTGGTTCCCAGCAGCCAGGAGTCCACATCAAAAAGCCATCAGCACCGTTGGCAGCAGGCATGAACAATTCTCTTAGAGTGATTCACAGAATCAGTGCAGCACGGCCATGTAAGCTCAGCTTCCCCATGCCACACTGATCCTGTGGGTAAAAAGCCTGCTACGTGAGTGGGAGTCTCTCCATTGATTTCAATGGACTTTGCATTAGGCCCTAAAAGACATTTCAGTCCCCGGGGCTGTCAATCCAGAAGCCTTCTCCAGCACAAATTCACTTTTCTTGCAGCTCCAGTGAGGACCCTTTGGCTGAGGTGAGCACCTCTTGATATCAAGAATATTGCATGTGATCACAGATTAATGTGACATCCTTTCCAGAAAAACAACCGCCACGTGCGCGGCCGTGAGTGAAGGTCTGTAGCAGAGTTTGTAAACTATGGCTCTTGGTTGTAATGATTATTAGCACTGTGCATCTTCAAAGCACCGTGCAAACATTAACTAGGTGATCCTCACAGCAACCCTGGAAGCGACATACAAATGGGGAAACTGAGGCATAAGGAGGTGGAGTGATTTGCCCAAAGCCCCACGATGTCAGATTCATTATTAGAACTCAGAAGTGCTTATTGTTCCCATGTCCAGTCCACTATGCTCTGCTGTTGCTTCTCGGTTTGTTTAGTAGAGTATATGAATATTAATCTTCTTGAATCCGCTTGCTCTAGAAAGTGGCTCTGATATTCAGGTCAGCCAACCAGTAAAACGTGTTACTCTGGATAAGCAGAGAACACATCTTTAGTAATGAGATGTGCAAAAAGACAGTGCATTGTATATTTCTGTGACTGCTGTCAGCGGAGCAGCAAAGAATTCACGTTGCAACAATTTAGCTTGAAAAAGGTCCAACTAAAAATGACAGAATGTTCAACAAGCAGTTTCTGAGGCATGATCAGTTATTTGTGCGGCTGGAAAGTTTTGAGAAGGATCCTGGTCTCTGACATGCAGCAATTGTACTGACTAGTTAAGTCTGTTCCTGAGATGACTTTTGTCCCAAATGGCAGCTGATAATTTCCTCCTTGGTGCCCGCTGTACATTCGTGTTTTCACACGGGCACTCGCTGATGGGAATGCTCATCTGACAGCCATTTCCCTATTGCAGAAGCCAGCTGACAAGCCACTCAGAGGTGCAATGGATATTTGCAATAGGGAAACTAATGCATGTTTTGATCTCTGTAGGACAAGCCTGGTTTCCACTTGGGAAGGGGACGTTTGTTAACATATTGAAGATCCAGTCTCAAACTCAATCCTGTACTCATGTGAATTTCTGGGAAGGCAAAAGTGCCAGGAGCAAAATCAAGTATGGTTTTACTCTAGCGGAGTTGAGTTTTCGTCTGTTATAAGTCACCTAAACCACTCAGTGTATTGTGCGCTGAAAAAAAAGAGGTTCATAATGTATCTTTTGTACTTGAGTTCTATAGCGCCTGCTGCTATTAGATTGCAAGACAACACTTGCTGCACGAAGTAAGGCTTAGTCGCCGTGTCAGTCCTCACAGCAGTACTTTGCCAGTCTTATTGAATGATTCCAGCTGTATGTGCCATTGCTCAGGTGTTGAGATACTCCTTCCTTCTTCTTTGCAGGGAACGTCTCCCTTTGCCTGCAATTACACTGAGACTTTGCACCAGTTGACAAAATAAAAAAGATTTATAAAGGGTAAGATGACTGAGGTGTGCGTTGCTGACCTGTCCTCTAAACATATGGAGTGAAGCAGCCTTACATCAGCCAATGAGTGTAAATCACATCATTGGCTCCTTAGAGCTCTTTTAAATTAGTCAAAGCATTTCCAGGACCATGTGACTGAAGCGGTGTCTGTAATTGGCATTAATCCTTTCCGTGCCTGTGCCAAACCACCAAACGGAGGCATCCTATGGAGTCTGCCTTCTCTATGTTGTGTAAAACCTTGGCATTGCCTTTCAAAAAAGCAACCGTGTGAGGATGCAGTGTTTAGCAGCAAGCAGGGGGTTAACTTACTTACATGACTGTATAATGCATTGGCAGAGTGAGCTGCTTATCCCCTCTACTGGCTCACCCCCTAGAGGATAACAGCCTTCTACTGCTACCAACTGATGGAGTTACTTCTTTAGCTCAGGTAGCACAGAGCTTTGCTGAAGTTTGCAGGTTCAAACCCTTCAGGTGGCTTTGGTGGGTGGGAGTTGGGGGAGGCGGTCATTACAATTACTTATAGAAATAATCCACTCTGGTATTTCTAATAAGTAACTTTTTTTTTAAGTGTAAGTGGTTTCCCATTTTTCAGAGTATAACAGGCTGTACGCACATGTTTGTGGAGCTCCTGTCGCTCTGTGCTTTACAGATAACAGTGCTTCTAAGTTGCTTTTGTAGATAGTTAAACAATACAAAGCTCTATCAGGGCCAAGATGCTATAACAGATATCAAGTGTGCAGCAACATCCTTTCTCAACCACCCCACTCTCACTGTTCCCCCTCCCCGCCCTGACTAGATACGATAGTTGGGTTTATGGTTCTCTTTCTAATTCTGCTGAAGACTCACTGTGTGGCTTTAGGTGTGTCACTTAGGCCAACATCTTCAACCTGAGTGTCCAAAGTTAGTCACTTAATCCACATTTGAGGCACATGAGGTATAGAAAAGCTTCAGTGGGAGGGGAGAGTGAAAATATCGGGACTGTTTGATGAGAATATCCAGAGTTCTCAAGACTATTGATAACCAGAAGGAATGCTAGATCTTGTGCTCCAGGACGTAAGCCAACCTCTAACTATTAGAGAGTAGGATGAGAGAATGTCGGGGCAGGTTTCCCCACATCTGCCAGCTGTGGAGTTCTTACGTGTTCCTCTGAAGCAACTGGTGCCGGCCACTGTCAGAGACACAGTACTGGGCTAGATGGACCTCAGATCTGATACAGTCTAGCAATTTGTTGGTTCCTATGTTTACAGAGGATCCTTCTCTCACAGTATATAAAAGGATGCATTCAATGAAACTGAAAGGCAACACAATGAAAATTGATAACAGGAAATCCTTTTTTACACTATGCATATTTAACCTGTGGAACTCATTGCCTCAAGATATCATTGAGAACAAGAGCTTGCTAGGATTCTAAAAAAGGTCAGACATTCATATGGGCAATGAGAACATCCAAAGCGGTGATGGACTGCTAAAAAAATGTTTTAGGAAGGATATAAACTTTCCTACTTTAGGACATAAACCAACAACTGACTGGTAGGGGTTAGAAAGGAACACCCCCTAAGGGGAGGTTATTCCATCATTATCCACTAGGGGCTTCCTCTGAAACATCTGGTCAGGCCACTCTCACATGCGCAGGTACCGGGCTTGTGGACTGCAGAGGTCTCATCTGGTACGGTATTTCCTACCTTCCTGTGCACGCAACTCTAACTTGGATGCAAATCTTTTTTGGGGGGAACCCTAAAGACACCAAAATGGTGGCTATTAATATCATGAAGTTGTAAAGACAACATGTGATACCGGCATCAGTTCCTCTTCCCCATGGCCATTCAGCAAGTGGCCAATGGCACTGAAATGTTTGCTTAACCTCCCACTTTCCTGAAATGGTTCATCTCTGCTCCACTTCTCTGTTGTGCATCTCCAGCTCAGCAGGTTTCAAAGACTGGGGAAGAATTATGCCATGTTTGCTTCTGTGAAGTGGTTTCAGAGTGAGTTAAAGATCCTCAGTTGATGTACATTGACGTAGTTCCGTTAAAGTCAATGGACCTACGCCACCCACACCAACTGAGGATCCGGCCCACAGGCTGCAAGATCATTCTGCTGTCAGTTCAACCATGCCCCCTTGCGGGTTCCATGCGTTCATTTTTTTCAGGGTGCAATATCATAGAATATTAGAGTTGGAAGGGACCTCAGGAGATCATCCAGTCCAACCCCCTGCTCAAATCATCCCAACCAGGGTTTTGTCAAGCCACAGCTTAAAACCTCTAAAGATGGAGATGCCACCACCTCCCTAGGTAACCCATTCCAGTGCTTCACCACCCTCCTCGTGAAAGACTTTTTCCTAATGTCCAACCTAGACCTCTTGAGATCGTTGCTCCTTGTTCGTCAATGGGAGAAAAGATTAACTGAATATGTGAATGCACTGCCATGCCAGGAACCGGAGTGCAAGTTTGGACCTCCCCAGGCTGAAAAAGGCTGGGGGCGCTATGAAGGCAGCATGCTAAATGTATGGGTTCAAGGTGGGAACGTCCTTGTGTTACCCAGAATAATATCGCCATCCCCTGGCTGATGATCAGAGCAGTCTTGACTGGTTCCTTAGAAAAGGTGTGTTCAGCTACTTCTCAGTTGGGAGTGGAAAAGGCATGGGAATGGGGAATTCCCTTAGTGCTCTCCTTCCTTCTTGCAAAAACAAAAGGGCTTAAATAAGTATCTTCTACTTCCTCTCAGATGCTTTCAGGGAGTTTGATGGAGATTCACAGCACAGCTGAATATAATTTTGTCTTGTGTGAATGACCTATTTAAAGTAGAGCTGGAGCCAAACTGGAATCTTAGATATGAGCTTTTTCTAATTTCAAAGTGGGAGCCAGTGTTTGGATTCAGATCCCTGTATCTGAACTCCCTCGATTGGTTCTGGACTGGATCCAGAACCAGACACATTCTATTTTCCAGATCTAATCTACTTCTCTACCTTCAGCGTTTTATCTAATCTCTCTGTGCGTTTCTGAGAAACCCACCCTGGCGCTGTATGTCAAGTTCTAATGAGCCCATGAATCTCACAAAAACAGCTTGGGAGACTTCAACATTGCTGAAAGCAAAGCCACAGCTAAACCCTCGTCTGATTCAATCCCGAATCCAAACCCTAGCCTAAACCTGATCTGGATGAGTCATCTGAACTCTTTGGCCCACCTCTAATTTAAATCATGCTGCAATTTCTGAAAAAAATTGGAGGCTTCCTGTATAACAAGTTGTTTCCTGCTGCTATTGCAGATCTAGGTTCTGTAATTAGCAGGCAGTTTTACGTCTGTTTTGCTGGTATCACACCCTGAACGTTGGCACAGTGCTAAGAACTTGAATCCTTAGGAAACGAGTTCCAACCCTGGTGGATGTGATGTAGGAACTGGCTAACTTGGCAGAGGGAGTTTGATGGCCGTAGTGTCAGGGAGAAGAGAGAATGTCTGGCTGCTGGTAAGAGCTATGCTAGAACTTTAGCAGATCCATTCCGTCTACGTTTCTGCTGGATTCCCATACACAGACATACGTGCTTTGGTGTTCCAGCAGGACCCACTTCCCTCTGCTGCTGGTTCTCCACTTACAAGCTGGGCAGTGACATCGGGAGTTCAGGCCAAAGAATGTGATGTCCTTGGCGTGATTGGAGTAGAGGTGTTGGGGTTCCTGCCCCCAAGACCTCTCCAGTTTTGGAAGAGTTCAGAACCAGACCTGAATTCTGTAATTCTAGCCCATCTCTAGTTTACACCAACCCTCCATGTGCAGTGCTGAGACTTTTCACCTTATGGATTGACTCTGGGTGTATTGGTGCCTGGCACAAAGGCAGGATTTGACTTCCTAGTTGCTCTCAAATGTGCCCTAGATCTCATTCTCAGGTGTAGGGCCTCCTTTTGGCCTCTGCTGGCCAGGAGGTATGTGCATGGTGGTCTTAGCACCTCCTCAGACCTGAACGGCTAGGTGACTGCCTACATCTGCTGGGTAAAGTCCTGGCCCCTAGTGAAGTCAATGGGAGTTTTGCCACTGACTTCACTTTACTCCCTAACACCATCCTGTTCGATGTTGCAAATATCACCCCTAGCAAGAGGCTCAGAACTGACACGTCACATACACGTCCCTCCTTTTGCAGTCTTGAGATTGAGCTTACCAGGCGGCAACTTTTACACACAAGTTTGACACACACTTGTAGGTCTACTCTGGGTGTGTTACATGGAGGAGAAATTTATGGAGGTCACGGTCAGGAATCTTGGCTTTTTTTAGTAGACATGGTCCAGAAGGCCATGTTTAGATTCACATCTAGACCAGTGGTTCCCAACCTGTGGCCTGTGGGCCAAAAATGGCCTGTAGGGTCTTTCAGAGTGGCTGCGCTCCCCTCCCACTGGCTTCAGAAGGGAGCCGCTGCCTAAGAACCCAGGTGGAGTGCATTGCCCCGGGGCTACAAGATTGGTGCAGGCTCCTTGCTGCAGCCAAGGGGACGAGAGATCAGTGCTCCCCTCCCCTTGGCTGTAGCAGGGAACATGGTAAAATGCTCCATCTAGGTCCATAAGCACTGAGGTCCCTGCTGGAGCCAGAGGGAGGGGAGCACTGATCTCTCATCACCCTGGCTGCAGAAGGAGCCAGTGCCCAGGCACCCAGGTGGAGCGCACAGGACTACAGGACACTTGTGGTTTCCCTGCTGCAGCCAGAGGGATGGGAGATCAGCGAGGAGGTTCTCATTGAACTCTTTGTGTCTGGCTGCTGGGGGGCCAGGGAGGGACTGCTGGTGGAGACTGGTGGCCCTTCAGGGTTGTAAAAATTATATCTATAGACTTGAGCCAAAAGATTGGGAACCACTGGTCTAGACTAACGTTAGGATCAGGCTTGACACTGCCACATGCTGGTGAGTTGTTCTGATGTGCTATTGTTCCCTAAATGGCAGGAATCTCATGATATCAGCTGATCTCACAAGATTTCCTGTCTTAAATAGTGGAAATCTCACCAGAACTGCTGTTCTCGTAACCTTTTTCTGCCATTTGGGGTCAAATCCAAATCAGATTAGGAAAACAGGCCTCTTTGGTTTTGGAACCAACTCTGAACCAAAACCATATTTATTAGCAGGTTCAGGGAGGAGGATGGATTTCAGATTCCAGTTTAGTCCCTTTCTGCTCTGAAAATGTGGCTGCACTGTTATATATTTCAGTTTCATAGCCACATAAAACCTCAGTGAGAGCAGAGTTAGATCAGTACTGAGTGCTTTCAAAGATGCATCTCAACGTAAGTGTGGTTGGAGCAGAAGCCAGGACTCCTTGCTGTGCCTCACTATGGGATCATGAGTAAGCCATTTAGGGCTTCATCTTGCAAGGAGATGAGCATTCCTCTAAGGTGTGGAGTGGCTGTGGGAAGTGAGCTCAGGCAACTTGCCGATGGAGTCAGCACCTTGCAGGGCTGAGCCTCACAGACATCTGTATCGCAGACGTAATGCTACTTACCTATTGCAGAAGGGAGTTCTGATGCTGAATTAATTATTGTCAGTAAACCATTGTGAGCTCCTTGGATGAAAGGGCCAACACCACCGCAAAATACTTTATCCAATTACTTCTGTCTGGCTATGACTTGTGCTCTTTCATGTAAGATGTGACTAGAACTCAAAGACGGAGGAAGGAAGCAGGCTTCCTAATGGAGAAAAGAAAAATGTGTAAATAAAAAGAATCTTTCCGGGTCAAATGAAAAACAGACAGTAGGCCTGGTTCTGATTGCCCTCATGCTGGTGCAGATGGGGAATAACTGCACCGAAAGCACGTCAAGATGTGGTGAGAGTGGAATCAGGCGCCAAATATTTGTATTTTATTTTCTCTCTCTCTGGAGAAAAATAAAACCTGTTGCTGAGCTAGATTTCACACTGCGCGTTAGGGCTTCCGTGGATGAATATGTCATCTGGGGGGGGAATGATGACAGGGCTCACGGCAACGAAGGCTGAACTTCTGGAGAGCTGATGTCTTGTAACGAAAAAATAGCACTTTATCTGAAAGCAGGCAATTCCATCATGCAGTGCTTGATGGAGAGGCTCAGATCGCTTTCTGAATACTTACTGTGGTGTCCAGTTCACCTGAGAGAATGTTTTGTATCTTCCCGTTTTTTTAGAACAGTCTTCAAGAGAATTAATGTGAAAACAGGAAATAGAGCACCAACTTGATAGGCATCTTTTTCAGTTTTAAAGGGACAGACACCACAGTAAGTATTTAGGGAATATGATACGGTAAGTACATTACAATTATTTACAGAAAATAACCCAGCTGTTAGATTATTTGTGAAACTACATGCGTATCCTTTTCAAAGAGCCTTCCCTACCTAGCTTCGATGGGTCAACGCTGAGCACTGGGACCGACTACAAATGTCGTTAGCTTTGAATCCGTCATTTGACAGATCACTTGCAGTGGTAAAGTGAAATGTAATTGCTTAATGCATGCAATGCAGACCAGACACAGGCAAAATGCTTTTCAAACATGTTCTTTTCCTTTGGATTGTGATTTGGCCTTTCTCTTTTTTATTTAAGAAAAATCAATTGGTTTGGGTCTCACCTGCAGTTGTAGATTTTTCAGGAGCTAATTCCACTAGTCCATGGGGCTTAGTTAGATTCCTTTTGGGTCTCCCTCTCCCACTCGGGTCATTCATTGAAATTAGAAAATGAAAACCAGTGAGGTCATTCAGAGTGAAATTCATCCCAGTGCAGGGGTCCCCTGAGGGCTACAATAGGACTTAAGTGGTGTATAGGCCTTGTGCTACTCCAGTGCGCTGTGGTGAATTTCACTCCCTGTCCCTCCCTTAGCCACTACAGGGCTGTTCCCTACAGTACCTGTTACAGTGTTTTTGCCAGATCAGGTTTTGAATGTGCCAAGCAATGGGACTTCCACCCCTTTGCTTGGGGAGTCCATTCCACAGTCTGACAGATCTCCCTGGCAGGAAGTTTTTCCTGATAGACCATATTTTCTTTTTCTGAGTGTTTACCTCGTTATTGTTGTTTAATACCTGTGATGCTCATGTTTGCCCTATGAGACCTTCCATTTCAGGCTGTTAAATCTATCGGTTCTAAAAATCCACAATCACAGCGAAAAAGTCGGCATGCCCTGCTCCAAGAGGGTAGGTGTAATGTACGTATATGGTCTGTCTAGGGTGACAGCTATTCCTTGCTCAACCACAGGCTTCCTGAGTGACTTGAGAAATCCCTTCCTCTCTTTGTGCCCCCATCTGTAAAAAGGGGATACCTCATAAGGGTGTGGTGAGAACAAATCCTTCACACATCAGGGTGCTGAGATACTACTTGATGGGGGCAACATAAGTAAATAGATATCTACGGATAGGAGCTTAATGTTGAGAGACACTGAACCCCCCCCAGTTACTCAGTGCGGCTCGTGAGATGCTGAGCGGCGGCTGAAGGTGCTCGGTGTCTCACAGGAGTACTCGTCCACTCATGAGAATGACCTGTCAGACGTTAGGGGTGATGCTTTCCAAAGTGCTCACTCTTGGGCTAACTTCTCCCACTAAAGTCATTGACGTCCATGTCAATGAAGTCACTGAAGTCAATGGCTGGGAGTCATGGACTGACATCATTGACTTCAGAGGGAACAGAGTTAGGCTGGCACTGAGAGCTTTTGAGAATCTCACCCAAGAAAGTTGGCTTCACTAACCTAGTTCCAGTGACCACCATGTAGATTCACTCTCATCATCCAGTCTGACCTCCTATATCACACCGGCCATAGAACTACGGCAAAATAATTCCTAGGCCTTATTTTTTAGAAAACCATCCAATCTTGGTTTTAAAATTGCCAGTGATGGAGAATCCGCCACAATCCTTGGTAAATTGTTTCAATGCTAATTATACTTACTGTTCAAAAACAAATTACTCCTTAGTTCCAGTCTGAATTTGTCTAGCTTCAGCTTCCCACCCTTGGATTGTGGTATACCTCTCTCTTCTCTGAGGACCCCATTATTAAATATTTGTTCCCCATGTAAACACCTGTGATCAAGCCACCCTTCAACCTTCTGATTGCTAAGCTAAAGAGCTTGAGATCCATTGAGTCGATATGGCATGTTCTCTAATCCTTTAATCATTCACGTGGCTCTTCTTTGAACCCTTTCCAATTTATCCACATCCTTCTTGAGTTGTGGGCACCAGAACTGGACACAGTATTCCAGCAGCTGTTACACCAATGCCAAATACAGAGGTAAAAGAATTGCTCTACTCCCATCCATGATTCCTTTGCATCCAGCATCACATTAGCTCTTTTGGCCACAGCATCATACTGGGAGCTCATGCTGAACTGATTATCCATGGCCCTCAAATCTTTTTCAGAGTCTCTGCTTCCCAGGATAGAGTCCCATATCCTGTAAGTCTGGCCTACGTCCTTTGTTCCTTGATCTATACATTTACATTTAGCTGTATTAAAATACATACTGTTTGTGCCCAGTTTACCAAACGATCCAGATTGCGCTAAATCATTGTTCTCTCCTCTTCATTATTTACCTCTCCCCCAATTTTTGAGTCATCTGCAGACTTTAGCAGTGATGATTTTATGTTTTTTCCAGGTCATTGATAACAATGTTAAATAGCATAAGGCCAACAACCGATCTCTGCAGGACCCACTGGATACATATCCTCTCGATGATGATTCTCTGTTTACAGTTGCATTTTGAGACTTATCAGTTGGTCAGTTTTTAACCTGTTTAATGTGTGCCATGTTAATTTTATATCATTCTAGTTTTTTAATCAAAATGTCATGCAGTACCAGTCGACTGCCTTACAGAAATCTGAGTATGTTATGTCAGCCCTGTTACCTTTATCAGCCAAATTTGTAATCTTGTCAAAAAAAGATATCAAGTTAGTTAGTTGGACGCGGTCTAGTTTCCATAAACCCATGTTGATTTTCATTAATTACATTATTCGCCTTTAATTCTTTGTTAATCAAGTCCCAAATCAGCTGCTCCATTATCTTGCCTGAGATTGATATCTGGCTGACAAGCCTATAATTACCAGGGTCATCCTACTTACCCTTTTAAGAAATTGGCACATTAGCTTTCTTCCACACTTCTGGACCTTCCTTAGTGCTCCAAAACTTACTGAAAATCCACACTAACAATCCAGCAAGCTCCTCAACCAGCTCTTTTAAAACTTTTGGATGCAAGTTATCAGGACTTGCTGATTTAACAACACATAATTCTAGTAGCTTCTGTGTAACGTCTTCAAGAGACATTAGTGGAATGGAAAGAGTGCTCTCGCTATCTGATTGGACTACTTCATCCATTTTTTCTCCAAATGCAGAACAGAAATATTTATTAAACACTTCTGCCTTTTTGCATTATTGTTATTAATTCTACCGTTTCCATCTAGTAATGACCCAGTACCAATGTCAGGATTCTTTCTGTTCCAAATATGCTTAAAGGACTCCTCATTGCCCTTAATTCTGAAATACCTCGGACGACTCCATTTTTTTCTCAACTTCGAAATGTGGCATTTTCTTGGTGTCTGATTTGAAATATTCTCTGTGAGAACTGCAATCAGTCACTGTAGTGTTGCGGTTCAGAGCCTTCTGGAAAGTAACTCGCTTTTAAACAGAAGCAGCGTTGCCAACTCGCATGGTTTTGCCATGAGTCTCATGATAATTATTATTTTCCTTAAAGCCCCAGATCCTGGAGTCAAGTGGATATGTCATGATTTCAGCCTTCGTTCTTAAAGGATAAGTACGTTTCTAGGCTGTGGAGAAAGCTTCAAAATGTGACCTCAGTGCAGGCTCAAAAAGCAGAAGGTAAATTTAAAAAAACCCACCAAATCTGCTATTTTTACCTAAGCTCATGATTTTTAAACCAATCTTATGATTTTTGGTGAGCCTGACTCGTGATTTTTGAACATTTGGAGTTGGCAATACTGTGAAAGTGACTTGAAAGTGTCAGTTTCATTCCCGTTTTCAAGTCTGTTTCTAGTCCATTATTTGTAGGATGGTAACACCGCCATAACCCTAGGCAGGTGCAGCATAAAGTCACCGGGCCTTGCCCTAGTAGGATGTTTCCAAAAGTTAAAGGATCTATGCCAAGCTTAGTGGACTGCAAAAAGTAAGTAGCCTAAATGGTAGAAAGTAACCTAGATTTTTCTACAATTGTTTCAATGGTTGTATTCAAGACTTTGTAACGAAGTGCGAATATACATTAAAATTTTAAACCTAACTAGTGCCCCTTAAGGAACTTCACACAAGATGTCAGAACATGTTAGTATTAGAGGTGAGTGGGTCTCATATTTATTTAATTTTCTTTCTTTATAGAGGAATTAGATACAGTGCTCCTGTCAGCTAATTTTTGAGTTGTCTGCAAAAATAAACTAGAGTTCTCAAGTGTCTAAAAGTAGTCCTTGGATTCTCGGTTAAAGTTGTTGTCTTTCCCCCCCCTCGCCCCCACACACACTGAATCAAAATCTGAAATGGCGTGCCCATTCTGTCCGCTGATTCCCAGAGTCATATTATACGTAGTTCATGAGTATTTGGACAAGTCTGGGACTATGTGAAAGTGTTTGGGAATCCCGTCATTTTCACAAGGTTTAACGCAAATCATTAGTTATCCAAAGAGTTGTACTGAAAATGTGTGATTCGCTATTTGGTGGTCTGTTTAAAAAACTTACTCGTCCAATCAGGCTGCAGAAATAATACCTTGTGACTCAGGCAACCAGGCACTCAACACAAGTAACATATAGTCAAAAGCCTGGTTTACTACTGAAAGTTTTATCAGTATGACTATTTCGGTTAGGAGTGATTTTTTTTTTTTTTCAAAATAGTTGTACCAGTACCACCCCTAATGTGGATGCAGTTGTCTTGGAAGGTGCCTTATACTGGTATAGTTTATTTCCCTTCCTGTATGGGGAGTAAATTATACTGACATACACACTTTTAACCCAATATAACTGCAACCACAATGGGGATGGGGTGGGGAGCAGTACCGCTTTAACTATACAGATATAGGTAAAGCCGTAATATTTTCTAGTGTAGACAAGGCTGAAGTCAGCAAGCCCTTAAATCACATGACATTGTTTCTGTTCCCTCATGTGGCATTTTTAAATAGAAGAACAATTAATGGCAGATACCAAATACTGTAATGAGAAAGGTCAGAATAGGACAAAGAACTGCCCCATCTTGCCAACCCCCAGCATTCAAAAATCTTGTCAGCACCACAAAAAACTTGAGAGAGGTTTAAAAATCATGAATTGCCCAGTCGTCAGAGCACTGGACTGAGGTTCGGGAGAGGTGGATTCTATTCCCAGCTCTGCCAGTAGCCCACTGGGTGATGTTGGGCAAGTAATTTTGCTGCTCTGTGCTTCAGTTTCCCCATCTGTAAAATGGGTGTAAGGATGCCTCCTTTATAAAGCACTTTGAGACCTACTGATTAAAATGTGCTATGTAAGAAGAAGGTATTATTATTATCGTAGGGTCTTTTTATTTACTGGCAGATATTTTTAATCTGTAGAAAGCCCTTGAGTCAGATTTTCAAGCTTTTCTCTGCAACTATGAGGGCTGGAAATTTACCATGAAATCCTGGCTAAATTGAAGTCAGTGGCTTAGTTCTCAATGGCTTCATTTCCCCTTTCCTTTTTTCTTTTTGAAGAAAGCTGAGATTTGCATGCATTTGCGTGATTCCAGGCGCCAGGTGTTAAGAAAAGCTCCCAAGGCTCGTGATAAAGTCACGAGGAGAAAGTGGACATCTGGAAGTCTGTGAAATCACCACGAGACAGGAGCACAAACTGTGCTGGTCCTATTGTCAGACTCACTGGAAGGCAGGCCTGGGAGCAGACCTGAGGCCCACGCCCACCAGAACTCTACTGGGATGTGTTGGCACAACACGGCCCATCCTGCCTCAGTCACACTAACGATGCGCTTCCCTTTGGCTGCTGGCTCTCTGCGACGAGATTCCCGCCCAGCTCTCTGGCTGTGGCTGGCAGATTGCAGTGCTTCAGCAAGGGTAGGAGGGGCCAACTGCTTCCCTGGCCTGTTCACTCTCTGTGTCTCCCCATTTGTGACTGGGGAGAAGAACTAACCCCACGAAAGGGCCAGGCGCAGGGGCAAAGAATGCCTCAAAGGAAAGGGGCCACGCAGCCCCCGAGAGGAGGAGAATTCTGACCCTACCTGCCGCAGTGAGAGGCCAGGCTGGGATGGGGGGGCGGAGGCGTGGAGATACATTGAACCCTGCTCCCCCATACACCCGCTCCTCCTGGCCCTAGTGAGAGAAGTGGTCATGGAAGTAGGGGGTGGGTGTGGAGATCCATTCGACCCTCCTCCAGCCCCAGTGACACAAACAGACATGGAAGAAGGTGTGCGGGGGGAAAGGGTGGAGGATCTGCTCAACAACTTCCCCTCCTTACATTCCCTATCCCAACACCCTCCAGCCCTGGGGCTGAAAGAAGCTGTCGGGGATGCGGGGTAGGCAGGCTTGCTCAAGGACACCCCCAGCCCTTGAGCCCCATGAAAGAAGCGGTCACAGGGGAGCAGTGAGAAGGAAAAGGCAGATTTGCTCAGTAAAGGCCCAGCCCAGCTGAAGAGGTGAGAGGAGATCAGCTGCAGATGGTGTGTTCTGGTAGGACTCTTCCCTGTTTGCTGCCGCCAGGCACAGACGCAACCAAACCCAGCAGGGAGCTGGAGCTAGCAAACGTGATGGCGAGTGCATTTCCCGGTTGTTCAGCTGGCTTTGGAATTTCTGTGATTCCCCTTTAACTGCCTTCGTGAGTCCTTTCCTCTCATTAGCGAGTTGTTTTACCCTCCTCGGTGTGTCAATAACGTGGGCTGCTCTCCATAAATGTGCACAATGTTTTGCCGCCACCTTTTAGTTATGAGACGGTTTCCTCATACAGCTCCTGCCGTTGTGTTGTTTTAGCACAGCCCTGATGTTATCCAGTGTTTTTCGTTGGCATACATGGAGTACAGTTTCGCCTTTGACCCTGGCATCGTAATGTGGTTTATACGAACTTTTGCTGGCATCGCCTCCGTTTGCTCTCCTCCGCATTGACCCTGGAGTTATTATTGCATAATTTCATCTGATTTTTTTAAGGGGGAAGAGGAAAAAGGAGGGTGCCTTTTCTGTCTCCTGTTAGGGTGTGTAGGGGGAGGAGTTTGGGGGTATCTATAAAGAAAGCCTGAAAGTCTGAGTTTTTGTTTTGTTGAATTCGGCTTGTGTTTTATTTTGGAAAATATAGACGCTGCTCATGCCCCCGCTGAAATCAATGCTAAAACTGGTCAGCCCCTAGCAATCCGAGTCTGTTAGCCTCCAGAACACAGTGTCTAGTCCATCTTTTTTTCCCTCATCCAGAAAAGGAGGGTGAGGGTTACGACTGGGCACTGGTGGTACGTATGGAACTTTGGTGGCGATTTTGTGGATGGATGGGATCAACCGATCTTTGTTTTCTGCGTGCTGTCACTGGTTTATTCAATTTGGGCCTGGGGTAATTGGTGGGTCTGTTTAATGTTGCGTTATTAAAAGATCATCTAAGGGACCCAGAGCATTGAGGGGGCACTATTTTATCAATCCAAATAAATGAAGAAATGAAATATTGACTTTAAGGGTACAGGATCAAACCCACGAGGAACACTGCCTTTTGTCTTCCCTCTTTTTCCTGGAGGACTCTTTGGAGATCCGTAAGCCTGGGCTTGGGAGATTTTTCCATAACCCTTTATTGAAGAGACACAGGCCCGGCTAGAGCTTAAATCTCTGAGGAAACTGCTGAGCGGGCATAGGTCAGCAGAAGCAGTGTGGTGAATCTGCTAGGAGCGTATAGGCTCAGGCGGGGCACAGAGAAGACATTCCATGGCCGCTGGAAGGACGGTCAGTGCGGAGGGGCCAGAGGGGGTCTAGGAGAAGGAAGTAGGTGCTGCATTGTGGTGTGCAGAGCGAGCTACAAAGGGCTGAGTCAGGACAAAGGCTGGGACCTGCAGCTGGAAGGGGGAATGATGACAAATCTCCCCCGAACTGCTCCTTGCGTTAAATGGGCAGTAACAAAAATCAGACACGGCCGCGTGAGGACTTGTCTTCACACAAACCAGGTCACTCCTGCAACGGGCTGGCCGCCTTCCACTCCCAGTGAAGCCGTTGGGGGTGGAGGGTGGCCTTCCTCTCCCAGAAAGCAATCGTCAGCATCCGGCGTTGCCTGTGTCAGGTCAGCGGTGCCCCAAGGGCCGTCGAAGCAGCTCCCTTGGGCGGTGCAGCGCTCACAACTCCCGCCGAGTTAAGTCGGCGTTAGGACCGCGTGGCACCTTGAAAGCACAGGTCCCGGCCGTGGCTCTCTAACCCATGCTGCTCCCTGTGTGCAGCCTCACCACAGGATCCCAGGGTGAGGACGAAGCTGGGCCGCCGCACGTTTGCACTGCTGGCGAAGTCAAACGAGTTAGCGTCACTGCGGCGATGTACATTTATTTTGGATTTAAAATCACATGCACGCTGGGTATGTACACGCACGTCAAGGACGTACGTGCCCACGGGAGCTGGAAGGTGTCAGTTCCCTCTCGAAGAGACAAACCCATGCGAGTTCTGACCCAGCCAATGCACTGAAAACAGCGTAGCCCCGGCGGCTCAGGCAGAAGGGGGCTAGCTGCACGTCTGTGTACCTGAGGTCTCAGATGGGATCATTCTTGGAGCAGCTAGCCCATCCCGATGCTGCACCACCATGGCTACACTTCTGTTTTTAGCACACTCTCTCAATCAAAGCTAGCACGAGCTCAACATTTTGCCTCCCAGCCCCAGTCCAGACATACCCACAGTTACATGGAAACTGGCCGCCCTCTGTGGCCCAAAATTTGCTCATCCCTATGCTTAAGGCATAACAGCCCTGTGTTGTTTTCACCGTTTTGCAGTAGCCATGTGACACCATGGTACAGCAGACACTTCTGATGGCTACCTTAAAAAAAATAAAGAATTTGGAGCAGAGATGGGTCTATGCTACAAAATTGGGATCCCGCCCTGATTTCAAATGCCCAAAAGGTGTTGGATCAGGGGATTTGGTATAGATCATTAGAAGGCTGGAGACAATTTGTGAAATGCAGGTACAGCTTCAATTTCTACACCCTCCTCTTTAGCTCTGAAAGTCTGGGGGTAATTCAGTTTGGGGTTGTGGATCAGGCTTACCGCTAATGTAAAATACACCCGTGCAGTTATCCGGTAGTGCATAAATGTTCATTTGTGGTTCAGCTACTCATACTTCCGCATTTCTCTCCTCCTCGAGATGTTTACGTGAGCTTTACATGTGTGGTCCACGACTTGCTACCGTACCTGCCCCGTGACAATGAAGTAGTGAGTGAGCGAAGTTCTCTATCTATGCTATTGTTTGACTTTGTGGATTTGTGTCTTCTGGCAGGTGTGTCCTCTGTGACGTCCCTGATGTCCCTGGCTTGGGTGCTAGCCTCCTATCACAAGCTTCTTCGGGACTCTAGGGATGACAAGAAGAGTATGAGCTACAGAGGGGCCCTCTTACATCTCTTCTGGCGCCTCTTCACCATCTCATCCAGAGTTATCTCTTTTGCCCTCTTTGCTTCCATCTTCCAACTCTACTTTGGGATCTTTGTAGTGGTCCACTGGTGTGCCATGGCTTTCTGGATCATCCATGGTGGGACAGACTTCTGCATGTCTAAGTGGGAGGAGATCCTCTTCAACATGGTGGTAGGGATTGTGTACATTTTCTGCTGGTTTAATGTCAAGGAAGGGCGGACTCGATATAGAATGTTTGCGTATTACACTGTAGTCTTGACAGAGAATGCTGCCTTGACGCTCCTTTGGTATTTTTACAGAGACCCTACCACTACCGACTCATATGCCGTGCCAGCACTGTGTTGTGTCTTTCTTAGCTTTGCTGCTGGGATAGCTTTGATGCTCTTCTATTATGGTGTGCTGCATCCCACGGGGCCAAGAGCTAAGATTTTTGCCAGCTCCTGTTGCGCCGAGCTGCTCTGGGGCATTCCTTTGCCCCCTGATGTTGAGCCCATGGCTCCTGAAACCCCTGGGTACCGGGGGGCCCAGGCTACGCCTACCAGAGCGGTCACGGAGCAACAGGAGGAACTCACAGCTGACACTTGCTTGCCAGTTTTCCAGGTGAGAGCTATGGTGCCATCTACTCCATCTGGGCGAGCCTACTACCCAGAAGGCCCTCTCATTAAGATTGACATCCCAAGAAAACGATACCCCGCATGGGATGCCCATTTTGTAGACAGGCGGTTAAGAAGAACAATCAACATTCTCCAGTACGTCACCCCCACAGCTGTAGGTATTAGGTATAGAGACGGACCTCTCTTGTATGAGTTGCTACAATATGAGTCTTCACTTTAAAGCTCCTTTTAAAAAAAAAAAAAAGTAAAAGAGGGGACCTTATTTTTGTTTACGGTAAACACATCATGAAACAAACACAAATCTTCAGATAAGCTTTCTTTCAGGCTGCTGTATGTATAAAAAAAATAATAATCTCTATGTTTTGTAAGTAAAAACAAAAAGAAAAACTTTCCTTTTGTTTTTTACACACAAGAAACAGTATTTCAACTTCCACACCTATGATCCCCAGGTGGAGAAGAGGCGTCTCCACGTCAGAGTTTTATACCTTACACCAAGTGTAGAACATTATATATGGGATTGGTGCTGATTGAAAAATAAAAACAAACAAACAAACAAACCTACAACTGCCTTATGCCCTTAGGTGCTGAGTTTCATTAAGTACTGTCACCTTTCTCATGCAAAACTCTCTGGTGATTTGATGCCAGGAAAAATAAAAAACCTAATTACAAAACTCAAAAAAAAAAAAGATGAAAAAAAAAAGAACAACAACAAAAAGAAACAAAAAAGTATTGCTGCTCTTATTGGACATAGCTGAACAGGAAAAACGTCACAAGATGAGAAAGCAAAGCAAAGAAGCCCAAAAGGAGGCTGAATCTCACATGGTTGAAAGAGAAGATCAGGGCCGTAACACAATTTGGCAACAGGTTTATAACATAGTTTGGTCCCACGTATGCAGGCCAGACCAAACTAAGTTATAAAGACAATCAATCCCTGATACAGTCCTTTCCCTAGTGTGAATAGGCCATATGTGATGGCCAGCTGTACTCAGTTTGCACCAAATTCACATAGTAATTCCATACTTGATCTTGCTGACAACGGTTTTATACAGCGTAACTCTATTGATTTCAGTGGACTTACTCCTGATTCACTGGTGTGAGTGCGCCCAGAAAAAGGCCTTCCATCTCAATTTCTGGAAAACCTTGAATCTGCGTTCTTCAAATTATATGCCAAAAGTATAACACTAAAGTAGATTTACATATATCTAATAAAATATTTCAGTAATAATAAAACTCAGCATAGTAGCAAAAAGAAAGTCAATTTAAAGGCACAATACTTGATTGGTGACTGCCAAAATAATTTGACCTACTCTATCATTTTAAGGCTGTGAAAAGGCATACATGTATTATCTGTAATATTGTGTAAGGCCTGTTATGTCTCATTCAGTGTGAGCCTTAAAGTGATTGTAAAGCATTCTTTGTTTTGTTTTTTTGTTTTTTAAAAAAGGAAAACAAAAAAGAATATTAGGATGAAATCTTCAAACAGTAATAACCTGTAACTGACGCTTTTCTAAAGATGATTTGGTGCTTTGTATTTTTGTTGATGTTGTTGTTGTGATTTAGCTGAAAATTGTTCAACTCACTCGGTGCATTCGGGGGAAACTGCTGATAAACTTTTCATGTCACCCTCTGCTATAAGTACATGGCAAGAAATAACACCACAGGAAATCAAGAACATAGGAAGATCATCAGTTTAGCTTAGAGTTCTCACTGCGAGGAGATACTTCCACCTCCATTGATGGCAAAACTTTAGAAGGATATCTGCTAGAGGTCTGGTGATCCGTGAGACGTTTCCTAATAATCTTTTTGGTGTGTAAAGGTTTACATTTCTTTATTTCTGTTTCTGTGTTGAAGTTTCTTTGCTTCAAGTTAAATCACAGGCACTAACTATGTAATACTATTTTTGGTTTCAAGAGTATTGCTCCTTTAAATGAATATTCCCGTTCCAGGGCATTTTTTCAATCCCACCATCCCTCTACTTGGGGGGCGGGAAACAACAACAACAACAAAAGATATTTTTAAGTGAATACTGTAGTATTTTCTGTGTGTAACTGCAATTTTTTATTCCAGAAATACTGTAACTGTCTAGGGTGCAAAATTCCCATGTTGAACTATTCTGAAGAGAAAATCAACATGGGGAAAGGATTTTTTAATTATGATTATGATTTTTTTATTTGATGAATCCTTTTTTTTTTTTTTTTACAGTAGGTATTTAAAGAAACTAGTAGAAATTTTGTATAACAGTTTAAAAAAAGCTGAATGCTTTCTTCGCCTGAATATACCTGAATGGAAACATTTTTTTTTTTCCAAATCAGTGGTGCTTTGCAGTGTTCTGAATGGACTTTTGTTTTTTTGTTTTTTAAATACCATTCAAATAGTTCACAGGCCCTTCTAAGGAGGGTAAGGATTATTCATGCCAAACGATAGACACACAGCAAAGTTTTATAAAAAGCCAAATTGTCACTGGTACTGTAATTCCCAGTCAGTTAAGCTCCATTTCAATTAAAAGTTTCTAGGCTCTGATTACAACCTGTCTGATAGTCACATTTTCACACAAAGGGAGGATTCGTGTAGTCTGTGACCCACCCTTCTTAATGGTCGCTTATTTTGTCTGAAGAGATTTCATTTACACTCTTCATTATTTGTGTACCGGAACCAAATTGCCTGTCAATGCACCACTTCATTTTCATCACATTTCTTGTCTAATCCATGTGACATTGCCTGCAAAACAAGGTAATTTGTGAAGTGAACTTAACGAATGATATCTACCTTCAGGTTGCTCGTTGAAAGTTCCACTAATATAAGAAGGACTGGGTGCATTCGAGAGGTGCACGGATTGTCCATTATCAGTGCTGACCCTGCAACGGGACCAGCCATTTCATCTTATTCAATGCTCTGTCCTCTTATTTTTACTAGATACTGATTGTTTTCCTCAAAATACTTACCTTAAACATTATTATTAGTGGTTTGCGCTAATAGATTTTGATTCTTTAGTCTGTACATTGTCTTCTTTGTAAAGAAGTTCTATCTTAAAGCCCTTTAATAGGCAGGTCTTCTCCACATAGGAGCCAGTTTTACAGGCATAGTAATTAGGGATAGGAAAGATCTTCTCGCTCAACGTTTTTCCAAAGGAAGAGGTGGGGACTGAGAATCATGTGGGATTCTAGTGCTCTGTCTCAACCTCTTTTAATGGCTCAAATAAGGGGGCGTCCACCATTTCTCTTGCAAGTTTCAAGTGACAGAGCTGCTATCTGGCAATACCTCAAGTGGTCTGATGGCGTCTCTCTTCTCCCAGTAAGGTCCTGTCTACTAACAGTAAATTTTCGAAAGAATACCATCCTTATTTCTGTAACTTAGACCGAGAAAGAGAGAGAGATCATAGGTTCAGAAAAGAATATGCAGGTCTCAGGGGCTGCTTTGGAGGGTGGATTCTCTTCACCATCTCAACCAAAAGACCCACTTCTCCCTCTCCTCTTGGCGCAAGTCGCCCCATTTCCGTCCACGTGACTCCCTAGGCAAGTAAGGAATAAAAGATGACGCTCTAATGAACTCCCTAACCAGCTCTTGAAAAAGGTCAGAGATGGCACCTTGCCTCCCTTCCTCGGTCATCCCTTCCAAGGCCACACGACCGAGACCTTTGAGTCCATGACTCACTCTTGCTGCGCAGGCCTGCACAAACAACTGTTGCAGAGGCGCAATTTACGTGGGGCTGGTGGGGGGGGTGGGACAGTTCTCCCCTCATGCTTCATACTGCATTTGCCCCCCTTATCCCCCTGGAGCGTGAGAGCCCTGCACACTTTCCCCTCCGCCCGCCCCCCTCACTCCCTCCCAGGGCACGAGACTGGACTGCCCGGGGCAGGAAGAGACAGCAGGTCCTGACTGGTTGCAACGGTGGGTGTGGGGCACTGGGCCCGGGGAACTGCTTCCTTGAGCTGGAGCAAGCAGCTAGAAGCAGTGGAAGCTCCCCGCCCTGAGCAATAGGAAGGACCCCCCCACCGAGCCCCATGAACAGCCAGGCACAGTGGGAGGCAACCGCAAGCGATGGGCCCACCGGGAAGCTTCCTCAGGGAAGGGGGATGGACCCCCACTGAAAGATGCCTCCCTCCCCTTTGAAATCTGAAACGGCGGGACCCTAAGTCAGCAAAGGCCTCAGGTTAAGCAAACGAATACTCTTAGCTGACTTTCCTGAGGTTAGGCCCTGCTTAAGAACCTTCCTGAGTGGGGGCCTTCATTCTGTGGATTGCTCCGAGCCTTGTTTGGCATTATTACAGCATGTCTCTTCCCTCTTCCTCTCCTTCTTCCAAGCCCCGGCCACAGTACAGAACATAATCCCTGTGATTAATCTTTGCTCATACCGAGCCAGGTGCCAACCTGCTGATCTCCACCGTCTGCTCCAAAGAGCTGCTTTTCTCCCAAGTGCCCTTTGCTTTTGGCGTCCATTTCATTGGAGTTTGCTTTTTTTGCTTTTTAATCCCACTGCCTCTCTGTGCGAGACCTGGTAGATTAGTTAGCATCCCTCCTTCTCCCCCTCCAACCGCTCCAGAAAAAATTTTAAAAAAATAGAAAACGCTGTAAAGAGAAAAATTGAATCCATTATAGTTCAAAAGCCTGGTAACGTTTATAGGGCTCCAGACAAGTTCAATCAGAGCAATGAATTAGTGATTTTGTATTGATCTGGCATGCTTATGTGGAGTTACGCTTCTATATGTTCTATCTCCTTCTACTGGATCAAATATGTCAGCTCTGATCAGGAATATATCTGTTCCCTCCACTGGTTCAGTTCACAGAACATCTTTTAGCTCCGAGCCTGTGTTCTTTACTGCGGAGGGTCATCAGTTCTATTAATGATGCCATTTACGTGATGCCGAGGGCCGTGGTGTGTTTATGTCTCTCTCTCTCTCTCTCTCTAGCATGCCCAATATCTGCATGCAGCTAACTTGAAGAAGTGAATGGCTCAGAACAGACCAAATCACCCATGGAAATACAGGAATTACAAGGCATCTGCCCATAACCATGTCATGCTTTGCCACAGACACACGAGATTTTTATTCATTCTAAACATACCCAAACTAAATTGCAGACATGCTGCTGTTACATAATTGCCAGCAGAAAATGTTAGTAAAACACTGATTTCAAGGTAAATATTTTTAATAGCTTATTTGATTGGGGCTAATTATCCATGTTGATTCATTCCTCTTTTCTACTGCTAACAAAAGTGATGCACCTTTTTGTGTTTTAAAAAGCAGGCTTGATGCACTATCACAAAAATATCCACCTTGCAGTTTAATCTTATGTTTAGTAGGGACTGTAAACTTGATCCTTTCACAATAGAAAGGAAAATGTTGCCATTGACTTCAATAGGAGCAGTCCCTGGCTCTTTGCTCAAGTTATCTTTAAAGCAGGAGCTTCACTTCACAATTTATCCGTATTTCCAGTCCTTCCATGGACATGCTAGACAACCACCATCACGAACACACCTGTGGCGTCATCAGCCACCTTCTGAAAATGTGGGCTAAGGTTCTGCCGGCATGTTTTAATTGAAGCCTAGATGTGCTTTGAAAAGGAAAACTTACTACTGTACATCTGTGAAACCTTCTAGTGCCTGCTTGCTGTGCCATTTTGCAGGAGGCAATTTGGAAGCTGCCGGGGTCAGTGGAAAATTGTGGAGACAGGCTTTCCTGTGCTTTTGGGAGTGTTTGCTTAGTTTTCTGCTGGACTCTGTTCTAGTCCAATCTGGTCCCAACAAAAGTGTATCTGCCGAATGCTGATCGTGTAAAAACCAAGGTAGTGGATTTTTGACGCTTTCAGGAATGTTGGAGGGTAGAGGGGGTGTGAGCTCATTTGCAAACTTTTGTATTGTTGCAGTTGGCATGCTGCCGTTTCAACAATTGTCCACAGCCCTGAAGTTTCTTGAGGTGGGTAGTAGCCCAAGGTTCTGATTGTTCGGTGGGGTCTTTCCCCTGGAAGCTCAGGTGTATTCTGGTGCAGAGAATCTCAGCCAGGGTTGAATTAGGAGGTTTAGAAGCTATCCCAAATAAACGTGGGCAACCTTTCACTGTGTACAGAATGCATTTCCAGACCATCAGGGAGAAGATGGTTGCACTTTTTCCATGAGCGCATTAAGCATTGTTTTGTTGTTCTTCTGTGCTTAAACTTGGAAATACCAGTATGATAACACTTTTCTGTTATTCAGCCGTTTGGGGAAGGTGGGAGCTATCACACAGAACAAAACAATTGTGTGTGTTCAGTCAATGTTCATTGCTTAAAGCTTGAGCACTAGGGAAGTTTGGTGTCATGTTAAAGAAAAGTTCTCTAGACAAATGCAATGATAGATCGCTGCATATGTTCCCACTGGATCTTCATTTATGATGAGGTTTACCATTTATGCACTCTAAAACACTAAAAAGTAATTCCGAGGAAGTGATCTGGCCCTGAAAATATAGAACGCGATTGGATGCGGTAATAAAAATAAAGAATTTCATTGATGAGATAACATGGAGCTTTGTTTCCTGTCGTAAATTGAGACATTTGCAAGCTGTCAAAAATCATCTGAGCGAATAAACAGTACTTTCCCATCCCTTTGGGACACATGCAGCAAGGTAACTGTCTTGACAAACCAGGGACATTATAACATGCTGAGTTTTTTGGAGTTACGTATTGGTGTGATTGTTAGATGGTCTTATGAGACCAGGGCTAAGAGGGAACATGGTTTAAAATGGGCAGATGACTGGGTGACAGGACTCCTGGGCTTTATTCCCAGCTCTGCCACAAACTTGCTGTATGACCTTGGGCAAGTCACTTAACCTTTCTGTGCCTACAGTTTACCCATCTGTAAATGGGTATAATAATACTTACCTACCTCACAGGGGTGTTGTGAGGTTTAAGTAATCATTTGTGGTGCACTTCGACTAAAGGTGCTATGAAGTGCAAAGTATTATTATCACTGGGTTTGTGTTATCAGGAATGGAAGTGAAAAGGTTTTTACCGCTTGCTAAAGGGAAACAGAATTATGCAGTACATGTGTGTGTCTACTGTCTGGAAAGCTGTCTTAAGTCTTTTCTTGCCCCAAAAGCAAGGCATTGAGGTTATTGTATGTAATCTAAATATGGAACCCTTGCTTTCTTGATCATATGTAATAATGCCTTCCTAGCACCGCTTGCAATATTATTTTTTTACACAACAGATGATTCATTTTTTTCCCCTCTCTCTCTTTCTGGAAACTTGAAACTAAAAGTCAATGAAATCATTTCTAAACTGAACAGATTACTAATGAATACTTGAATTTTTGAACGTTGTACTCATCAGCCATGGTTAACATGCACTAAATCGTTCAGTCATCAGCTTCCGTCTGAATACAGTGAAATACTTGCTCACGCTGCTTTGGAATAGCCTTCACTTTATTTGGGAGGCTGGCATGCTGAGGAATCAGAAAACAAGAGTCTTTACTGAACTATGTGGGGGAAGGGTGATTGTCTGGTTTTGGTTTTGGTTTTTTTGCCTTTAAGTTTCTTAACTGCCTAGCACAGCACAATAATTACTGTTTACTTTGTTATACAATAGCTTTTTTTAGAACTATATTTCCTTACACAAAGAGTGGAAAGAATAAAGTAGATGCAACGAACACACTGCATGCTCCAACTGGCTTACGTACACTTCTTCTCGAGGTACTTACTTTCCAGGAGTAAATCTGTGTCACGCCCACTGACACTAGAGCAGGGTCTTTCTCAGGCAAAACTCCCTCGGAAGTTAATAGGAGTTTTGCCTGATCCTTCGGACTACAGGATTTGTCCATCAAATCAGATTCACCCCTGCTGTAATGCCATTGAAGTCCGTGGGGCTACCGCAGGGGTCAATTGCTTTCAAACCCTGGAAGGAATCCAGTGAATTATTCTGAATATCGTTGTTCCTGGTGATCAGAAAATAGGGGGAGGGAGACGGTTTTTACAAAACCATTTGTTTGTTTCTCCCCCGGATTTCTCTCTTTCTGATTTTCAGACCAGCTCTGATCATCATTATATAATGCCATCATGGAGGAGCAGGGAGAATTAGTCTTTGGTTTATTATAAATCATTTGGGGACAGGAGGGCACTCCGACCTGCCCTCCTTACTCAGGCAAAACTCCCATTATCTCGCCCCTGAGTCAGGACGGCAAAATCGGGCCCATTGTGGAAAAGAGGGGCGGTGTTGAAGCTTGGAACTTGGATTGGATAAAGAGAGTGTGCAGTGAGGAATGCCCTTCTCGGTCTGCTCGGTGAATTTGGTGTGAGCCTCCCCTACAGTGGAGCTGCAGCTCAAAGCTTCCTGGCCCCGGGGTACCCAGGCTCTTGCACGTTGCTTGCCTTCCGGCCTGGCATCCCACCCAGGAGCAGACAACCATTCGCAACTCAGAAGCCTCGTTATTGCAGACGGGCCTCTGTGCACCTGCATCAGCTTTGGGCCCTCTGTTCCTTCAACGCTCCTGGCCCCGGCCCTTGATTTTCCCTGTTGCACACCCTCAGCTCAGTGCCACTCTGCCAAGGCTGAAGAAGGCTGTAATGTAACCCCTGCCGGGCCATGACACACGCTTCATCCAAATGCTGGCGAGAGTATGGGCATTTCCTCTCTGTCCTGACGCACGATAGTTGTCACGCTGCCCCCTTTGTTTAAACATCCGTGCCTTTAAAAGGGAGGCCTTTGATGGGCTAGAGGGGGCATGGCACGACACTGAAGTGGGTGAAGTGTTATATGTATCTAGTCAAGAAAATAAATTGAAATGCCAATTGCTTATAAAGCTCATTGTGGGCCCCCTATTAAAAGAGGCAAATTGTCTATAGCACATGGGGTATCTAGGGCATTACATAATAGAAGAAATGATCAAAGTTTACCTTCAGGCTAAATAATGAGTTCATGTCCCCTGGAAGTGCATTGGTGAACAATAAACTTAGCTGGCCCTGTTCATTATTGGCTGGTTTTAATTTAATTGAGTTTAAAGTAACTTTGGCTATTTCAAGTGCAAAGAAAAAATAAGAGAGAACCTCTTTGTAAGCTACAACCTTTCATTGATGAACTAAGGTTGGCAGAATGAATTTCCAGCATTAAAGGCTCTATCTGGATTGTGTGTGTGTGTGTATGTGCGTGCACATGTGCATATAGAAATGTATGCATGCACATGTGTAGGAGTGAGCGTATGTATGTTTTAATGTATATGTATAACTTTTGAATGCTAAAGGCCTTTTAGAGGCAATGAAGATGAGTATTTCAGGTTTGAGGTGCCAGCAATTTCAGCGGGTTCAACGGGGCTTGAAATAAACATTTCTTGAATGATTTTTTACACTCCTGGGCAAAGGGGGATGAAAGCACATCCGGGGTCCAGATCCCCCTTTGGAAACATTGCACATCATGTCCTTTTCTTTTTATAAATGAGCACGAAAGCCAAATTCGGGGCCAAATCTGAGGTTGGGGTAAATAGGTACAACTCCACTGATGTGTGGGTAGCCACTTACACTCCATCCACATTTGGCTGTAGAACTTCCCTTGGGATTGTGCAAAACTTCTGTTAGAGGACACCAAACTATGCACGACTCACCTGGTTATTGGGTGCCCCTTATAAATGTGAAGCTCAGGCCCAGTTCATCAGACAGCTTGCTATGGTTTGCAGACCTCTCAAGCAAACCTGGACCTAGTTTGGACAAAGTCAGGCCTGTTTTGTAGTGAGGATCTGAGAAAGGACAGAATTCTCTTCCATGTTAAGAAAATCCTGAGAAACCACATTTCTTGAGTGGAGTAAAGCGGTTCAGCCTGTAACTTGCTAATACCCTACAAAACAGAAAAAAAAAACCCTCAACTATGTCATTGGATGATGTTTCTCTGAGCAAAACTTGTGAGAGAATGATTTGTAAATGTCCTAAGTAAGCAATAAGATGTGGTTGGGGAGGGGCGGGGGCATGTTTCAAATAGGCTAACATCATAGGCTTCAACTGAGTTTCATTTAAGCTTTTGGAGTTTGTTGAAACCCAGCACTCAAAAGCAAACCTTGGGGACTGTGAAACCATGTGGGTTTTTGTGAACAGAAACGGCTGAAATTTGCCTGTCTCTGATGTGAATCCTGCTTTTTCACAGTCTTTGGGCCTTATCCTGAGAAGCGCTGTCTGTACAAAGAAGAATGCTTTCTTGTTAGTAATTCTGGAGCAAATATGCTGCTGGCATAAGGTGGATACAACTCGATTGCCTGCAGTGGCACGAAACTGTTTACACACGTGGCAGATTTGACCCTCTGTTGTTGAGATTAAAGCCCCACATCTAATTTCAGTGCCCCATGATCCAAATTATTAAATGACGCTTAAACCTCCCATGCATACTCAAAACAAATGATCAGATTTCCCCACTGATGATGATGTGTCACTGACCAACCAGAAGGATCGGAGCTCGACTTTTCAGTGCTATCTGTGTTCAGTAACAAAACCTGTGGCCACTGCCACTGCGTGAAAGGAGGATTCCATTTCTTGTTCTAGTAATTGCTATTGAAGACAGTGGGGGGTAAAGCCCTGTGATTCCATTGAAGCTGATGGAATCACACTGTTGTAAAACTAGTGTGAGATCAGAATTAGGTGAGAGTATGGTCCCCCCCACCCCTCCTCCAGCCACTTTAAGAACTGTAGAAACAAATCCTCATCTAGTGATGTGCTCAGATACCACCGAATGTCATGACCGGGTCATATCATCCTTCACTAATGCTTCAATCCCCTATCCAATACCACAAAGAATATTGATCTCTCAATCATTCAGATTAATCAAAGAGGAAATAGCGGCTTAGTTGGTGGCTTTTTGAATTTTACTAGTATAAATGGTATCCCTCTTTTGTGCGTTTGAAAACAGGCTCACGCATAAAGCAGAAAACATGGTGCCAGAGGATCTAGATTTATTCCCATGTCGACCACAGGCTTACTGTGTGACTTGGGACAAGTAACTGAGGTCTCTGCCAATTTCCCCATGTGAAAAATAGGGTTAATGATACTTAAAATGATTGGTTACTTAATGTTTGGAAAGCGGTTTAAGATCCTTGGCTGTATAAACTCACAGGATCTTTTCAAATGAATTTTAACCCCTAGAACAGTATTGATGAATCCTGAATTATTATATCACTACAAAACGGGCACATCTTTAGAGAATAGCACAATTTAGCACTATATTTTTTCAAATTTTTTTGCTGAAAATTCAAAACCAGGAGAGTATTCCTTTGCTTTACCCCTTGGATGGATCTGGTTCCAAGAGCACAAATATAATAAATGCTTTTAAATGGTATGTAGACAGTGTCCGAGCAGTTGACTGGGAGTCAAGACTCCTGGGTCCTTTTGCTGCCTCATTGTTATAATCATTACTTGTTGTTTGTGTGGGGGGAACACCCGAGGGCCTCAGTCAGATCGAGGACCCCATTGTGCTAGGCGCTGAACAAACACAAGGAAAAGATGGCCTCTGCCCCCACCAAGCTTACAGTGTAATTTAAATCACTGTGTGACCTTGGGCCAAGCCACTTACGCTCTCTGTGCCTGAGCTGTAAAACGGGGACAGAAGGATGATGTGACCCTCACAAGGAGACGTGAATAGGATTATTTAATCCATGTTAGTAAAGTGCTTTGAAGCTTTAAAATGAAGGGGGGAAACAGAATTGCCCAGTGTTACTCTAGACAGCGCTAGCAGGTTGGAGCAGCACACTTCGTCCCATTGCCATACACTTGATAGAGTGGCATAGGGCTGATCTGAATTCAGGTGAGCGTGGAATTAGAGTAGGAACATGGTTGCCCACACTCGGTGTCACTCCAGACTTGAATGTGGCGCATTTTCCCATCATCTGCCGTACTCGCGCTTCCATTTGTAAAGGGGCAGGCTAGTATGAAAGGAGGGCAAGACAGGTAGAGGCCTCCACTGAATTAGCATGACATCTTTTTATCATGGAATCAGAGATGTTAGAGAGAGTTCTCTTCCATCAGGTCGTCCAGTGCATCCCCAGGGCCAGTTCAGGATATATTCTCCAAAGCTTAGTCCCATCTGTTTTTAAATGATCCAGAAAATAGGGTTCCATTGTGACCAGCCCTCAAGAGCAGGAAGCTTTCCCTGACAATCAATCTACGTTTTCCATAAAATTAATATATTTTTGCTACTAGTCCGACTTTGAGTCAGGTTAGCATCTTGAATCTTTCCTTAGTGATCCTGGCATGGTAGCTCTTGGTAATTGATGATTAGGGCTCCTGGTCAATTCTGATGCCAATTCATGCACAAAATGAGGACCCAGTTTCCAATTCTAACATTGCTCTTCAAAAGCTGTCCTTACACATGACAATTTACTGGCAAAGATGCCCATATGCCCTTCAAGAGAGACAAGACACTTCATGAATCCCAAGCAGGGGCAAGTACGGATCAGCACAGGCCTCCAGTGCAGAATTTGCTATCCCTGTTGTGACAAGCACAAAGCAGCAGGTCCCAGGAGGAAATAAGGAAAGAATTATTTCAAGTCCTGTCTTTGGCACACTGTGCTGGCATTTCAACCCCATCTCCTAGCATTGGCAACCAAGTTTCACATGCAGATCTTGCTGATGGATGATTGTTCCCATTTTGTGTGAGCTGACAAAGAGAACATGCCATGGGGCCCTGATTCTACTCTCACTTACAACAGGGCAAGTCCACTGACGTCAGTGCATTTGCTCTTGCTCCAGTGAAATTTAGCTAAGAGCGGAATAAGGTTTTAGTAGTTCAGAAAGGGTGGGCTGAGGTACATCAACACAAATGCAAAACTGGTGCTAACCCCTGGCAAACAGTGCCTGGGAACCTTTTATTTTTAAATCACCAAGCAATTACCTTACTCATAGGAGGTCAGTTATTTATATAGGTCATATTTCGAGTGACCTGTTCAACTATTTGTTTCACAGGAGGGTTCTGAGTATGTTCTCTGTCTTATTCCACTGGCTCTTCCTCTTATTTTAATGTATTTTGGGTTAGATGTACACGTGCCTGCATGTGCCTGCGTGATGTATTAGCAAGAGAAATATAGCGAGGGCCAGATAGAAAGTTTACTGCTATAGAAGTTTGACCGAGTCAGGGGTGCATAGGGACCACAAGATCTGGCCTAGGAAAATTAGGGTGCAGTTTCCTGATCTGAGCTTAAATCCTAAGTGACTTCTCTGAAGCAGCCAGCGGTGGAGGGTTGGAAGTTTCAGGCTTGACTCTGCACAAGTGATGAGAGCCTCATCAGGTTTGCTGAGCACTTTCAACTTCTGTTTCCTCTAGTGGGATTGAGGGTGCTCAGCACCAATTAGCAGGAAATCCACAAGATCAAGCCCTTCAGACCAAGCTACGCCATTGCTTTTTTTGAAATTCGCTCCTCTGTCTAGGAAGGATGTAGAAATCCAAAGTACTAGATAAACGTCCTCAGAGTCTTTTCATGTTCTCCTTAAAGGCCAAGTTCTGTTCTCAATTGCACCAAGGTACCCGTAAATCTGAATTAATTCCTCCGAAGCTATTGGAGTTACTTGGAGACTTGCATCAACTTTACTGAGATCAGGATTTGGCCCTGGCCCAGAGTGTCTTCATTAACTCCGAAAGCCCTTTGTGTTTGCTCATCATGGCGAGGTTAGGGCAGTGATGACAGACAATTAACTTCTCAAAACCTTGTGGTGCCTTTTCTTGTGGTGCTTACGTTCACAGAACTCCAGTCAAGGCAACCACTAGCAGGAAACTACAATGCCAGTACTTTTCCTCTGTATTACGTGCCAGTGCAGTAACAGACTTTAATGTATACATATATAAATATAGATAGATAGATAGATATATCACTGTAGTTATAATTATAGATATAATTGAGGTTCTGATGCAGCTGTATGGGGAATCGGCCATTCCTCGCCAGAAATCTATACTATTGCAGTGGGACTAATAGCTGTCTGACAAGCCTCAACATCCCGTAAAGCGTGAAAATGTACGGAAGGGTTTGCTTTTCTTTGAGCGAACAGTGTATGTGTTTTCCGTCTTCCCTCTGCCCCCAAACACGCTCTGTGAAAGTTGCTGTTTCGTCGCGAAAGCGATTTCTTCAAATTGGTCATCAGCCGTTACAGAGGTACCTCCAGCTCAAAGGAGGCCTCCGCCTCTCCAAAGGCCAGCAGGAAATTTGAACTTAGAGGACCCAAGCCTGCTCTCACTGTGGTCACAGGTCATTTTGCAGTTGACACCAAAAGGACTTGATTGGTCATAGGCGAGTGTAACGATCAGACGCACGTGACTGGTGCAGGAACTTCTGCTAAGATGAACATAGGGGTGTTCTGTCACCTGGAGCGGCCACCTCTCCGTGCTCATATTCAGTCATTAGAAAGCCACATACGTAGTTCCCTGCGGTTTTTGCACATTGACAGAACTGCAGGCAGTTTCAGCTGATGACCAGTTGAATCCCGTCTCTGAGACAGCAACTTGATCTCCTTTTCTATTTCAGTGTTCTCTTTTCTGTTCTGCTTGGGGCAAGTCGAGTCCTGCAGCCCGCGCGTGGGGATAAATGCAGTTCCCTTTACTCATGTGGGTATTTGTGTCTTACGTCGGTGGGGGTTTTGTAAGACTCAAGGCTGCAGGACCGGATAGAGTGCCACCTAGTTTTCTCATCTCTGTCAGTACCTTAAAGTCTTGCCGAGATTATGATACCGTTTCAAATGAAAGGATGTTGAGTGATGCTATTTTCTACTAAAAGGAACAACACCAATAATACTGTAAAAGGTGCTAGAATCAAACCTCATTTTATATACTTTGGTTCTTAGAGAAAAAATAATACACAGAATTCTTCCTGTGCAGCCTTACTGTAGATTGTTATAATCAACTGTTTATCCAAAAAACAAAAATTTTAAAAAAAGTGAAAAGAAAATGACAAAAATGCAGAGATCCTGTATAAAGTGTAACAAAAAAGATTTTCCTATATAAATGTAAATGATCAGACATGTATTAAAATGCACTTGAGGCAGACGGCAATCATCAAAAGCTTTTGAAGTATCTTTTTTTTTTTTTTAATACAGAACTGTCATTTAATTTGGTTAGGTGGAAGGGTGAAAGACCAAGCCAGTTGTATTTCTGTTTATATTCCATTGCTAATTTTGGGAAGTGAAGGGGACACAGAGGCTCAACTAATTAGCAACAAGTGATCCTGGAAATATTTTTGTCAAAAGATTTTTTTATTTATGATAATGATTTTTACTCTTTTAATTTCTCAAGCGCTTTTGAAAGCATTGTCGTCTGCCACGGGTATTTAGCATATAACTCTTACCTCAAGAATGCTTAAAACAAAAGTCAATTGTTTTTTCCCATCTCTGGAAAATTAAGAAAATCAAAAGCCACAAACAAACAAACACACAAGGCAGTGACTGAATGAAAGAAAGAGAAGAAAAAAAACCACAAAAAAACGTTGAATTACAGGTTTGGTGATCAAACCAAACCATTCCTGGTGCTTTCCCCCCTTTTTATGTTGCTAAAGATCAAAATTACATGAGATGGGTTTAGACAAGTTTATGGTTTTAGGATGTAGCAAAAAATGTATTTAAAAAGAATACAAATGTGCATGGAAAAAAACTATGATGGAACATTTAAAGAATGGCTGTTTTAATGTCAGGTGTTTAATGTTAGCATGTGTGTGTGTGTGCTGTAAATACCTTTTCATGTGTGACATGTACAGTTGACTGAGGAAAAAAAAAACATATGGAACCGAACTAAAAAAAAAAAATAAAAATCAGATGCTATTTTATCAGATGATGCACTTTTTCACCTTGATGAGAAGCCACTGTTCACAACTATGCAATCTTCCAGTTTCTCTCTCTCTATTCTCTCTCCAACCTCAGATTTCCAAACTATTTTCCATATCCCAAACCGTTTTTTCTTTTGTATAAAGAAACACAAAAAGTTTCAAACTCTGGTTCAAGGTGAGAGTGCTACAGTGACTTTTCTCCAATTATAAGAGCTAACAAACAAACAGACAAACAAAAGGGTTTTGTTTTGTTTTTTAAAAAGGAGACTCAAATATGATCCTCTTTCTGTTCTGAAAGTGAATTGATGTTTTCTACGTGTGCCAGGTTTCTGTTGATTGTTTGGGGTTTATTAATTCATATGCTCTCCCTTTGGTTTCAGAACTTAAAAAAAATCTGGTTTTGTATTGTAGGTTTTGGGGGTGTGAAGACGAAGGTGAAATTTGGCTTAACTTAAAATGTTTTAATATGTGCGCGTGTTATATGTATATAGTTTTCTACATAGAAAATTTGACACACTTTATAACGCACTTTATGACTTGTATAATAGAAATGTAGTGGATATTATCTAGCTTTCAGATAAGAGAGTTTTGATTAAGAGGAGTTTAGATAACTGAGGATCTAGTGTGTGTGCGTATTATATAGGATGTAGTATATAATATATGTCACATATGTATGTGTACACAGAGAGAGTATATAGTCACACATGCACATATAAAGTATAATTTTCCTGTTCTTGACGTTTACCAACCCACATTAAATAGCCTGGTTCTGTCAGGTAAACTTATTACTCTATTGTATGCACAAGGTCAAATTTTAGCCAGATATACTCATGCACGTTGCATTGTCCCTCTGGAGTAGGAGAAGTGAGTGCATGTATCTGGGGAAATTTGGCCTTTAAAGCTTTTTTCAGTTGACGTAGGAGGACGCCAATAAAAGCAAGGGGAACATTTTTGAGGAACTAGTGTTGGCTAGTGGTTGGTGTAGGAAAGTACAAACCAGGAGATCTGGCTTCCATTCCCTGCTCTGCCACAGATCTGCCATATGACCTTGAGCAAGTCATTTCACACCTCTGCGTCTGTCAAATGGAAATAATAATACCCATCCAGCCTTTAAGCACTTTGCACTCACATAGGGCCTTTGGTCTGAAACTACTGCATGATTCCAGTGGACTTCAGTGGGAGGTGGATCTGGTCATCTTAGTGCTCTAGTGTGAGATCTCGTTTGCACTGAAGTCAGTGGCAAAACTCCCATTGATTTCAGCTGCACCTCTGAAGTGCGGCTGAAAATCCTCCCCTGGCTTCATTATGGTTGAACTGGGTGCCAGACATGAATGAAGCTTTTCAGAATGACTGATAGAGAAGTGAAGTGAAGTGAATGGAATGTCACTGATTGTCAAGGAGGCAGGTGAATGCAAACCGAGAAGTATGAATCAGTGTAGTTTCATTCAGTCCAGATCTCAATCACCCTGAGAAGTACCTGAGTCCATAAGTGGAAGAATCTGGCCCATTTTTTTTGATGCTGCTTTTTTGTGGGTGTCGGAATGCGGGAGACAGGGAGAAGTGTCTTGCCCATGGGATCTTTTCAAAGAGTCAGTGACCGTACAAAGACATATCATTGTCTGTGGAAGCTCTGGTGTTCTGTTTAGGTGAGTGTATGGTTTTGTGATCTTAGTCTGGGCTTGACTGAAATTAAAGGGAACCACATGCACTCTGAAAATGAAGCCATTTTTAATTAGGCAACCACATTTAGGCAGCCAAGTTTGAAAATTTTGGCTCAAGTCTTCACATTTTGTGTCTTTACAACTTGAAAATTGCTCTTCCGCATTCAGCGGGTCAGTTGCAAACTCTGAGTGCTTTGGAAAACATTTTATTCCAGTTCAGTGAATAAGAGCTCTAAGCAGGACTCCATTTCCTACACTGTATTGTATTGTATGGTTAGATGCATGGCTGCAGAGAAGCTTGCAACGTATCAGGCTGTGTAAGGGACCTTAGAGCTATATCGTTTATGTATTAATACTTATTTCTGCATCTATCACTTTGTTACCTAGAGGCCACAAGTCTCATACCAAGCATTTGTTTATAACCGTACTCACCCTTTATGGTCTAAATTCTGGCATTGGACTTACACATGTAAATTTGGGGGTCAGATCATGCTTGGCTCCTGGAGAGGGACCCTTCGTTTTTATTTGCTGTTTGGGTTTTGTGGGTATGGAAATGGTTAATCCTACACACACATCGATTTTTTCCATTCGCTCTAACTCTTTTAAGCACAACACCTAATTTCACTCATTGAAACTGCATTGCTGAGGGGTGCCCATTTGAAAAGGAGGTCAAGGCAGACTCTGCTCCAGTTAGCAATTTGCACTTAAGCATTAAGGAAAATTGAGGACACTGTGAATTGCTAGATTTGGTGAATAAAGAAAGCTAAAGGGCGAGTTTGACCCAAACCTTTAACACCATAATTAAGACCTTCTAATTTAGTTCATCCTCGTTCCTTAAATGGTGAAAGTTGCAAAGCTTTCTTATCTCCGAGCTTCACCAACTAATTCTCCTTGAGAGAAATCTATACCTGGGACAATCATGGCATTAAATCCTTTTGCACCATATATTCAAACACTCAAGCTTTCAGAACGCACACAAGTACAACACAGATACATCACACGCACGCAGTGCTACACCCGTATGCCACCCATTCACTATTCCACCAACAGCTCACACATCTCATGCCGAAACATTTTTTAAAAGTTGCCCTTTTAAAATGTGCTTAGAAAGCAATGGAACTGCGTAACCCTAAGGCCAAGCATGCAGTGGCTCTCAACTTTTCTCCCCTGAGGCACTCTGGGGGAGTATCTTTGTCTCAAGAACCCTGGCTGCTCCCACTGAGCCTATGGGACCCACCTCTTTAGTCCAGTTCCCTCTCCTCTTTCACATGAGACCTCTCTTTACTCGCCAGCCCTTGCTAACAATTGCACCCAGCCGGTGACCATCTGAAGTGGTCCCCTCCACATAAGTGAACTTCACGTTCCCCATCTGCCTGCTGTCATCCATTGTCTGCACGGAACGCCCCCTCTCCACCCGGTTCAGTGTCAGCTTCCCTCAGTCTCTGCTGCCCTCCTTCAGGCCAGGAGGTGAAGCAATTCACAAAGTGAGACATCTCTGTGAATTGCTTCACCTCCTGGCCTGAAGGAGGACAGGCTGTGGGGACAGGGGTCCCTGGCTGTGGGGAGACACACAGCTGGGATTTGCTATAGTCAAGAGTCCCAGTCCAGTAGTCAAGGACTCCCCATCCTCCTTCCCACAGAACGTCTTTGCGGTCTAAGGAAAAGTGTGTAAATTAGTAATCACCCACCTGACATCCAGCTCAGGGCAGGTCATTTTCCTGGGGGTTTCGGTGGTTGCTGGGTTCGAGGGAAAGGATGCAAAATGATCTGATGATAAGGACCATGCGTGCTATGCTGGCTTAGTGCATGTGACCACACAAAGTGTGCCCTGTGGCTCATCCCAGGCCTGGTCTATACTCGTGGCAAAATTCAGCGGCAGTCGACAGGAGATACGCAAGCTACATAGAGTAGCTTGCGTAGCTCCCATCCACTTCCTAAATTCTAATTAGCGTGGCATCCCGACTATGCTGTGCCGACGGGAAATGCCCTCCCATGGGCGCAGCGTTAATCTTTTTGTGGGGGTGGATTTACCGAGTCGATTTCTGAATCGATTGAGCAGGTCTCCACTGCCGCTCAGTCAATCCCACAAAATCGATCTGGCGGCACTGACCATGCCGCTGAGAATCTAGCCATACCCTTAGGAAGTTACTGCTTTAGCTCAAGTGCAAGGGGCTTGTGCTTAGGGGCCGAAGAGCCCAAGTTTTATCCCTGATGACAGAGGTGGTGTCTGAGGCCAGATTTAGGCGTCTAAAGGTATAGATAGTTGCCTAGTGGGATTTTCAAAAGTGCCTAGGTGCTTAACTCCCATTGATTTCAACGGGAGTTTGGTCCCTAGCTACTTCTGTAAATCCCTCTAGACACTTAACTATACGTTAGGCATCTAAATACTTAAAATCTGGCCCCCAGTGTTTGAATGTTTGCAGCTACGGGTTGGTTAATTAATTACTCAGACATTCTCAGTCCCCCCTCCTTTTGTTGTTTTCCCTTCTTTGCTCTGAGTAGATTCTACAATCACCTTTAAATGGCAGTTGTCATGGGGCAAGGGGAGCAGACGTGTGCTCAGACAGTTAGTGCAATGTCAGACAAAACTCCAGATTAACTCCCATTAGTGACACTCTCTAAATTACCAGCTTTCACTTCTACTTTCCATCTCTGGAGCGTGAGAGAAGCACGTGTTTTGTAGCACAATAGCATAACAGAACCTGTCCTGGACAATTGTGCTTGCACAGGATACCCTGATTTTCTTTAACTGGGCCTATGCATTGTAAGAAATTATGCCAGGGCTCAATTGCAGGAGTTAAGAAAGAGCTCAAGTGCCGTACATTAGGGGCGATCAGAGTCTTAGAGGAAGGGACCCTCTAAATCTTTTATTTCTATGTAAAGCACCATGCACACCTATACTACGGCATAAATAATAATAGCTACAATTAATGAGAAAAGCCCTCCGCAGCTCACAGTGCCTCCGTACCAATTGTGACGAGAGTCGAGGCTCAGTGAAAGAATCCCCGGTAGTCCAGGGGCCTTAGTACCAATCCTGGTGGAAGTTCAATCTGACAGCCTGTAAACAGTGGCCAAGCAAACCACGGACCTGATCTAGCAAGGCACCATGCGCACTGGAACTGTAGTCACAGGGCCTTGGAGGGACTGTTACTGAGGGGACACCAGAAAGTAGGGTTACCACTTTTTTAATTGCTGGTAACTGGACCCCCAATGGCCCAGCCGCTGCCCTACCTCTTCCCCCAGACCCCGCCGCCATTGCTTACTTCTCCCTCCCTCGCTGGATCATCTCAAGGAGCCTGCCTGCAGGTAGGAGGCAGCCCTGGCTGAGCAGGGACTGGCGCGGGTTAATGACCCGGCACCTCTCCTTGCCCCTGGACTTTTGGGTGGGTGCCATAATTTAGGGTTGCCAGATCCCCGAAAACCGGGCACCTGGCAATCCTAAGCGGTACCTGGACACAGAAACAAAAAACAGGACTGCCTGGGTCAAAACCAGATGGGTGGCAACCCTAGCAGCTCCCTAGCACAGGGATGGAGCCGTCTGTAGAGCTTCCTGAAGTTCGGCTTGTTAAACTTCACCTCCAGTTAGCAACACTCTTTCTGACTGGGAAACTAATTGTGCCTCCCCGCCCACCCGGCAGTCGCATTCGCATCGGTTATCACCTGTCTAGCAAACGGGGCTCCTGCTGGAAAGGTGCTACCACAGGAGCTTGTCCTCCCAAGTGTTGAGTGCTCCATCTCCCACTGAAGTCTAATTGTGTTGGCCGGCGTCGGCTGCTCTGGTTGCCGGATTCCAAAGCTGTGCTTGGGTTTGTAGTCACAAAGCGTTCAGGAGCACTTTTTAGTGACGATCTCCCAGGTCACCCTGCTTTCCCTGGCATTATTATGCAGGAGGGGAAATGGCTGATTTTTCTCAGGCATCTTTGCGTTCAACGTCACTAGAACGGCCCTGGTTTACTGATTTCCCCCCGCCCCCGTTTTTGACGTTCCACCGCTAATGCCCCTAGAACACAGGCTTTAATTGTATTGCTGCTGGGAAATCATGGAACATGTTCCTCCAAATACAGCCTGTTCGTTGGCAATGCCTTTGAAGTCGCTTCTTTTCTGTTCCGTATGATGCTGTCTCTAGACGGGCTCTAATCCTGGCTTGCTTTTATCAGAACTCATTGAACAGGCTGTGAATCAAAGCTCACGGCTGTATCAAATATACGTATATTAATGAAAATTGTGTTAAGCCAAATTTAGAAACTGGAGTCTTCCATATCCCTGTGTTTTGTATCTACCTCACTATGATTTCTTTGATTTCCTGTGCTCTAGTGTTGTGTAAAATGTCAGAGGTGATATGTAGATAAAAATATATATATATACAAATATATATTTTTTGCTTTGCAATAAAGCTCAAAGCTATAACATTGAATATTCATAAAATGTCATAATGTTTATTAGGATATCCCTTCTTAGTTGTAAAATCCTGTCTGGAACCTATTTTCCTATACACTAGAGTCAATATTGTTGTGTTCATTATTCGGTGGGTTATTACTTTTTTGTTTAAGTATCATTTTAGATATGTCAAACAGACACCAGAATTTTCAAATTATTCTTGGGTTTCCAAAGGTGCTTTCTTTATATCTGGAATGAAGCAGTGAAATTGAAAGGAAATGATTTTGCAATCCTGATCTTCCGATTTAACGGTCTGGTTTTAATATAGTGGATTTGTGAAGGGAGGGGGGAAGGTGGGGATAGTTAGAGGTACGGGAGGAAAATAATTGTTAGATACATTTGTTCATTTATTTTTACCTTCTGTTTTCTTCCCTTATAACTAATTTACTCAAATGAAGCATGGTGCATCATTGAATTCACAGAGCACATTCAGTGTTCAAATACTCCAGCAACATCAGTTCAAATTTTCAATTCTGGAAAATGGAAGGTCTTTAGATTTTTCCCTTCTTGTTTATTGTGCCATATTGTCAATTACATTTTGCCCTTCGGAGTCTGTCATAGAAGGGAAGAGCTCCTCCTCTCCCTGAAAATTTTACGTGGCTTCCTTTTGCATTGTTTTACGAAACTATTTTCCCTCCCATTAATGTAGAGTCAGAGATTACTAGCCAGCAATGCCATAACGAGCAAGGTCTTGCACAAAATGCTGACTGAATACTGTCCCTGGTGGTTATTTCATATGGAATTGCCAGATGGATGGGAGCTCTCATGTGTTTATTCCTAAAATAGCCCTGCCAAACATGAAATATAAAACTTTAATCCTGCTGGCAGTGCAGCCAATGGCGAAGCTTTCATTTTGAGCCCAACCAATGCAACCTTTACCCGGTCATCGATTCTGCTCTCTTAAGTAGTCCCAAAATTAGCACTGCAGCGTAGACAGCAACATAATTCTAACACTGGAACTATTTGCAAGAACAAGGAATACGCCCATGAGAGGGCTTTATGTGTCAAGCCCATTGACATCGCTGGGAGTAGAATTAGATTAATAAAGTTACAAAACCTTTACACCAGTCCAATAATGAGGCGCTATTTATCTCCTCCTCCCCCCTGCTTTGCCAAACTTAAAGGAATTGTAAAGGAGCACAATATTTGGAGAGGGATTGGGTCTAATGCAGCATTTTTGGGGGAGGAGCAAATGTTTTATTGAGCTTAAGTTCCTGTAGTTATCTTTATAGGGGGAAAATAGCAACAATATTGAATGAAAGCCAAATGTGTGTGAATTTGAATATAACAGTGAAAATGGTGTTACTGGGGGCGCTAGCAGGCATGTAAATTCTAATGGGCACCAGCGTGTTGCACACTCACTGGCCTGTGTAGATCGTGCTGCTGTGCACTGAAAGTTCCCTAGTGCACGTTAATGTAGTCCAGTTAATGCGCACTAAGGGAACTTTTAGTGAGCACTAGCCGGAACCACCTGGGCCAGTGAGCGTGCAACATGCTGGTGCACATCAGAATTTACCCCTTTGCTTGTGCGCACTAAAACACCGTGTAGACAAGCCCTCCGCCTCACCTAGAGCACATGACAAGATTGCAAAACTCATCACTGACCGTCAATTTCACAAGGCCCTTTCTGTATCTTCCTCCTGTATCTTACAAATTGTACAACTGCTCAGCATAAACAGATTTTTCCCACCTCTTTCGAATCTGGTGTCTGTACAATTTCTGGCTTGGTTCTTCTTTGTCTGTTCCCAGCTATTTCTATTTTTATGGTGTAGTTTTTTTGTCTATATGGAATGAAATACAAATGTGTTCTTGACATTGTATAGCAGCTGGAATTACAGGTTGAGTTGATTTGAAGACAAAAATTGAACACTGAAAAAATAATCTATAACAGAAGTATGCTTCCAAACTTTCTGTTTGAATTTGAGCGCTTTGTCACTCTACTGAGCTTTTTGTGGGGTTTATGCTGATAATGAAACTCGAAGGATCTTTGGGGGTTTTTTGAGATACCAAAAAGCACAATTACTCTTAAATTGCCATTATTTTATTGCTGTTCCATTATACGATTTCAGTTTTCTCTTGTCCATACATTATAAACCCAGATTTTTCACATGCAACATATCAGCTTTTTGTGTGTTTCCATTTGTTACATTACATTAGGCAAAAAGAAGAGGTGGAGATGATTTGCCCTGACACATTAGTAATTGGTTAGATTTCAAGGCCACCTTTGTTCTTTGTTGTAAAAGTAGATCCCAAAGAGTCAAATTTTGCACCAGGTTATGCTTGTGCGGTCCCATTTTCAAGTTGAAAGGAGCTCAAGGCACGAATTGCTTTTACCTGAATGATAAATTGCCTCTGCTCCGAAAGGGAATAATTTGTATTGGTTTGTAACAGCCCTGCAGTGAACCTGACCTGTAAGTTGTAAGTACGGACCTTGCTCATCCTGAGTCCTTGTGTAACGGATTCAGTCACAAAAGATAAATGTGGCATGGTGCCAGATTGATCCCTGGTGTAACTGCAGGGCTGACGAGGGTTGAATGTGCCCCCAAGATGGTCAGAAAGGTTTGTGGATTGTATGATGAAATAGGAGATTCAGAATGTTGTCCTATGAGCATTGTCCATCTTTGTCCTATGAATTCTGTCCCCCTAGGGTCACCTTACTCCCAAGAATACGCCTACTGAAATTAATGGGATTCCTCATACCGATAAGGCAAGGAGGATGTGGTACCTGGTCTGTTTTATGGGACAGCAACATTATCTTCCCTCCTTTTCTTCCAGCTTAGGTGCCATGATCAAATTGTGACAGTTTGCCAATGGTCAATTCTATCTTCAGAAGATAATGGTAGCTCTTGATATCCTGGTGCAACCTCGACAACAACTTTTCTTTGGTTTGGAGGTCCGGGCGTCCCTTCGGTTCTGTGTTTTAGCCAAGCTAACTGAGAATCTATCTCTTTAGGCATTTGTACCTATTCATCCCCGTGGCATCTGCTTATTTCCAGGTTGTAAGGCTGATCAGTGTTTAAAAAGCCATCAGGGGGTGTGCCAGGAGTAAGAGTCTCCTTTCATTCACATGGGATTAAATGTGAAATTTTGCAGGGCTGGCTTTAGGGAAAACGGTGCCCTGGGTGAACTTATTTTTTGATGCCCCTGGTCCCTGCTGCCTCTCCATTGCTCCTGCCCCCCCACTGCCTCCCTAGGCTCCCCCCCCCCCACATTGCCCTGAGCCTCCTTCCATTGCTTTGCACCCCAGGCCTGCCCCACTCTTTGCCTTTGACCACGGGGCCCCCTTGATCACCGAGACCACCCTCAGGCTGGCCCTGGAATTGTGCCACGCACTTGAGTGGAATTCACCCTGCGTTTACAGTGGTATAAAAGAGGACAGAATCTGCCTCCTGGTTTAATGAAATTCCCAAGAGGGAGATGCAGTGTAACAGGCTGGCACTGCTTGTCTGGAAACGCTGCATTTTTAGCAGGTAATGGCCATGCCAGGAAATAAGGATGTTTTACTGGCTTTCCGGTTGCAGGTAGCTCATTACTCCATCTTGATATAAGGGAGGTGCGAGTGTCTTTCTCCCTCTGCAAAGAGAGAAGACGTAGCGTATGGATGGAGCAGTCCCTGGGGAGGAACCCTGGGAGCAGCCCCACCTGGCGAGAAGGTTTGGGCTGAGTTTCCCACTGTTGCATTTTGAATTCCTTCTGAGAATAAAAGCAAACCCCAGCGAAGGCGTTAAGTTACGACCCACTATAACTTACAGAGAGAGAGAGCAAAGGACTCGTGGCATTTTGGTTTGAACCCCGCTCTGGAAAAAAAGGACATACATTGAAAATGGTCCAGACCCTGAAGTGGATGGAGAGGCAGCAGAATGAGTGGCAGCAGGGGGCCAGAGATGCAGGCCAAAAAGAGCAGCGCTCCTGGTGCAACCTCGACAACAGCAGCAAGCCTGTGGTGCTGCGTGAGTGCGACAGCAACAGTCCCTGGAGTAGATGATGAGAGGCTCCGTATAGCCTAGGGACACCGCCCAGGCTGCAGGTGAGAACCAGCTGGTCCCTGTAAATATGGATCGGGATCATGACACGGAGGCCTGTCTGCTCATGCGAACGAGTAATCGCTGCTGCTCAGTGATCTGCTTTTTTGAACAGGAGAGGCACAAGCCACGTATTGGACCCTGGTAAAGATGCTGTCGCTGACTATGAAGCCCCTCAGCGCTGCTCTCCTGGACCAGTGGGGGATCTTGGAGAAGGACCAGCAGCATTCTGGAAGGAACCTTTTCCTTCAGGGGTGAGCAGCCTGGGACCGTCACCTAGCGAACAACGGAATGGATGCAACTCAGTGGCTCACATTGGCAGAATGGTCAGTCGGAGAACTGATGGACGTCAATTATTTTCAAACAGCTTCTACAGTCTTTTGGGGAGTGCGGGGGCGGGGGTGCACCGATACCAGCAGCTTTCCCTGGGAGAAGCTGTGGAACATGCAGGAGACTTCATGGAGGTGAAGCTGCATCAGAAACCACCCTGGGCACCAAATGAGGGACCACTGAGGAAAAAGCTGCGGGGACGTGTGGACTCCATGAGGACAGAGCCAAAAGGAGCATTCCTCTGGTCTCCAGGTGGAAGCCACAAGTGTCTCCTATTCGTGAGGGGCAGGGGAGATTGTTTGTGAGGCAATAGGGTCATATACAAAACTATTATCCCTTTCAGGAGTGTGATGATGTTGTTTTGTGGAGGCCATCAGGTCCAGCTCTTGCTGAGGCCATGAGGTGAAGAGGTACCAAGGGTATATGGAGCAGAGAGGAGAATGGATAGTCCCAGTAGGCTCCCAGAACCTGGTGAATGGGTGCTTGATATAGCCTGAGATCCTTCAAGTGCGCCAGTCACGTGCACTCATGGGAACTCCAACTGATCACCCTGCTAATGGTGTAAAGGGAACTGGCTCCACTTTGGGGCTGTTCCACTTGCTGCCCTTGTTAACAGTCTGGGTGTCAAACTAGCCACACTCTGTTTGCATCTCCTTGGCTCCAGAGCTACCTGGGCTGCCAAGAGACAGGCCCGGGGCCCTGGAAAAGGGGACGCTGCAGATAGCAAACTCCTCTGCAGCCTCGGGGGGCATTGGATCCCAAAGAGATTGTACAGTGGACTAGAAACCAGAGAGCACGCCCCAGGTCTGGCTGCAGGAAGGGACACCCACAATCTCAGTAAGGGGGTGTCGCAGGGGCTACAGAGTCTAAAAGAAATAGAAAAATGGTCATTATTTTCTTTCAGTGAAATCCTCTGTGAACATGTTACTCATTTACCTAGCTATCATACTGTGGTACCTCCTAGCGGCCAACCATGGCGGGCCCCATCACGCTAGGTGCTGTACGCATAGAAAATGACTGTTGGTCCCTGCCCCAACAGCTTACAATCTAACAGATAAGACATAATAGGTGGATGAGCCCAACAAGGAGGCTAGGGCAAAGGTAGGGAAGACAGTGGGAGCAAAATGAGTAGGGATGTGCACAGTCCTTAGCCAGCAGGGAGCTGTGATCACAGCTCGCCACCTGCCTAGCCATTACTGGACAGCAGTTTTCTGCAAGTATGACAGCAAAGGTGATCCTGGAGGAGAGACCTGGCATACGATAAGGTGGTGGATTTACGGATTTCGACTGGCAGCTGCTTCCACTTGTGGGAGGCAGCTTGGGAGAAAGCATGGAAATATTGTCAGAGAAGTGGAGAATCAGGCAATGGAGGCTGGCATCATTGGCAGAGCGATGGTGGGGGTTAAAGCACAAAGGACCCACATGGAATGAGCATCGAACATAGGTAATGACAGACTGGATCAGACCCGAGGTCCATCTGAGCAAGCGTCCCATCTCTGACAGGGGCCAGCACCAGATGCTTCCTAGAAAGATACAAGAACCCAACAGTTAGCAGATGTGAGATCAGCTGTCCCCACGTTGGGTCTCATCCTGGTCTCTAATAGTTAGAGGCTAGCCTGAACCCTGGAGTAGGAGGTTCAGTATTCCTTCCTTCCAGACTTTTGTTAGCATTAGTTTTTAATAACTCAGGCTAGTCTGGATATAAATATCCAGTCCCTTTTTCTTGGCCTTAATGACTTCCTTAGGCAATGGGTTCCACTCATGCCACTCAGCAATAAGCTGATGCATGAGCAGCAGAAAGTCAAACTGAGGTAAGGCACTAACATGTTACTGACCAGTCCAATTTCCCTGTCCAAGCTTAGTTAACAAACCACCTATATGATTAGACATTAACAATGGTTTGTTCTAATAATCTAGTATGGTGTTTATGTGCCTCACAAGGGTGCTATAGGAATTAGAATGATAGAATCAGAGAATATTAGGGTTTGAAGGGACCTCAGGAGGTATCTAATCAAACCCCCTGCTCAAAGCAGGATCAACCCCAACTAAATCATCCCAGCCAGGGCTGTCAAGGCAGGCCTTAAAAACCTCTAACGATGGAGATTCCACCACCTCCGTAGGTAACCCATTCCAGTGCTTCACCCCCCTCCTAGTGAAAAAGGTTTTCATAATATCGACCCTAGACCTCCCCCACTGTAACCTGAGACCATTGCTCCTTGTTCTGTCATCTGCCACCACTGAGAACAGCCTAGCTCCATCCTCCCTGGAACCCCCCCTTTCAGGTAGTTGAAGGCTGCTATCAAATTGCCAGCCCCCCCACCCCATTCTTCTCTGCAGACTAAATAAGCTCCTTTCCCTCAGCCTCCCCTCATAAGTTATGTGCCCAAACCCTTAATCATCTTTGTTGCCCTCCGCTGGACACTCTCCAGTTTGTCCACATCCTTCCTGTAGTGGGGGCCCAAACATTAGCTAATGTCTGTACGATTCTTTGAAGATATAAATAACCATGTTCGTGCTAAGGAGCACAGGATCTGTTCCTATTTCCACAGGCATCAATAAGAGGGTTGTCAGAAGCTAATCTATGTTGCTTATTAAACTATGGTCTGGTGGTCAGATGCCAGGTCAAAGTGTGCTATACGAATCCGAATAGAATAGATAACACATTAAGAAATCATTTTTTCAATAGTATTTTTCCTTGATATCATTGCTCCGGTGTCAACAAACTTTCTTGACCATTTTGATTCTTAAATGTCATATTTACAGGCCTTTGGTGCATTTAAAATCCTGATCCCCCTGAAGGCCAGGAGTGCTTTGCCTGCAGTAAAGACTCCAGGATTACCCCGCTAAGGTGAACAGACAGTCTTTTCTTGCAATATGCACCTATGGACACACATAGGGTCAGATCTTGTAGTCCCTTCTCACGCAGAGCTTCCACGAAGGCCAATCCTGCAAGGTGCCAAGTCCCTGTTAAAAAGCCCAGAATGGTCTCATAACCTACTGGCATCCCTGGGAGTTGTGTGCTCTGCATCTTCCTGGATCAGGCCCAGATTTCAGGAGCCATATTCCTTTCCCTGGTTACACCTGAGAACCTGAAAGGATGGCAGGTTTTAACAGAGGGCAGAATCTAGCCCTGCAACAACCTTTTTTAAAAAGGACTCCAAAGTGCTCGGTGGATTGTAGCCGTGTAAAACATGCCATGTTTCATAAACCTCCCCCAGGGCAATGCAGAGCCTGGTCGTTTCAAGTGACAGGGATTTTCTGCATCAGTCCTTTGTGTTTCAGTCTGGGTTGGTTTCACTCCCCACGTGCCTGAGAGTCACTCTGAGTTTCAGGTTCAAATGACACCATTGAGTTTCACGTGTAACTGAGACAAAACTACCAAGCTCTGCCTTCCACGCAAAACTGCTGAGTCCTCCCCTAATTCCCTCCTTGACACTGGGGTTCACTAGAAACTTAGCCTTCAGCTCCCTCGAACCTCAAGCCCCAGCAGCTTTTGAGGTTTGTATATCTTAACCAACCTCATCCACGCTTTGGTTTTATGATCAAAACTATTTTGAGTTTTGGCTGCTTGCAGATTTTGGTTACAAAGGAAGTTGTGCCGCTCTGCTCCTCCTGCATTATCTCTTGGTTCCCAAACCAGCTTTGTACAGCGGTTAGGCTGTAATATTAGCACACCGCTGGTCCAGTCCTAATTTCACTGAAGTCAGTGGGAGATTTGGAACTGACTTCATTAGATCCAAGCTGTAGGGGTCAGTGGTCAAAGGATGAGGAGCTATTACCATGCAGTTACTGTTGACTTTATTGGGAATTGCAAAGCTAAAATCCACCCAGCATGTTGGAAAGATATCCCTTATAGTTTGATTGCACATATAAAACAAAACAAGTGCATTTCCACTTAGTGAGAGCTCCCAACCAAAGCCCTATCGCCAAGCATTCAGACATTGGAGAGAATTCAGAATCCACATTCAGTTCCAAATTTCTCCAGTGATCTCTATCTTAAAAACGGGCCAATCCATAACTGTAGATGCAAACACTCTCCTCCCTGCCCCAGGTTCTTGGATGTTCAAGACCTGAACTCCATGGCCTGGGCTCATCTATGTTACTTATATAGCAGAATATTGCGTGGACTTTACAGACAGATACTAAAATGAAGGTTTCTGCCTTAAAGATCTTCCAATTCTAACTGGCCAATGCATACATAGGGTACAGGATGCACTTGGGTTCTAGCTGAAGGAACTGTGTGGAAGAAGGTGCAGAGAGAAGCATGAGAGAAGGATAGTGGGGTGATGGGGTTTGTTCATACAGTTGGGGTGAAACAAAAGTTCTGGAGGAGAGAAAAGAAGTGAGAGCTCAACATATTTAGTTCTTCCTCATTATGTCAGCTCCCTCCCACCTTTTAATCATTTTTGTTGCTCTTCTCTTTTCGGGACTTTGGCTTCCGATTTTCCACATAGGGATCAGGGATGTAACTGCATGTTTCCAGTTAGTTCTAGACATGGGGTTACATCCACGTGCAACGTCAGCTCTACGCAATCTGTGACTGGAAAGGGAATGCTCTAACCACAGTACCCAATCCCCACCCACTCCAGTCAACTCCTTGTCTTTTGCCCTGTCTCCAAAGGGCCACAGCAGCTGAATTTCCTAACTGCCTACCCTGTCAGCTCCACCTGTTGGCTTTCAGGCCTTCTAATGGTGGCTGAGCCCTGGAAAGCTGAGGAGAGGTTTGCTGTATCCCAAGTGGGGGTTGCAGGAGGCAACTGAAGAGAGGGGCATCTCTGCCAGCGAGAGATCTGGAATACTGCCCCCCTCAGAAAACGGAGAAATAATATCAAGCTAAACTAAGTGCTACCTTCCCGCAAATTCTGTATCTTTCACCCTGAAAGATCAAGGTGGGGACAGCTGCACATTCTAGCCTGGGGCTTCATAATGGTAAGGCTCCAGGTAGGACAGTGCACCAGGCAGTCATGGCAGGGAACTGAAGGGCACTTTAGTTAATGAACACGTATGTAACGAAGGGGGCTACAGATAGGGTCCGGTTTAAACTTCTGACCTAGAGCCATTGCTGACGGTGGTGTTTGGGACGACATGGTAGGAAACAATACCTGTGCTGGGGAGAGAGCTCTGCTCTGTCCCACTCATCATTTTCCATACCCCTACTATGCCTAACGTGGGACCTCAGGCATGGTTCCTAGTACAACAAAAAGATGCTTATACAACTGGAACCTAGTTTGGCACGAGTGGTTCCTATAGCTGTAATACTTTGGCTAAGTTTATTGTGTCTCCCTACTAGTTGCTAGTTCATGTGTAGAGGATAAGAACCTGCTATTGCTACCAGACAGTGGAGCTTCTGCTTTAGATCAAGAGGTAGAGACCTGTGCTGAAAGTCTGGGAGTTCTATCCCTGCTAACAAGCCGTGCGGGGGCCTGTTTCAAAGCCGTGACCCATCTAATGGCTTGAACTTCACATGCACAGGATGAGCTTCCCCTCACCGGGAGAGTGTGTGACATATTAGTTTAGAACAGCATGTCCCATTCTAGTACCCGGCTCACACACAAGTCTATTGCAACTACCAGCTAATGGAGTAGCTTCTTCAGTTCAAGTGGTAGAGGCATGTACTTTTGGTGATGATGGTCTCAGATGCTGTCACTGAAGAAAGCTCATGGTGGGAATGACACCCTCCTAATCCAAATTGTCCTTCCCTATACTGTGGTCTGCAAAATGCAGATCAGTGGAGGTAGTCTCTATTTCGTCGTTGGCTTTTGGGTGAATGGCATCAAGTGGTTCTTCCATATCAGTACAGAAAATCCCCAAGGCGCCAGCAGTATCTTAATATCCTACAAAGCAAACATCAAAGATCTCTGTTAGAGTCATCACTACCTAGTAATTTCTTGCAAGGGATGGTCCTGGAGCTTTCAAATCCCACCTGTCCTACAGGTGTGAAGTGTATTTCCTTTTTCCGGTGTTATTCAATGGAACACATCCTCCAGAGCAGGAAATATTCTGCAGGAACAGGAAAAAATTAAAGTCCCAGTACTGCAGTATTTTGAATTATGTGAATATAATGCCTGTGAAAGATACTGCGCTGGTAATACTGGAAACTAAAGACTTGTCTTTACACACAAATCAGGCATTGTATGGGCAGTGTAAGATTTCCCCAATATATTTGGTCCCTGATCTACCGAGGCCACAGGCAGGGGTGAGAAAGTAGATTATTTTCCATGATGATTCAGTTCCTTGGCCAACTTGCTGAGGCTGTCAACAAGGTGCCAATCACAAGTGGGGATTTTTGTCATGGGAGAACCTGCCTGCTGGACTAAGACCGCCCACATTTCACCCAGGCCTGCCAACATGTATCGAGGTGGCATTGAGCTGATTTCTGGAGAGTATGTCATCTGCTGAAAACCAGCAGTACAATAGCATCTGCTCATAAGGCATTCCTTACCATCTATCGGTCACCATGGCTCTCCACTGGCAGCTCAGTTCTCACTGAAATTGTTCTGCACAGTGAAAGTTCAGTGGATGCACCTTGAACAGAATGGAATTTGGAAAACAAATTCTGATATGGTAACAATTTGGCAAGTTTTGGATTTGGATCACGACTTGTGAATTTGATAAAGGAAATATTAGATCACCTATCAGTATCACATGGACTCTTGTGTCCACCAGAGACATGCAGTAGGATGGATCTGGAGAATGTCGCCCCACCACCTCTGCCAATGATCTTATGCATTTTTTTTCTATAAATCGGTGACAATAAATTGTTGCTGGAGCAAAGCCATGACTTTTCCCAGGGCACGTGATCAGCCTTAACTCTCATTGGCCCATATCAAAACCGTTAACACAAGTCAGTGATAGATAAAGGCCACAGCTAACACATTGAATCAACACAGTACAGCCCCATCTTTCTAAATAGTGGGCAAAACTATCAGCTGAAAAAAAAGAAACATAAAGGGTCAGGATTCATCAAAGTGATACCAGATCAACAGCCTTAATAGGGGTGGGGGATGTTAATGCAAATGTAGTAAAGGGTGATTGATAGAAGAGGGGACTGAAGTAGCCTATCCTCAAAAACTGGGACAACAGCAGGGCAAGCTTCTCCCATGCTGCACTGCTGGTGTATCTCAATCCTGACCTAGGGGGATCATCGCTGTTAAAGCCTATTCAAAGCCTCTTTGCTGAAATTCCCAGCAAGGATTTGACTCTGAGCCAGCTCCAGCTTTGGTCCCTGTGCTGTGGCTGTCTGTCCACTAGGAACCGAAGTAAGGCCAGTATATCATTTCACATAGGCCACCAAAGGGTGACAGCAACTTGCAGTCACCACTAACGTGGTGATGGATCGGGGAAAGATTCCATAGCCCAATGGACAGCTCTCAAAGTCACCCAGTTCCCTCTTGATTTTTTTCCCCAATGCAAACAAGGAAAGAAGAAAAAATATTTCCGTTTGAGGAGTCTTCTCTCCCTTTGAACTGATGTGGATGGGAGTTAGTTGCAGATCTTCCTTTAGCATTCTGCCTCTGTAGTGCTCCCGTTGTATGCTGCCTATGAATTAGCAAAGCAAGGTGAGAATCATGACTGATTCCTCCAAACCACCTCTGTGCACTGTTCATGAGGCCACTTCACCACTTGGCTGGGGATGATTGCTATTTTCCAATCTTCTTCCCTGAATACATATTTGGCTGCATTCAATGTATACCGTTTACCTGCAAAAATCCATTCACAGCACGGTCTCCTCTTGGTCCTACTTGCAGAAAAATAGATGAAATAGTAACTGGCTAGTTCATTTAATGCAGCATGGTTAATTCCCCAGTTTGCTTAGCTACATACAAAAACTGGTCGTAACACTTCCAAACCTTAGTAGCCCAAGATTGTGTCGGAGGTTCTCAACCTACCTGGGTCCTGGTTAGATGGGAAGATAGCCCTGGAGGTATCCTGCTTTGTAAAAGTTTGAGAATCACTGCTCTATGCCATCATAGGTCAGCCAGTAACTAATTTTTGACAGCTACTTAGATGATCTGGTAGAGCATGTGCTAAGAGAGCAATTTAAACATAACCTACTATTTTAGTAAGTACTCGGTCTTTAGGGGGGCCACTTCTTAGCATTTCTACATCCCATCACCATGGTAGCTGGGTGCCACACTACTTACCTATTCACTAGCTAACTGATAAACCTGAGGCAAGTGCATACACTCCTTTTTATAGAAGATCACTCTCACAGTGCAGTCTGACAGCATCGGCTATAAACACAGTGTACTTTATTTTCTTTCTTTTACCCTGTTTTCTTCCTTTTTGAGAAACATGCTTGCCAAAGAAACCAATTTGCCTCTTTTTCCCCAATTCAGGGCTGGAGTGGATTTCAGTTTCTCACTTAGTCACAATTAGAAAACCGACCAGAAACACTGGTCTCCAGAACACACATACTTCTTGGTCCTTTAACTGTCTGGCTTCTCTGTAACATGCTAGATAGTATGTGAGGCAAAACAAGCTTCTGTGTTAACCCATGTAATGGGCATATCATTTTACAGAACTGACATTCCAGTATCAAGCCAGAGTGTTCCTTCATTCTTTATACACCCAAAACTAACCAACACTTTATATCGATGTACAGTGTGAAAAACAACTGCCTGGGTTGAAGTTACAGGTGGACTCTGTAGGTAGGCAGCATGTTGGAACCCAAGTTGGAATTTAGCCAGGACATGAAGATTAGTATCCCGACTTTTGAAAACGTGTCATGGGATTAAGGACCAGGAGCAGTCAGGACCTCAGGTGTACATCTCATGTGAAAAATGGCATGTTCAAACAGGATAGATTCCCCCAAAACCACCAGTCTTGGATTCTGTTTCAAAGAGAAAAATGCCACTCAGTATATCACTACCACCACTTCCTGAAGACCCTGGCATTTCCCTGGTGTCTCCTAGCTCAGTCTTGACCATGACCACCTCTACTTGGTTTGGGAATGCTGGTAAATTCACAGCCCAAGGTAGTACAGCCCTACAAAGCCAAGACTGGCTTGGCAAATTTCTCTAAAGGTGAAACATAAGGTCCCACAGCACCTTTCCCAGCTCTTTACTGCAACAGCTGAAGATAGTTCAAAGTGGAGCTGGACCTCAACTATAATCTTTGCTAATCTGTTGGTATCCATGGATGCAGCCAATCCACCTGTGATCCTACCTGAATGCTAAACCACTCGGCTGACAAGTCATTCATTCTGGGCTGTGGAAAAAGAGACTTTTGAGGATAATGTCAAGGAACCCACATCACCAGCAACAAGGCGTAATATCAGGAGAAGATCTAAAAACATGGATCCTATTCCCCTGTCCCTATGATCCACAATTCACAGCTCTTTTAGATTTATTTGTGTGCCTCTATCTCTGAATTCTGTACATTACAGGCCATTTCAGGGATCCATGTTCTGAAACCACAACAAAGCAGGTGATGGTCGGTCGTGGGTCAGCTGATGTCTAAGAGTGCTATAGGCAGCAGCACACTTGCATAGCAGGGACCCCTCCAGAAGACTGAGGAGTTGCAGCGAGGTGTGCTCCAGAAAGGGAGTTGTGACAAGTCCTTTCTGGCTGGAAGGAGGGAAAGCACAGGACCTTGGAGGTGGAGGGACACATGAAAATAGGAGTGCTCCTTGGAATATGCAGAACTATTTCAAAAGTATGTTGAGTAACATTCAAATGTGACATAGCAGCTTCTCTGAAAAGTGACATTGACCCAGATTTAGAACAGGTTGATCAGAATAGACATTTACTGACATAGCTTATTTGACACTTAGAAAAACAAATGCTGTCTAGACGTGGGTGATACGTTGAACGTTGATTAGACAAAATCTTCTCTGTAAGATTGAGTCAATATTATTGTACTTCTTCATAAATCTCAAATTCCTTAAAAAAGTTCAGACTCCAACTTTTATTGGATAAAATAATCATGGAAGGTAGAGATGGAAGTGTCTAGTAAGATATCTAGGTCAACCCTCCTCAACTGGATCTACAGTCTAATTTTCTAGGGCTTTGCTTAGCCTGCTTTTAAATGATTCAAGCCACAGGATGTCTACCATGTCCCTTTTCTCTATCTTAGAAATTTGTATTGCTGCTCATCACTGTAGTATATGAGTGTCTGCCATGTAAAATGGATTGGCCAGAAAGAAGTCCTTAGTGGACTTCTTGAAGTCTCTAGTTCTTCACCTCGGCTGGGTTATGCATGCCAAATGTGGCATCCAGATAAGGAAAGGAGCAGAAGGAAACCATGAAACAATGTCACTATCTCCACAAGTGACATTATATACCTGGACACAAGTAACGAGTCTCAAAGCAACAGACTAGAACTATGGTCAAAGCTATGTGTCATCATTAAAACCTCAGTGATGTTATAGACTATGGATAGCAGGATTTTACTGTACATACTTCATGCCATAATCATGGATTTACAGCACTTTGGACACAAAAATTAAATCAAATCATGGGTGTCTTTCTCTATCATGTAAATCTTAGACCGCTTGATGCTGCCAAATGCCAGTGCTATCAAACTGTACATCTCTGCTATATACGAAGCATAGACATTGTCTTACAAGCCTGAGAGACAAAGTGCAAGATATTTGCATTGCTCCTTTCAGCACCAGGGTAAAGAACAAGCCTTTCCGTTGGCCAGGACGGCAATTTACAGATAACGAGAGGACGTTGCTGCACTTCACTTGAACAAGTGGCCCCATTTATTTCAAATCACAAGCTTTTGGGGATAAGCACGGCAGTGAAGTGAGTGGTTAGTACACCAGCCTTTCCTCTTTGGAGACGTGAGTTTGGGCCGTGACTGGAGTTGGGTGGAGGGGATTTAATGTTTATGGGTCGCCATTTGCCCTCACCAATGAAACCACCATGGAATTAACATTAGTGACAGGATTGTCTCCAAAGGAGACTCGGCAATGGTTTCGCAGGAGGTATTGCAGATGACTATGTGGAGTTAGTAGAGTTGTTTGGCAGAAGTAGGAAGTCAGTCCTAATGTCAAGGACGTCTTTAGCCTAGGATTGCAGAGTGTGGGAGAGATGTGTGGACTGGAATCACAAGAGGCTTTGCAGCTCAGGATTCAGGACCAATGACAGAGCTGCCTGGGGATGCAGGAGTAAAGGTTGCAGATCAGGACTGGGATGTGCTGGCAGAGCTGCGTGTGTGTGTGAACCTTGCACAACCCCTTCCCCGTTGTGTTGGTCTCTAGCTGGTGCCATCACTTCTCATCTTTGTGACTGAAAAATTTGCACGCAAGTGTAAGACTAAAATAACAGAGAGGAAAAGAAGAAAGGAAGAAATTATAAATTTGAAAAAAGTACCTCCCCGACCTTCCTTTATTGACACCTCAATGTATATTCTGGAAATACGCAACCTCATTTAACCTCCATATGGGATCCTCTTGGAACAGAAATGTGGATGTGGTTTCAAAACTCTGACATGATTTTCAATGTAGAATGAATTTTCCAGTTAAGGAGCTGATTCTGCAGCCCTTCCCCACCTGAGTGGCCTTTATTCATATCCCTGAGTCCCCTTGACCTCAGTGGAATTATTTGCATGCATAAGGACAATTTGAGTCAGTAAATGTTGGAGGATCAGACCATAAATGAATTACTAGATGGTCGTCTGGAGTCTCTTAGCCTGTCTGCTTTAAGCCTGTATTTTCAGTGGTTATAAGTCAGCTGGAACATTTTGCTTTGGGCTGTAACTTGCTCTACAAGATTTCAGCCTAGGATCTTTGAATTTTTGCTGCATACTTATTCCCTATTAGAAATTTAACTTTTTAAGCCACTTTTTAAATGCTTGCTTAGTTCAAAAAGGCCATGGGGTTTAACAGCCAAATGCAATAGCTTAACCTTCCAAAGGATTTTATACATCTTAAATATAAATATTTTGAAATGTTCATGAATTAAACTTTAAAAACCTCTACCCAGCCATGCCTAGAGCACTTTCTTATCTCACTTGATATGTTACTCAACACACCATTTCATTCTGTGCATTGAAGGGTCGTTAACTATGCCACGTGCCGAGCAGCTATTATTCCATGGAGCAGGTAACGTTAAATGGCAAATGCATCTTTTGGGATCGTTGCATAGAATGCACCAACAATCAGTATCCCAGGCCACATTAACAGATTTACAAGAACATCCAAGCTGAAGAGGACACTCAAATGGTGAGATTCTCTGTCTTTGCTCCCTCCCTTTGCACATTTCTGAGAAAGGAGAGTAGAGATGACCCTTTGCACCTTCCCTGGGGATATCCTCAGCTGGAGGGAGTCTCCACCAGGACCCGAGCTGGCAGGCAGTTTGAGAGTCTCCAGTGCAAAGGGCAATGATTGCACACAGCAGAGATGGGATAAAAAGGAAGTCATTCACTGCTGTCTAATTCTTTGCCCATCCCTGGCTTCAGGCGCAAGTTAGAGCGGCCTGAAGGGTACGCACGACAACCAAAGATGGTTCGCAAAGTTATATGTGCATCTGAGAATTTATGTTGAATTTTGGAGGTCAGAAATCTTATCTAGGCCCCTTTACCCAAAGAGAGTGAGAGAGTTTGCACCATCATCTAATGTAGTGTGTTTGCGTGTGGGTATATATTAACTCCATTGGCGCAGCAAGAGTTACAGCTGTGTACCACAGTGGTAATACAAATATGTGCTTGCAACTTGGGACATATATTTATATTTTAAAACAGACTTCAGCCTACAGTAATTGGATCTCCTATAAAGTGATCCAATCAAATCTGCAGACACGGAGCTCTTGGTTGCAGCTGTGTAAATCTGGAGTAACTTCATTGAAATCAGTGGAACTAATCCAGCTTTACATCAATTTACTGGCTCATTAGCACTATGTTACCACCTCTGTGATCTGCTCCACATCATTTTGACACTTGTGCAGCACTTTGGGTTTTTTTTTAAACCATCACATCTGTCCAGCGTTATTCTTTGTGTTGGGATAGAACCATGGTTGCATGATAATTTGCGTCTCCTTTTTTTTTCCCTTCTCCTAATGAATACTTGGATGTTTTATGGTGGCATCAGCGTCTTGCCCTTTGTATTGTGTCAGCAGCAGAATATTTTAAATATTGTAATCATCATTTTAATTGTCCGACCGCGGATCCCAGTGCTGTGAACTTAACTTGAGAATGCCTTTCTTTCATTAAGCACGGTTGCGGTTTCTTAACTGAGCACAAAGATTGGCCAAGGAGTGACAAGAAGCACAGTTTAACACTGTCAAGACAGTGTCCTAAGATCCACAGGCACTCAGTGGGGTGACAAACACAGTTGAATCAAACAGCACACAAGTTCATGTCCTCAACTACCAACCTTTGCATTTCCTTAAGTATTGGGATTTCACCATAATTACCCTGCTTTTTATTAAGGCAAAATATGTGCTTGTGAAATTGTGACATTGATGTGTTATTTTGTAAATGTTTAAGGAAAAAAAATGTATTTAAATCTAAATAGCCATTATTGTGCTGGGTTTTTGTCTCAAACTGGTGCATACACTTAACATCAGGGACCTACTATACATAATAAATATCAGCTACAAGCTACAGCTACTGTTAAACCAGATACACACCTTTTACTGTAATAGAAAACCTTGCACTGTAATGGTTACTGTTTAAAAACAAAAACAAACAAAAAAACTTGTCAGAACTGATTTTGTATCTTTGATTATATCTGAAATTTTAACATTTTTGTATACTTACCATGACAAAGATAGAATTCTACATGGTTAATTTTTAGGTTATGTTTTCACTCTGTCTAATCTCACACATGCATTGCTACAGGATGTTGATGGACAGGAGACGGCCAAGGAAAATATAAGTAAGTCACCCACTCCTCATCAGTGCCATGCTCCTGAAATATCCAGACTAAACGAAAAAAGCGAAGGCCTGAAACCATTGTCACTGTTTCAGACCCTTACAATTGCCACTCCCTGAGCATATATCCAGCAAAACAAATGAGCGAGTCTTGACCATTCCTTTATCCAGCAGTGCCCTGTCTGCGTTGGCTGTCTGACTACATCGCATAGCAATGCATTCTGGGTTGGTAGGAAGTCCGAACCAAGATGATACCTTTACTATCATGAAACTTTTTGATTTTCTTTTCTTCTTTTATTTTTAAATAAATTGTGTTTGGAATCAGACAGCATGTTGTTACAATTCTTTCTACTTTTAAATACCAATACACTCTGTGTGTAATGTCTTGTTTCTTAGCTAAGAGACTTTTAAATGTGAATCTGAGTTTGAGCCATTTTTCCTTGTTGTACCGTAATTTGGGAATTATTAAACTTTTAATTTGAGAGTAGATTTCCCCCCCTCCCTCCTTCCAATCATCATTTCATATTTTTTACAAAAGAAAAAAAAGCAAAAAGAAAAAAAAGGAAAACAAACAAAGGAACAAATAATCTTTTTTTCTCTCTCTAGGATGTGTAATGTTGTGTTGTCCAGATTCTGTATAAAAATATGTATATGATGTATCTGATATTTGGCAGCCACTGGCTGTGACTTTAACCAATATAATTAACAAAGAAATGCATAATGTTGGTGTTTTAAAAAGTTTAAAAAAAAAACCTAGTTAAGATGTTTGTGTAAACTTGCATGGTTTAAAATGTACCTAGTGCATTGAGAAATGTTGTTGAGGTCTTAAGTGAAAGGATGGTTTACTTTTTGATTCTAATGGTGATTGGTTTGTTGATCAGAATATCCCCTATACTGTATGTTTTAGTTGATTTAGCATATTTATTTTTTTCTCAAAATCTAGCATAGTGTATCTATCTCTTTGTAACACTGTTCCTTAAAACCAAGTTGTGGAAACTGCGTTTCGTCCGGCAAAATGATGTTTGGTAATCAGTTCTAATTCAGCTGCATTTCATTGAATTTGCTGTAAAGTCCAGGTTTGAAGCACACCCCTCCCACCCCCTTCAAATTTTATCCACCAGCTGTGAAATGCTAGAGGCCAGGTTGCGATCGCAATTAGAAGCCATGTGAATGGAGTTACTCTCAACTGACACTGGCCTAATTGAGATCAGAAGCTGGCCCAACAATTTCTGAAAGCACAGGAAGTATAAGAGCAGGATTTGGTCCAGAGATGAGCAAGGCTCTCTGGGGAGACAGGATTTTACTTTCAGCAGCGTGTGTTTTATCAGGATCAGGCCAGGCCTCCCTGAGGGTTTATGGCCAAAGTTGGCCTTCAGTTGCAGCCACCTCACATCTCTGAAATCAAGCAGGGTAATTGATAGCAGAAAGTGGACCAATGTCTCTTGTACCCAGAAAAAATAAACTTAAAATCCTCCAGAACATGGGGGCTAAATGCTGTGCACAAATTCATTGAGTTCAATGGGACTTGTACCTCTGCCACAGAGAGCAGAATTTGGCCCTCTGGGTTTAACGGGAAATAGACCCAAATGCTGTGTTTTGACCGCCCCAAGGGACTCCCAGTGTTAATGAGCAATGACGATTGTCAATATTCACGATCCATACATCCCCATCAGTATCAAAGGCCTAGTCAGTCTCCAGCTGTCCTTCACTGCAGCTGAACCCCTGGAAGTGGTATGTTTGCAAGCTTTAAGCAGGAACTCCACAAGATCCTTCCATCATCCTCACCATAACAGCTGGCCAGATCTTGACGGCTAGAAGTTTTGCCTACACTAGGGCTTCTGGATTTGGGCTACTAACAATAGCTAATATATCTATGTATATTTGCCTCCCGATGCCTGAAAAGGCTCTGGTTTATCATACCCAAAAATAAGTGATGACAAGATTTAGTTCAGAGAGCTACTCATTTATATAGCACCTTTCGTCCCAGAGAATCTCCAAAGGGTTTTACAAACTTAAAGTGACATTACAAACTGAATACCACAGTAATGTCATCCACTACTGAAATGCAGCCACCTCTGAGTTGGAACTTGGCTGCTGTCTCACAGCTCACAGCAACTATATGCAAGGGTTTTAGTGAGGAAGTGCAGAATACTTTATCTAGTTGAATCTGCAGGGGAGGATTTAAAGAAAGGATTACAAATATCGAATTCTCTAATCAGCACAGATGTGGTCTGTTTGCTCTTTTCCCCCCAGTTATTTTGGTCAATGAAACTAAAATGGCCCATTTAATTTTCTGCTTCTAGTCAGTTTCACTACCTGGTTCTCCTGTGCTAGCACAGTATTGTTGTGTTTGGGTTGCTACAGAGGAATGTCTGAAATCTAAAAGTAGGAAACCATCAGATAAACTGTGCAAAGCCACTATGGCAGAGGCATGGGTAAGCAAACAGAGAGAATGGGTGGAACTTTGACTCTGTAGCCCCGGTGCATTAACCAGTGCAGTGGAGTAGTCCCAAAGGGGAGGGCGGGATCTGCAACAGGCGTAGGCTTGGCACAGATTTCTTCCCCCTCTGGAGCAAATGAGTGAGCCAGGGGCCAAATTTTGACTCTCTCTGTTCCAGCAGCAAAGCTACATGCTGCCTTTATTCAGGGTCAGTTGGTATATCCACAATCTAGTCCTCCTGCCATCCCCGTTCCTCCTCTTTTTTCAAAATAAAACTTGCACTTAGGGAGTGCTCCTCGATGGTTTCCCATTGATTGATTTAATTATAAAATATATCCTGAAGCCTGACATTTGAGGCTGGAGAGAATTCCTGCTTGCAGTGTAAAAACAGCCAGTCCTGTGGTCAGCTCTCAGGAGGGATGGGTGGGTAGGGGAGCCCATGTGGCTGATTATAAATCCCATTAACCTTGCAATTTGCTCTGAGATAAGCTGGATGGCTGAGAAGCTGAGGACAGCATTTGTTTCTCCATATCACTGGATCCTGGGGGACCTGATTTCCCTCTCATTGGGCTGTAAATCAGGAGTTCCTTCTCCATTTAAGCCAATGCAGGTGTAATATTGGAGTGAGAGGCAACATTTTATAGCCCAACACTCAATGGATCCTTTTTCTTCTGGCTGGATCCTGCAGTCTTTACTCCAGCAAAACTTCTTCCGAAGACAAGATTTGCCTGTAAGAACATCAGGATCAGGCCCTAAATAGTTTAGAACTCTGCTTTGGATGGTATCTGGAGCACCCATCAGATACCATCTATCAGTACTCTGATCCTCTGAGAGGCTTATATATTCTTTTTATTACTTGGGATTTTCCCAGCTGAGGATTTCGCTTTCCAAAGAACAGCGCCGGTCAGTTAGAAAGTTGTTTATTCTTCTAATGATGCAGTTTGGGATGTACTTTCTTGGGGTGCTGTTCATCCCAGCCCAGAGGCCCTATGCATGGCTCCTTTACAGCAGTGATCTGCTTTAGGTGGAGCTTAAATAGTAGAAAAAGCTTTGCCATGGACCACCGGCCTGGGGAGAATCTCACCCTTTATTTACAAATACAGTTTAGCTGTTGTCTTCTCTGTAGCTCCTGCTCTTGCTGCCACTGAAATCAATCTGAGGTTTGCCATTGACTCCTCTGGGAGCAGGACTGGGCGCTCTCTCAACATTCGTAGGAGACTTAGGGTAAGATTTTCAAAGGTATTTTAGATACCTAAAGCTGCAGACAGTCCCCTAGTGAGTTTAAATCAATGGCTGCTGTGCACCTGGATGCCTTTGAAAACTTCATTGGGTGCCTTGGCGTAATTAGACATCTAAATACCTTTGAAAACCTCACCAGGTGCCTATCTGCATTATTGGGCATCTAAATACCTTTGAAAACCTGGCCATTAATCCGGGTGCAGCATCCTAAGTATTTTGCACCCTCAGTATCTGATATAATCTCTCAGTTGATCCCCTCCCACGTTAATTTCTGGTATGGGACAGGTGGTTCAGTCTTTCTTACTGGCCCTTCCAGTCGCACCACGGTTAGCTCCACAAAGGCAGGCAGCCCCTCAGCTGGTGCCCGTTACCACAGCTCCTTGGGAGTGAGAGGAGCGGCACCAATTTACACCAGCTGTGGAGCAGCTCCAGTGCCCCGAAGTGAGCCCACTCCCCCAGAGAGAATCTGTCTTCTAACCCTAGTCTGACCCTCATTACTGACAGCCTGGCCTAAGCAAGTTCTGGACTCAGTTTCAAGTCCCCGTTAAAAAGCCACTGTTGGTTCAAGCTACTCTGGCCAAACGGCGCCATTCGCCGGCTAATTCGTAATGCACAACTTGCCACTTCGATGGCTCTCGGCAAGCACAGACACTTCTGGCCCCTTCACCCAAGAGTCCATATCCCAAGGCAGTTGAGCTTTCTTTTCCTTTCCTGAAAGCCCTGCAAATATTCTGCAAAGACCCAGATGAAGTTGAGAGCAAGCAGGCGGGAGCTGTGGATTTATGCAGGATTTTATGCGACTGTTTTATTTCCTACGCAATAAAAAACAAAGCCCTTACTATAGCAAAGCCTGCATCGGGTGCTACTTCTGCAACGTTCCCAGTGGAACACGCTCTCCTGCGTCTCCTCTGCCTGGTCACACTATGCAAAATGTTTGAAGGGAACCATTTGCAGTGGGGAGGGAAATCCTCACCATTCCACATGGCTTTTTTAATGCATTTCAGGGAGATGGGAAGATAGAAGGGTTGTTGACAGAGGGACAGCTGGTGTGCCTGTAAAAGCAAATCCTTTGACGCTGCCCATGGTGGTTTTCTAGTGCATCTGGGTTATGTGCACTTGGCTGCAGCGGGATAAAAAGCTTTTAAGCTTTTGTGTTCTTGATTTTTAGCAGTCTCATGTTGGAATCAGATAACCCGTTTGGATGGTTACTCATTGCGAGCGGTCTCTTCATTTGCTGTGCCCCATAGTTCTCCTTGGTTGTCCCTTAGCAGGTTAACACTGCATTCATCCAGAACAGCTGGATCAGGATTGTTATCTTCCCATGGATGCATCACCTCATGAGCACTTCATCAGTACCCCCCCTGCCCCCAGCCAGCCACGTGTCTTCTTTTTTAGAGAGGAAGTGTTGTCTAAGGGTTAGAGCAGGGGATCTGGAAACCAGGATGCCTTGATTCTGTTCCCAGCGCTTCCGTTGACTTGCTGGGTGACCTTGAACAAGCCACTTCACCTCTCTGTGCCTCAGTTTACCCATTTGGGTATAGTAATATCTACCTCACAGGGGTGTTGTGAGGCTTAATTAATTAATATCTATAGAGCACTTTGAGATCCTTGGTGCTGTAGAAGTGCACAGTATTATTACTGTTATTTTTAGGTTAGCTACCTTATACCCATTAGTTAACTTTTCTTTGCTCAGCTGAGTGAGGAAGATGAATCAGGGTAAGGAGGTTTCTTTTATTACTGGCAGTATTGTTTATTTGCAATATTGCCCACTATCTGCTAGGCATAGGAACTACACCCTCTCAGGCTTTTTCTCTTTTGATTACATGTTCAAACAGTGTTTAAAGGCAACCCCAGCAGAACTTTAAAAAACCATACACTTATTATGCCTGATGATTTATGGCCTGAATGGGTGCAAACAGAGAGGGACATAGTGGAAGAGAGCCCCTCACCCTACCAGCCAAAATTCTGACAAATGCACAATCCCTTCACCGCCATGGCCAACAATTCACCGAACTGCAAAATGGTATGCATGGGCCTTGGGTATCACTTATGGCCACATTTTAGCTGGATATTGAAAGCTACCACTTTTTACATAACCCATTTTCAGATTGTCCTATAACCCCAAGACAATGGTCGGGAAAAATCCTTTTACCTGTTGCCAACTGAAATAATGTGCAGAGGAAACTCGTATCTGAATGAAGCGAAGAATCAGCTTTGTGCTTTCTTGAGAAGGTGAGGCATTGATGTACCAGCAGCACCATCTCTCGATCATACTGCACTTTGTTCTGTCAGTTCAGACTGGAACAGACAAATTTACTGTCTAGCTTGAATCATAGAAACTGGAAAGAAAAGAAAGACCTATGACATTACCTAATCCATCCCTCTGTCAATGCAGGATTCTTCCCTACACTGTGTTCTCTAAAGATTTGTCTAATCCAATTTTCACTCTTTCAAGCAAAGGAATGTCCACAACTCCCTTTGGGAGAGCATTCCCGAGTCTAAACAAACCTCACTGCTAGGCATCATTTACGGTTCTCTCTGAAGCGGAGCATAATTAGAGAGGACAAATAATGGTGAAATAAAATCTGTACATCTTGTCCTGCTGGAGAAGGAAAGAAGACTCATGAAAGACTCTTCTGGTATATTTGCTTAATCTCTTTAATGTGTCCAAAGGAAAAGTGGCCTCACAGCTGCCCATTTCCAAGTACGCTAATAAACCAAGCACAAACAGTCTCCACCTTCTGGGTAAGGCAGCATTCAGAGGTACTCTGTTTCCATTTCTTGTTTGATTATCCCAAGTCTGATTCTGGGCTTAGAAAATACAGAGTCAGGTGCCCAGCAGGTGTCTGTCAGCGTAGGCTACTAGAGAGCTACATTGATTTCCCCCTCTGAGGCGCTGGCCCAGACTTTAGAAACCTAAGTGCTCCCTCTTCATAAAGCTAGGCAGGAAGGCCAACAAAGATTCCACTTCCGATTTTAATAGATGCAGCGGAACAGGTTGTGGTGCAGTCGCCCTTTGTCAGAAACAAAGGTACATAGCACCGGCCCCCCCGAAGTGTGGTCAGTTTGCTAACAGGCAGTACATGAAAAGCTTTTTTAACTTTGTAGCAGCTTATTTTGCAAGAGGCTTAATTGTGCCCAGTGAGATCAAACACCTGGCTGAAGACATTACATAGAAAACAGCATCCCCGATCCTGTTTGCCCTCAGAGGAATGTGGCTGTATACATCTCTAGGTCCATAAAGTCTTTACCGTGTTAAATACCGCCTTTGGTTTATGCAGTGTCAGCTGTCATCGGTGGTATTACAGGGGCCTTGCCACGCCATTAGGCTAGTGCCAGTTGAATATTGGGAGGGGAAAGTGGAAAAATGTAGTTCATTTTTTGGTCAAATTTGAAATTTTGTTATTTTTGTTGAAATATTGAATTCTGAAAATTTCCACTAGTTCCATCAACCCCCGTGTCATACTCCTGATTGTATTCCTAGGACTTAGGCCGACAGGGCGTGGACCACCTATTGGCCTGAAATGATAAGCACTCTGCTGAGATTAAAGAACAAAAGCACACTTTGTCCGAGGGTTACAAACGAATTGGCACACCGTTAGACTAAAGCACACCAAGAAGCCTAGTCCAAGATCCTGATAAAGACGCTGACTGAGAGTAAAATGCCCTAATGCCAACAGGCCTAAAGTGAGATTCACCCTGCAATTCTACGGTACATGAAACATGGTCCTTTCCTCACAAAGACCAAGTCTCAAGAGCTACTAGTGTGGACGGCGTTTATCCCAGCAAAACCCCACTTTTGCCAGCGTAGCTTATTCCAACACCCCCGTCCCATAAGCAAAAGATGCTGTATCAACAAAAGAGCAATTATTCTGGTATAAATGTGAATACATAAGGGGCTTTTCCCAGCAGAGCCATGTCGGTCACAGATTGCACCTCATCTCACCCCCTTGACCAACATAGCTGTGCCAGCGCAAGTTTATAGTGTAGACACAGTTATATCCTTTATATGGCCTATTTTGCTTGGGGAGGAGCTGGAATAAGCTACGCTGGCAGAAACACAATTTTTGCCAGTATAAACTGCATCCACGATAGGAGTGCTTTGGCAATATAGTAGAGCTACACCAGCAAAGCATTCCTCATGTAGGCCTGGCCAAAGTGACCACAGCTTTGCTTCAGATCTGGACCACATGATAGCCTCTTCTGGTTCCATTTGTAAGTTTTGCTTTCCGTGCTGTTTTCTGTGCTGTTGGGAATTTTTTTTTAGCCGTGTTAACTGTCGTCAGCCACATAATGTATGTTAGGCCTGTCCACCAAGCTCTTTATATGAAAGTCAGTGTCTGTCTTCCCTTGGACAATAATGAATGTATATATCGTAAGTGCAGACTATACAGAAAAGTGACTACGTCAAGGATCAGAGGGTTTTGTAAAGCCTGTTTATTTTTTTAAATGAGTTTGAGCATTTATATTTTACCACCATTTACGTGGTTTTGGGGAACCCAGATTGTGTCAAGATCTCATGCCAAAACAAGCCAAAAGTTGTTTGATTTAAACTTTTTCTTCCATGAACCATATTTTCAACGATACATTAAATGTCATTTTAAATGTTTTATTGAAACATGTACTGATGAAAAACAAAAAAAAAAGTCATCTTGACAAAAGATTTATACATGAATCAGAAAGTATTTATTTCAATTTTGTACCTTTCCATTTTAATACATTATAATGTATTGACTCAACTGAGATAATATAAACAGTTCATTTTAATAATATGCTTGTGTGTGGTTCATTATTCTCCCCCCCTTTCTTCTTCACATTACCAGTAGCAAAATGCTGCCAAATCTTATAGACACAAATCAGATGAAATTGAGAGCAGATCCTCACATCAAAAGAGATTTCAGAGCCCCTGTAGGAACAGAGTGAGGGCAAAAACCCTATGCTTTATCTGAGATAGAGAACAACCCTCTGTCTGGAAGCTACTTTCTATGGGTATGTCTACCCAGCTTCCTAGCCCACGTAGACAGATGCACTAGCCCAGTTCGAGCCAGAGTGCTAAAAATAGTAGTGTGGATGTGGTGCCACAGTTGGCAGCTTGGTCTAGTCACCCACGTACGAACCTGGCTGATCCCCTGGGGCATTTGGGGGCTAGCCCAAGCTGCCACTCATGCCACCACGGCACACTGTGTAGACATGGCCTACACTATGTTCTCCATACAACGTCGTACCCTCTCAAAGGCCTTGTATAGACTAGGATATAAGACTGCGTTGTCAGGCCAGGCTTTCTAGCGCCACCTAACGAACACCTCAGAAGGTAGGTCTACATGGGGAAAAAGCCAAAAACCCACTGCAGCAAGTCTCCGAGCCAGGGGCTACAGACTTGGGCTCACAGAGCTTAGGCTGCAGTGCTAAAAATCCCCTGTGGACCTTCTGGCTCAGGCTGGCCCTCGACCTCTGAAGTCCACCCACCTTCCTGGGGTTCAGAGCCCAAGCCCCACCCTGGCCCGGACCAGCGACACGGCTGACACTGTAACACGAGCTCCGCGAGCCTGAGGCTATAGACCCAGGTTCTGAGAGCTGTTGTCAAAGGTTTTAAATCTCAGTGTAGACGTACCCTAAAGCCCGAGTCAAGAAGTCTAATCAAGGCAATGGCACGTTAGCATTTGCTAAACTGATTGAGTTAAAATCTGGGGGGGCCAGTCTAGTTTAATCCGTGTAGTACATATTAAAATGCTCCTGCTTTGTCTTGACGAGTATTTTTGCGTAGGTCTTCAGGGCAGAGTTAACTTGTAGAATACAGACCAGTTATTCCTCTTGACTTAGCCTCGCTCATGTGAGAGGCACCACGCTGAAATAACCCTTGAGTTGCTGCGTCCACCCTGGGGCTGCGCTGGTTTCTGTGCCTTGCTAGGACTTTCGGGGGTACACAGCTCATGCTTCTTGGCACGGTGGTAAGCTGAGCTGCTCTATTAAGTCTTTCCCAGTGAATTGTGGGAGAACTTGTCATTTCCAGGCACATGGGGGGAATTGTAGGAATGCATCAGCCCGGGACAGGCGCTCAGGACAGCCCCGTCTGAGCATGCTTACGCTCATTGGGGTTGTCGCCTGTACCTCCAACAAACCAACCAGCTCGAGCTAACCGCATTGCTGCGCTCAAGGGCTTCTGTGTCTCCCTGGACTCAGGCTAGGAGCAACATCTGATTGAACGTTGCATTGCAGCTCAGCCCTTAGAAGGTGTTAATTAGATCCAGCTAGCCAACATCAGGCTGTTGTGTGCACCTATTAGGAGGTAATTTCCCGGGTTGAAATCTTCATTTAGGGCCTGGTTCGGCAAAGTCCGTCAGACCCGTGTTTTCACCTGAGCCAGGTTTTAGATCTAACAAAGTCTGCGGCAGAATGAGGGGCTTGTCTACGCTCGCAGTTATGCCGGCAAAACTTACAGCGCCTGGGGTGTGTTGTTTTCACAGCCCTGAGTGACAAAGTTTTGCCAACATAACCACAAGTATAGACAAGCCCAAGGACCCTAATTCCTGGGCAGGGGGGAATAGAGCCCCTAAGGTATTAATTTTCACTTGCAGGTGCCGGCAATTACCCTAAAATTGATTTTCAAGAAAAGCCTCAGCTTACAAATCCTTGTCAAGACGTTGCCTCTAAACTGGCTTGGAGAAGTCTGTGCACCGACTGGTTTAAGATGACAACTGAGCCTCAAAGCTGCCTGTGTGCTTACACACCTGTACTGTGTTTGAGCAGGCTGTATTATTTATAGGTGCGGGAACCACGGGGTGCACTAGCCGCACCCCTCTGTTACTCTGGCTTGAAGACGTTTCCATTATATACAGCATTTACAGTTTGATTCAATGGCTCTCAGCAGCCCCACTATACAAATTGTTCCAGCCCCCCTGGTAGAATTGGAGACTGAGTGAGTTTCTCAAATGGCCTGATTTTCAAAGGCACTGAACCTATAGCTCCCATTCACTTGGATGGCTTGTGTAGGTGGCCAGCACTGAAAATTGGGCCTAAAACTATATATACCTTGGGTGCTCAAGAGCTCTATCGCTCATTATAGAGATGTGTTTAGCCCTGTCCCACACAGCAGCTGTTATCTCACTGTCTGTCTTACTGACATCAAGAATTGTGAATCATACAATTAACATTAGACAAAACCTAGGACCCACTAAAGAAATGAATGCCACAATTTTCCAAGTCCTGTCTCGCCGCTATTTTGGGATGTGTCCATCGCTCTGCAGTGTTTGTTGTATGTTTTGAAGACCACCATCTCCCACACAGGATCTGAAGATTTAAAAAAATGTGAAAAAAGAAACTTTTAGAGCCAGGAACAAATTTGTTCTTTTTCTCTTGGATATCTCCCTCATTGTAAAGTGATGTGATGGTGAGAGAAGTCAGCAGAAAGGGCATCTTTTAATACATCTGCCCCATATTTGTATTCCACTCATATTATTCATTGACAGAGCTGCTTGGAATTTCTTCCCCCCTAGAAAATGTTGATGAAATTAAGCAAAAAAAATATTTTTTACCAGCATTTTTCACAGAAAATTTCAACTTGCTGGCAAAAAATCAAAAGCTGAAAATTTGCAGCTGAAAATGGAAAATTTAGATTCACTGCAATGCCTCCTGGGAGTTGTAGTTCAGGTGTCTTCTGCCCATACACTCCTTTATGGGCCAGGCTCTCTGGCCAGACTACATCTCCAATGAAATATTTCAATCTCTGAGCATGGTGCATCATGGGAGTTCGGTTTTGGACAAAATTTTTCAGATCAGCTGAAAACTTTCAGTTTATGGGTTGGGGGGGGCGGGTTTGTAGTGTTGTTTTGTTTTTTGCTAAAAGCTGACATTTTCTGAAAAGCACACACGTTTTTGCAACAATTTTAGTTTGGTCGTAAACCCAATTTTCTTCCCAAAAATAGTTTCTATGTAAAAATATTGACCAGCTCAATGAACCAAATCAAAATGTTCCTCTTGTTAGCACCACAGCGCTCTGATGGGCACAGTGTAAACATCCAACAGCCTTTCTCCAAAAATTCCTTCACCCTATTACAGTGGCACCAGGACCCCATCGTCTCCAGAAAGCCCTTCACCTCTGGCAGGACCTCCTCATCCCATACAACCAGCCTCCTCACTCCACAATTCCCTCACTGCAACTACCCTTGACAGCCCCCGCTCCCTCCCACCAGCCACCAGCCCCCTTCGCACACATTTCTTCATCTGGAAAAACAAATTTCTGGTGATCCACATCCCCACAATCTTCCATACCTACAAAGGATTTTGTGGTTTGGTGGGTGGTTGAACAATTTTTGACCATTTTGTGGGGCCCTAACTGCAAAAAGTTGAGACCCACTGGCATAGATGTGTCTGTAGGTAGATATGAACCAGCCACCTGGATTTTTCTCTCCAAGTTGTGTATCATCAACAAATAGCTGCGCTCTGATTGCAGAAGCTTTGTTAGTGGTGATGATAGAAGGGGCTGAAAGTGCACAACTGGGTTTGAGTGGATCAGGTGAGATCTGCAGTGCTGGAAGCGAGAGGGAAAACCATCTTTTGACTTGTGAATGGAGCAAATTTGCACTGACCCATCATGGTGAGTGAATAAAAGCCCATTAAAGTCAATGGGAGTCTTCTGTGGACTTTGATGGGCTTTGGCTCAGGCCTGAACTAACAGATGAGAAGAGAGAGAAACCAGAAAAGAGGGAAGAAAAGCCAGCATGAGGGAGAGCAAGTGAACAGGGTGAGATGATCATAAAGATTGATTCATAGAGACAGACACACTGGACAGTCTGCCAGGCACAGCGGCCATGGTGTGAAGAGCTGTGGGTCCAGTGTCCCAAGAGAGAATGGTTGGGAAATACTGCTCTAATCAGCTGCACTTTTCACATGCTCTGTCTCTTATGATCACAAGAAGCAACATTTGCTTTTCATCCTTCTAGCTCAGAGGGTGAACCTGGGCTGGGAAGTGAGGGCTGCAGGGAAGCTTGTCCTTGCTATAAGCCTTTGTTGTATGGCATTGCAACATCAGATGGAAATAAACGCACTCCCTGGTAAAAGATAAACAGCCTGAGGTGTGTTTGTGGCTGCGAAACCAGCTGAAATGTCCAGGCAGTGAGGTTCACTGGGCAGCGACACACAACCCTTCTACTGAGAAGGCCATCCACACTCCACCGCCCCCTCTCCTCACAGAAGGTGGACCAATGTTCCATAAAACCAAAGCCGTCCACCACTTCCTTAACTAGCATTTCACTTCCAGAGTCTCCTGCCTTCTGTCTTTCTTTGTTCATGGGACAGAAAGGATCTCAGAGACGATTGCTCGGACACTCTTCTTCAGCACACAGCTTTCTCATAGATTCATAGTGTTCCAGGCCAGAAGGGACCAGGGTGATAATCTAGTCTGGCCACAGAACTGCCCCCGAAATAATTCCTAACACAGACCTTTTAGAAAAACAGCCAGTCTTGATATGGTTCTGGAATTTGGTTCCGTTAAAGTTTTTCGGACCAGATGTTCCTGCTCTTGATTGCATCCCATTGCTCGTCGCTGTGCGTTCCCCAGTAGCCACACTGGATAAGATAACAGCGCCTGGGTGGCAGAGGGATAGGCTGCAGGGAGATCTACTTAGGAGACTAGAGCCAGCCAGAGAGGGGGGAAACGGTCAGGGCAGCCGGGTAGCCTCCACTGGCAGTTATTCTGGAGGCCTGGGTGTGAAATAAAACCACCCTCCCCTAATGAAACCCCAAGGAAAGTATGGTGGCTCACACATCAGCCCCACAGGTGGAGCTGCCCCACCTGGCACGGGGACAGTGCAGTTTGTGCCCCGGTGCACCTGCAGAGCTCCCAAACTCCAGGGTGAGCCTACCTACATGGGAAGTGAATGGCTGGTGTCAGCCCAGTCCCTGCTGGACATGGGTATCTGTGACACACAGCCCACCTCCAGAGCACTTAATGCTAATGGACCTCTTTGTTCGGGGGCTCAGCAGAGAGGCCAGGGAGACTAAACTTCCCTTTCACCCCGGAGAAGCTGTCCCTTCACATCAAGGTGGCCTCTTTATATTTGCTCTATTGCTGCCTGCCCCACGCCAGGTCTGTGGAGAGATGGATTTGATTCCACAGGCCCGTCACTCGCGTCCCTCATGCGCGCACCACCGGGCTGACGCAGGAGATGGCGCTCCGTGAAGCGGAAAACAAATTTGCTCTTGATTGTGAGATAAACACTGCAGGGGACATTAATGTTACAAATTGACACGCAAGGATGGCCTGAGCCCTCTCGGTGATTGCTGTGTGACGGCTGATACTTTCATCTTCCCGTTTCCCTCAGGGGATTACTGTTCTCTTCACGCAGAAGATGATTTTTGCACCACTGGAAGTTCCAACTCCAAGCTTCCTCTCACATGTATTTTAGGGCGAAAACCAGGTGGAGAGATACATAGGAATTTCCTTAAAGCCATACCCTATACTTTGGGCATATTGCTATATGATACCTGTTCCATCAGTTGTTCCCAGAGTCTCAGCTTTCATTTAAAAAATAGTATCTAGCTGTTATGGTTGCCAAGAAAACCTTGAAAATATGACCCAAGTGTAACAGATGTTGTAATGCCTGCCTGAGTTTGCAGCGAGCCTGAAACAGTAGCTCGGAGCTGTGAAGTACTCTGTTCAGTTTAGTGGGTGCTAACGCAGATATTTCATTGCTCATCAAAGCATGTAAGGAAGGAGAGGAAGTGTCAGTTCATGATCTGCACAATTGACACAGAGTAGCTGCTCATTTTGAGTAGGCCTTTAACAATACGTGGCAGGGTGAAAAGGGGAGGGGGTGATTGGTTTCATTTTCCTGAAGTGGACGGGGGTCTCAGGTTTCAGAAGTGTGGGAAATGCTGTCACAGAAAAACAGACTTATGGTCCATCTAGTCTAACAGTGGCTGGCATCCTCTGCTTCTGAGGAAAGTGCAAAAACCCCAAAGCAGGCAGTTATGGGCTAGCCTGCCCACATGGACAATTTCTTCCTAATCCTCACTCAGAGACTGACTTCTGCCTGATCCTCACAACCTGGGATTAGATGCTTACTAATAATAGCATTTATATAGCAATTAATGCTGCGCATATTGGCCCACGCCAAGACCCCAATCCAAACACCCCTGGACTTCCAAGAGGCTCTCTTAGATTTTCGTGGCTAAGTCCAGCCTCTACACTGGGCTGGATCTAAATCCCATTGATGTCAGTGGGAAGGGGGAAGGCGAGGTTCAGAACAAGGAACAAGGGCAGCCGAAAGGATCAGACTGGGAGTAATTGCAGGTAAACAACGGGAAAAGCTATTATGGAATGAACTAGTGGGGATGGATGTTTGAAGCAGAACATAAAAAAATCCAACGGAGGCCTAGATTTACTTCTGTGGAAGGAGGTGAGAGACAGGTTTGGGGGCAAAATAGGTAAGAGGGCTTAAGAAAAAGCCAAACAATGGGAATGTGCTGGGGTGCGCAGGCTCGCCCTTGGCCTACAATGTCTAACGCTGTTACGGTGCTACCGGGAGCAGATCCCTTTGGAATCAGCCAGGAGAAGCATCATCAGATGTTGCAGTAAGGAAGTCGCATGCATAGCTACAGTGCCTACGGAGCTACCAGGACCCTAAAGGATCGATCTCTCCAGCCCTCTGCCAAACATTGCATGAAAAAATAAGTCTCTAGAGTCGACCAGTCCGTAAGAGGCGTATACACGGTTTGCACTTCATTTCTCAATCAGAAATTTCAGTGACAGCATGTGTCAGCTGAGGTTTATTTTGGCCACGCATTTTGGAAGTGGCCATTGATTTTCGGTGCCCATCTAGGGACATCTTGGGACTGATTTTCACAGGTTCTGAGCCCCATGAGTACACTCGAAACCTCCAGCCCCTCTCTCTTCCTCTTCCCAGTCTCTTAACTTCATCTTCACTCCACATTTGCCCCTCTGACCCTTTTCTCCCCTGCCCTGTCCCCCTCCCCCTCTTCCCTTTTCTTCCCATTTAGCTTCCCACTAGCCCCTGCCCTGCCCCCCAAATCCTGGAATTAACATGCTTTCTGCCCTCACATTGTTCTCGCGGAGTGTGTGTTCGACCCCTCCCCGGCCTGCGTCAGTCTGATCTGTTTACACTATTCAGGGCAGGGCCCGTCTCTCATTCTGTGTCTGTACAGCACGGCCCATTCTTGGTTGGTGCATGGGCCCCACTGCAACAAACGTGATTAACAGTAACTTAAAGCCAATGAGCGCTGCAGGCGCTCAGCCCATCTGAAAAAATCAGGCCCACGGCGTCTCCAACTGGGCAGCCAAAAGCCGAAACATCCTGGATTACTGGAGCCTTTTGGCCGTGACGCAGGTAACCGGCTTAGCCTTCCGACGCACCCGTTACCCATCGCGGCACGAGTGTGAACCTGACATGAACGCTAGCTCAGGTAACGGTGTGTGCTGCAGCCATCTGGCTTGCCGGGTCAATAATGCTAAGGATACGCTGAACAGCTCGAGCTACCACAGGCTGACTGGAATCCTGCCCCAGGTGAGACACTTGTTCCTGTGAGGGATCGGCAGTAGCAGCAGGGATCGGGGGAGAAGGAGGAGGGGGGTCCACTCTACACAAGCCCTGAAGGGGTTAAGGTGGCCAGGTAGGCCAATTGATGGCCAGGGCTGCACCTGGAGGAGATGCCAGGGAACAGGGGATTGATTGCAAGCAGGCTCCGCTGGGCAGGGCCGGGTGGGACCTGTATCAAGCTCAGAAGCTGTGAGCAGCTAGGGGACTAGGGAAGTAGCCTCTAGTTGCTCCCCAGGCTAGGAAGCAGGTGAACTCAAAGAAGTGGGGAGAGCCAGAAGAGGCTTAGGGAAAGGCAGCAATGTTTAGGCGGGAACCAACCTTGGCTGCTGACTCAAGGGTCCCTGAGCCAGAACCCGGAGTAGGGGGCAGACCTGGGTTCCCTGGCCAGCCTTTGGGGCAGTGGCACCGCAGGGGCAGGGAACAGGAAGCCTGCTGCTGGTGAGGAAAGACTTGGTTACCTCAGAAGGGGGAAACGCCCAGCGACCTGGCCGGAGAGCCACCTCGCAAAGACAGAGCAGCAGGAGTCGCAGAGATGCGGGGAGAGGCGGCCACAGCACCTGGAAGGAGTTCATCCCCAGAGTGGCCAGGAGGAGGCGGTGAGTGGAACCCCGTGGCAGTTGCTCCATATTTGACGCCCCGAGACAAATGCCGCTAAAAGGAAATGGAGCTGTCGTGGTTTCGTGCTGTCTCTTTAAAGACTGACCGTGAGCTGGACTCAAGTCGACACCTTCAGCCTGTCCACATGCAGCTCCTTAGGCTGGAAGGCAGAACAGGCAGGCTGTGGAGAGGAGGATGCTTTTTGGAAACCAGGTGGGTAAGAGGCGTGGGGGGAAGGACCCCAGATTGTTTATTCTGAAGGGATTTGGGACCTGGACAATGGCCGTTTCAGGAGAGACTGTCAGGCCCTGCTTGGTGAGTGTGTCAGGGCAGGGGGAGGTACAGATCGGTGTGACTTGAAAGCTGTAACTGGGGGACTACAGGAAGAGAAGGGCCGATAAGATCCCTGGTGCCTGAGGCTAGCGTCTTGGATACCAAAGGATAAGGGCAGCTGAGAGGGTGGGTGGTTAGGAACTGCTCCCTGCACTGGCATAAGCCGGGCCTCTCCAGCTTAGTCCGTGCCGTGGGTAAGGCAGGTTACGTGATGCCGACCGTTTCCTTTGTTCTGCTCTGGTTTTCTTGCTATGCCGAGCCGATCCCACCGCACCACCACGTGCCAGGTGGGGAGACTCGGTGTGACTTTCACACACTGGCTGGCCCGAAGAGCTGGGGAGGGAGAGAGGTCGGATGCGGAGCTCTCCCTGCTCGTGATTCTCAGGCAAAGGGGCACGGCCCAAGGGCTCTCTCAGAAGCTGTGGGATTCGTGGGAACTCTATAATTGACCACAGCCAAGTTTAAGGGGAATGAGATGATCTCTGAGACGCTATCTCATGGAGGCCAGTAGGGTGCCAGTTTCTTTCGCTGTTTGGATGCAGGCTGAAGCCTCACCTGTTGGCTGAGGGGGGGCTACATGCCCTTCCCTGCTCTCCCCGAGGGAGTCATTGTCTAGAAAAGGGACTAAAATATCAAGAGGCTGGTGTTTTATTTCGGCACAGGAAAGGGCTGGTGAGTAGATTTCGTGTCTGGGCTGGCAACTTTTCGCAATATTTTGTGCCTTACGCTGCTTTGGAGACTAGCTGTCCCAGACCGCCATGTACATAGTACAGTTTTCAAATGCACGTGAAAGCAATTGCAGGTCCCGTCTCAAAGTCTGCAGGAGGCATGGCTGAGTGTCCCGGTCACACGGCTGGGAAACACGGTCCCCTGAAACCCAGATTTTCCATCTGTCCCACTCTGTGTGGCCTTGAGCAAGGCACTTGGGGGCCTGAAATTAGACACCTAAATGGCTTGATTTTCAGGCGTTCTGAATACCCAGAGCTCCTACTGAAGTCAAAGCTTCTTGAGAGGCAGACAGGCCATATAACCATCACAGACCATCAAACTGCATTCCAGCCCCCCCTATATTTCTTTATAATCAAAATTTAGCAACATTTCTTGCTCTGCCGGGGATGCCAGCGGGAACCGAAGTTATTTGGAAGGGAAGGTGTGTCAATGATAGACTGAATATTACTGGCTTAGGGGACATGGGTGCTTCTTCTGCTGAGCCATTCCCATGCTGCTCATTCGTGGATCAATTGCAGAAGCTTCCAGACTTATCAAAATTGCCATTGAGAAGTGGGTTCCCAGAACCTTGGCAGAATTTTGACAACCCATCGGAGGGAAAAGCAGACCCTACTCGGCTTTCTTCGCACTGTCAGCCCTGTTAACCAGCCGGGAATCAATAATAGTGCACAGTTCCATAGGAACATGGGCTCTGCCAGACTGGATCAGAGCCAAGGTCCATCCGATCTAGTATCCCGTCTCCAGAGGAGCTGGCACCAGGTGTTTCGGAGGAAGGTGTGAGAACCCGACAGGAGGCAGATGTGGGATAATCTGCCCCATAGTATTTGTGCGTGTCCCCTCTGCAAACCCCACATGTGACACGGTGACTCAGAATGGAGGATAAATCACCCAGAACAGCAGCAAAAGGAGAAACTCGAAATGAGGCAAAATTAGTTCTCCAGCCTGTATACAGTTTCTGGTTCTGTGACTCAGCATGTCTGATGTCCAGGAATTGACAGAAAAGGCAGTGAAATCTCTCACCAGGTTGGCTTATGCAGGGAGGAGGTAGAGCTGAATCTGATGTAAGTGACTGCCCTAGTAGTCAGCTACAACTGAGGGTTAGGAGTGTAGCAACTGGTATATCAAACCCATCCCTCTATTCTGGTTCCCTCTCCTTGAGAGCTAGCCAACACCAAACGCTTTAGAAGAAGGTGTGGAACCCCGAGGATGGTCGGTTGAACCTGTGGAACTCACTGCCACAAGCTATTATTCAGAGAAAGGTTGTTAGAATTTTTAAAAAGCATTAGCTCTTCGTATAACTAACGATGGGAAGGATAATCACATGGTGAAGACACTGGGCTGGGACTCAGTAGATCTGGGTTCATTTCCCAGCTCTACTGCAGACGTCCTGTGTGACCTTAGACAAGTCACTTTATCTCCCTGGGTCTCGGTTCCCCATCTGTAAAATGCAGCTAAGAATAATTCCTGTCTTCCATCCTTGTCTATTGTGATTCTATGTTTGCAGCGTTCTTATAGCCGTGCTGGTCCCGGGATATGAGAGAAACGAGGTGGGTGAGGTCTTATCTTTTACTGGACCAACTTCTGTTGGGGAGAGAGACAAGCTTTGGAGCTCTGACCTGAAGAAGAACTTTGTGGTGCTCGAACTTTGTCTCTTTCACCAACAGAAGTTGATCCAATAAAAGATATTCCCTCCCCCATCTTGTCTCTTTCAGATCTTGATTATAAGCTTTCTGGAGCAGGGGTTGTTTCTTTGCACATCACCTAGCACAGTTTGGACTCAGACGAGGTTGGGACCTCGAGCTGCTACTGTAATACAACTACTAAAGATAGGAGAATCTGCTGGAAATCAGACTAAAACACTATTATAATGCCAGCTGGCACATGTTTAACAGTGACCTGTAACTGTCTGTGACTTTAAGGGAAAAAAAACTGTCATTGGGTAAGCCTGTCTTTGAGTCTCAAGGGTATTTCCCGTCATGCCAGCCGTCCTCTCTCTCTCTCAACTCCTAATGTGTGTCAGGAACAATTAGACCGCAGCATTTATCAGTACACTTCCACAAGGCTCCGTCAGCAAGTAACGGGGTCAACTCTGTGAATGCAGAAACTCTGAAGTGGGGCTGAAGTAGGAGGAAGCAAAGGCTGGTGATAGGGATTCCGAATACACTCAGCAGGTGAATTATAAATGCCAAATCAAAGGCTGGCTTTAGCATTAATTGTCGGAGCTGGGACAGAGGAGACAGATCTAAAGAAATGAGGGAGTGGGATGCGGGCAGGGAGGAAGTAAGTATATTTTAAATGCACAGACACAATGCATTAGGCACGGAGCACTTGCTATGTGTGGGAAGATTGTGATTCTGTCTGGAAGTGAAATTCATTAAAGGATGCAGTCTGGATGCCTTCATCTTCTACAGTGCTAGATGACAGAGCGAGGGAGTGATACATGCCTGGAAATGCCATGTGAAACAAGGTCACTGAGGCAGATGAGACTGGAATGGGTAGAGGCCAGTAAACGTCAGAGGGAAGTGGGCTCCAGAAATGTTTAATCCAGCCATCCAGTGACCCAGGAACTGCATATCACTGACCTGAAAGAGAACATGGTCTGGAGCAAATGCCAAGGGAAGAACCCTAGATGGCCCCCAGAGATGTAAGAGCCAGCACAGAATGCCTTTCCCTCCTCTCCACCCCCCCCCAAGCCAAATCATCCAGTCAGGGTGAGACTTACTGAGAAGGAAAATTACCCCACACAATACTCCAAGGAGCATAAGGTGAAACAAGTGGAATAAACTAGAAAACCCAGCTCTTGTTTTCTTTGGGTACACATTCCACGACTCTTCTACAGCAAAGAAAACACTCCCTGTCTAAATCCATCACTCCACCAACTTCTTCTCTTTGAAATCTCCCCCCTTAAAACCTGCCTATGCCGTGATACCTACAAATCACTTCTGTCTGGCACCAGTTAGGAAAGCTGAGACGTCTGCTTTTCTGCTAAACTCTGCTTTGCTTCCACATCCTCCCCCCTTGACTTTTATGTCCTGTCTGACATGAAGGGCAAAATCCTGACCCTATTGAACTCAAAGGGTGTTGTGCAATTGACTTAAATTGGGCCAAGATGATAAACTCTCTGGGGCAGGGATCATCTTCTTTGTTATTTGTCTGTATAGCACTCAGCGTGCTGGGGCACTGATCCTGGACTGGGGTTCTTAGTTGTTACCATACTGAAAAAAAATAATTAATCTCCCCGGATACCCCCCCTGTGAGTTGTGTGTGTGCAGTTGCCAGGCTGCTCGGGCTTCACATGTTTAAGATAGAGAACCATAGAAATTAAAGGAGAAAAAGACCTCATTGGAGCTGCTACTGAGTTTCCCAAGGGCTAATGCACAGTTGTCCTCAATCTATAATACATTTTTTAGTGCTATGTCCAGTCTCATTTTAAATATCACGAGCAATGAACTTCCACCGCTTCCCCTGGGAGACGTACACACAGGCCAATGCACCTTGCCATTTGCAAGTTTTTCATCAGATTCAGCCTCCGTTCTCCTTTCACTAATCTCCATCCTTTACTCCTCAACACCCCCCACCCTCCATCGATCACCTTAAACAACTCTGGAGAAGACATACTACGTGCATATTGTTTGCTTACTTGAGTATTTTTTTTAATACCGATAAATATATACCTCTAGGAGCAAAGAATGTAGGCCGTACGTACGGGATGGGGAATTCTATCTGGGGAAGCAGTGACTCTGAAAAAGATTTGGGGGCCGTGGTGGCTAATCAGCTCAACATGAGCTCCCCGTAGGATGCTATGGCAAAAAAGGTAATGCAATTCTGGGATGCACACAAAGGGGAATCTCAAGTAGGGGTAGAGAGGAAAAATATTTTTTGTATTTGGCATGGGTGTGACCACTGCTGGAATACTGCATCCAGTTCTGAAGTCCACAATTAAAGAAGGATGTTGATAAACTGGACAGGGTTCAGAGGAAAGCCAGACGAATGACTGATGGATTAGAAAACATGCCCTATAGTGATAGACGCAATGAGCTCAATCTATTTAGTTTAACAACGAGAAGGTTGAGTGACTTGATTACAGTCTACAAGTACCTATACGGGGAACAAATATTTAATAACGGGCTCTCCAACCTAGTGGGAAAGATATAACACACTCCAGTGGCTGGAAGTTGAAGCTAGACAAATTCTGACTGGAAATAAGGTGTACATTTTTAACAGTGGGAACAATTAACCATTGGAACAGTTTACCAAGGATTGCAGTGGATTCTCCAGCACTGGCAATTATTAAATCAAGATTGGCTGTTTCTCTACAAGATCTACTATAAGAATTGTTTTGAGGACATGCTCTGGCCTGTGTTGTGCAGGAGGTCAGACGAGATGATCATCATGGTCCCTTTTGGCCTATGAATCTCTTTATCTTTTTATTTTTTTAAAGATTGTACTTTCTGTGCAAAGAAATGTGTTCTGGACTCACGTACACTGATCGCAATCAATGGGGAAGTTATCCTAGGCCGGATTACAAAGGCACTCAGGCACCTAAAAATGATTCTCAATGAGAATTAGGCAGCTAAACGTGCATGAGGTTCTGGGTCTAGGTGACTGCCTTGCTGAGCTGTTTGTATTTATCCCATTAGGTGCCCGTCTGCATCTTTAAATGCCTCAATACCTTTATAAATCTGGCCCTGTGTTTAATCTAGTCCTTATATAGCATTAGCTAGTCCCAGAAGGGGTAGTTTATGTTGCTGTCTTCAAAAAAATATAAAGGACAGACAGACTCTGTCCCTAGTGTGAGCACTGTCAGGCTGGAAAGCGGTTCTAAACAGAGGGCTGAGGATTTCCCTTGCATGTGTCAGGCAGATTGATCTCCTACACAAGGAGCTGGCTGGGACAGGACTGAGAGACATCAAAGGTGCTGTAACATCACCTTGCTCTTCCCAAACCCTGGGCCATGCACAGCTCAGCCAGACACACGAGCCATGGCCAAGGACTGGAAACTGGTTCTCTTTGAAAAAACCCTTGTCCGCAGCCAGCCCGCCCATGCGATGATCTGTTCCAGGGCTAGGTGGGTCTGGAATGAAGCAGTTCAATGTTGTGTTGCGGGGCTGGTTGTGTTAGCACACTCTACAAGTACAGTAGAACCCCGTGTATGTGATCCTCTATTAGCCAGCTCTCTGTTTTCACTGAACAACCAACCACGCAGGCCCAGAAGCGGTTGGTCTCTCCCATGGCCGCTATATGGCGCCGCAGCCTCGCACTTTCCCATTCTGCAGATTATCTGCATTTTTAATTATCCGATCGGGCCCCATCCCAGCTAGATCAGATAAACTGGGTTCTGATGAACTCACTTTTGAACAACATTAAGGAAACATCACTTGTGCTGGGATACGTTTTCAGTTACATTCAACTCATTGAGAGTCTGGTACGGTTTCCAAAGACAATATTATTTCTCCCTTTGCACAGACTGACTGGCACTGTGCCAGGTGTCCTCGTAGGGCCAGACTGACTGGAGGACAATAGGGCTTTCTCATAACGCTGGTTATTAATAGCGTGGTAAAATGCAGGTGTTAATGTTATATGTGAAGTTACGCATTCCCTCTGTCTGACGTTACTAGAACATGATTTAGACCAGACAGCCTAGCCTAGGTAAAGGTGGTAAACGGGACTTTCCTAGATAAAAGAATGTGAATTTACCTCAATTTACAAATCAGCAATAAACAAATCCACCAAGCTAAACTGGCGGGGGGTGACGAGTACCCTCATCCTGAACTTGAAGGATGGGGTATTAGCAAAGCTCCTCCATGCCGGAGAGACACAAGACGCTGAATCCCCAGGAGGCCTTCCTGACTTATACCTTGTCTACACCAGAAAGTTTTGTCGACACACGTTCCAGCGATGGTCAAAAAGCGCTGTAATTACAGCGCTCCTGCCTGTCTGCAGAGCCCTCGTTGTGTCGCTGAAGCACATCCACAGGAGCTCTAGCATCAATGGTGAGAGCAGTGCACTCTGGGCAGTTATCCCACTGTGTAATTCACCATTTTGTTCAGCTAGGAATTGTGGGAAGGCGGAGAGGATCGCAGTGGACCATGGATGTGGGCTAAACGTCCCCTGATGCGTTGATTTCCGTCCCATCTTTCCATGGGTTTCCGACTGTGTTTCGCATCATTTTTTAACAGCCCCGGTTTCCTGAGCACCCTCCATCTCCGTCTGAAAGGATGGATCTTGCACTGTTCTCCACTGTTGTTGTCAGCATTCTGAACACATCGCGGCCGGTTGCACAGTATATCTTGAGCTCCCAATTGGAGCTGGAATCCGAGATGCCTGACTTGCTGTGTGCCAGGCAAACGAACAACGCTGGATTACTGTTTGCCTGGAGCACCTGCACATGGTGCACCGTCGCTTTTGGGCATGTCAAACAAGCACTGAGTGATGAGATCGTATTGTTACGCGGGTCTGGGATGATGAGCCATGGCTGTAGAACTTTCAAATGTGCAAAGCCACCTTCGTGAAACTCTGTGCGGAGCTCACCCTAGCCCTGCGGCGCAAGGACACCAGAACGAGAGCTGTCCTCTTGGTGGAGACACACGTGGCGATTGCTGTGTGCAACTCCAGAGGGCTACCTGTCAATTGCTAATCAATTTGGAGTGGGGAGATCCACCACTGAGCTGTATTATTGCAAGCGTGCAGGGCCATTAATTGCATTCTGATGCGAAGGACTGAGGTCTTGGAAATGTGTGTGAAATAGTGGATGGCGTCGCAGTGATGGAATTCCCTAACTGTGGCGGGGCGAGAGATGGCACGCATATCCCATTTATGGCTCCCGACCATCTTGTGACAGAGTACATCAATAGAAAGGGGCACTTCTCTATGGTACCACGGGGCCACTTGTGGATCACTGTGCACGTTTCACTGACTTCAACATGGTGTGACAGGGTCAGGCCTGACGGCTACGCCAGGGTGCTGGAGGGCAT
>ML675712.1:1719818-1817638 GCA_007922155.1 Mesoclemmys tuberculata
CCTGACCCTGACCCTGACCCTGACCCTGACCCTGACCCTGACCCTGACCCTGACCCAGTGGCTGTTTGGACGAACTGCCCCACCAAGCAGGGCATCCAAAACCTGCTCAGATTGCCAGGTCCTAGTGACTGGACAGGGCCGCCGAGCCCTAGTAGCTGGAATGAGCCACCCAAGACTCTGGGGTGGGAAATGCCCCCCAAGGCCAGCCCAGACCTGGAGCAGCTGTCTGAGGTCGGGGACCCCCTGGAGCTGATGGAACCCTGTGGACCGGAGGAACCCGTGGGACCTGGAGGAGCTGTCCTCCACTGATGATGCAGAGGAGTTCCTTGACCTGTTGACGGGGAGGGACTTTTGGGCCCACTGCTCGCAGTGTACCCTAGCAACCCAGAGGGAGACAGATGCCTGCAGATACCCGGGGACAGGGTGGGAGGAAGTGGCCCAAGGACAGCCATAGCAAGTGACTGTGTCAGGGGCTAAGCCCCGTCAGCGTGTTGAAGCTGGATCCCCACTGCTTTGCCACTGATAGGGCCCTGGGCTGGGATGCAAGGGAGTTGGGGGGGGCTTGCGTCCCCCTCCCCTCTTCCCTAACCACCCTGGGAGTGCTTGAGACGGCAGCAGGGCAGCAAAGTTCAAACTGAGGGACAGAGCGGTCAGCATGAGCGTTGTGGGACACTTCTTGGAGGCCATTCACTGTGACATAACTAGTGTGATATCTACACTGATGTTTTGTCAGAAGTTTGGCACAAGAAGAGCTACACCTCTCATCGAGGTGGCTTTATTTCATCAGAGAATCCAGGATGTTGGGTCGGTGGGGTGTGATTGCAGTGTGTACACCACCGTTGTTTTGGTGCAAAAAGTTGACTTTGGTCAACAAAAGTCTCTAGTGTAGATCAGGTCTTATAAGATAAAGACATTTATCAGGGGATATAAGGAACAGAGAGATACTCCATCTTTAGGAGACAAAGAAACCAAGAAGTTTGATCTCTGTGAAGCTGGCCAGTAAAAAGCTGGAAAGGAGATGGCAGGGGAGAGAAACCGTCTTGAACAAAGACTGTATCTTGCTAGATTAAGTTTTAAACTTTTAACTGTGTGTTTTCACTTTTATTTGCTTGTAGCCATCTCTACTTTTTCTGTCTTCTTTGGTATCACTTAATCCTTGCTCTTTTGTTAATAAGCTTGTTTTGCTTGCATTATAAATCACCAGTGCTGGGTGAGTTCAGTAAAGAGCGTGTTTCTTGCAAGCTTACAGGTAGGAGCGTTTGACTGTCTCTGTAAGTGCAGTGAACCCAACATTTTCTCTGTGAGGGTCCACTGAGGGATTGGTCCTTGCAATAGGATGATTTTGGGGTGAATTTGGGGCTGGAGGTCAGCCTGAAAGGAGTAACCAGGCTGAGCAAAGCTGTGGTGAGGCTTGTGGGATGTGGGCTGGTTGTTGTGGTCTGGGCCAAAGCTGCACAGCTACAAAACACCCAGGGTTACAAGGCAGATGGTGTGACTGACCCCTTACTGGCTTGGGGGAACTCCAGAACATTACACACTCATCACAGGCTCTGAGGCAATGGTACCAGAGTGAATCTCTCAGGTGTTTGGGGCAGAACCTGCTAATCAGAAGGCTGGAACTTACTGCTGCTAGAGACCAGCATGAATCCAAGCTGAAACATGGTCAGAGGGCACCTCTATGTCTTTGAAAGGCCTCTGGAGAAGAACAGGGCTGAGAGCAGCCAGACACCGGTCTAGGCTAGAAAAAAGCCGAGAGAAGGTGGGTGTTAGAAGGAAGTAGAAAAAAAGAGAGAAGGGAAAGAGAAACAAAAAGACCCTCATGGTAACCGTGGCTAAACTGAGCAGTAGAGAGTGGGGTCCCTACCTGGAAATCCAGCGTTGCCAAGTCTTGCCATATTATCATGATTCCAGTGATTTAGGGGTGTTTTTATCCATCTCATGGAAACAGGATGAAAAGTGCCAAAACACATTTTCCCAACTTCAAAATGGCCACCATCTCCTATTATTTACTGTCTGCAAGGCTGAAGCCAGCAACATACACACCTTTTCCTTACAGTCTAGTTTTCACTAGGAGGGTGGTGAAGCACTGGAATGGGTTACCTAGGGAGGTGGTGGCAGCTCCATCTTTAGAGGTTTTTAAGCTGCGGCTTGACAAAACCCTCGCCAGGATGATTTAGCAGAGGATAGTCCTGCTTTGAGCAGGGGGTTGGACGAGAGACCTCCTGAGGTCCCTTCCAGCTAATATTCTATGAGTCTAGCAGCATGTGGAGGAAAGGCTTGTGATAACCGTGCCTACAAATGTACCTCAATGGTGAGCTCAACTATAAGAAGCCTGTGAAAGTTCATGAACATCTCACAATAACCCATCATAACAAATGCCGATGGGAAAAGGTACGAAAGGGACACAGACTAAATCAATCCAAACAAAAAGGCCTGATATACAGATATATCAAACTGATATAACTCAGGGACTGTGGTAAGACCACGATGGGTAAACAAAAGAAATGTGGGTGCAGAAACAAATAAACCAAAATTGGTGTGGAGGATATTAGGCCTAACCCGTAGACAAAATAAGGAGGGAATTGGTTAGTCCACCTCCCACTCTTTTCAGGCTGCCACCTCCCACTCTTTTCAGTGAAACTGAAGCCAGGCCCACAGGGAAAATGGCTGCCGTTTTGTGGTTTAGGGGGCTGAACAGGACACCAGGACTGACCAGCAGAGATGCTGTGAAAGGGGGATGGGAGAGTGAGGGAGATCAGGACACTGCGGGGACCAGGAATCAGATTTAGGGCCTGTTGAGGAATGGGGTACAGGAGAATGTGGGGGGAAGGAGGCAGGCAGAGGCACTAGCAGGAGGATGGGGGGCAGGGATGAATCTGAGGGGTGCAGAGACAGTGATGGGGTGGGAGATGAGGGGATGGAATGGCAGCTCCCCTAGCCTGGGGGTGGTGGGGAAGGGGAGTCCCCTCTGAGTAGCCAGGGGAAGGCAGCAGTTTTGCAGAAAAGGACCTGGGGGTTACAGTGGATAAGAAGCTGGATATGAGTCAGCAGTGTGCCCTGGTTGCCAGGAAGGCTAATGGCATATTGGGCTGCATTAGTAGGAGCATTGCCAGCAGATCGCGGGAAGTGATTATTCCCCTCTATTTGGCATTGGTGAGGCCGCATTTGGAGTATTGTGTCCAGTTTTGGGCCCCCCAGTACAGAAAGGATGTGGACAAATTGGAGAGAGTCCAATGGAGGGCAATAAAAATGATCAGACAGCTGGAGCACAAGACTTATGAGGAGAGGCTGAGGGAACTAGGTTTGTTTAGTCTGCAAAAGAGAAGAATGGGGGGGATTTGATGGCAGCCTTTAACTACCTGACAGGGGGTTCCAGGGCAGATGGAGCTAGGCTGTTCTCAGTGGTGGTAGATGACAGAACAAGGAGCATTGGTCTCAAGATGCAGTGGGGGAGGTCTAGGTTGGATTTTAGGAAAAATGTTTTCCCTAGGAGGGTGGTGAAGCACTGGAATGGGTTACCTAAGGAGGAGGTGGAATTTCCATCCTTATAGGTCTTTAAGGCCCGGCTTGACAAAGCCCTGGCTGGGATGATGTAGTTGGGGTTGGTTCTGCTTCGAGCAGGGTGTTGGACTAGATACCTCTTGAGGTTCCTTCCAATCCTCCTCTTCTAAGATTCAAAGCTCGCCTGCCATAGGACCGGAGAGCATCCTGGGCAGGAATCATAATCCGTGCCCTGTAAAAGTGCTGCTTTTTGGAGGTTTAATTCCCCACCATGCTATATATGGAAACTAAACTTGGCATCCTGAGTGAAGAATGGGTCACAGAGGCTATTTTCTGGGTCATAGTCACTGTAATTTATTTTCATCTAATTCCAGGCTCACAGAAAACTCGTGAGGAACATGGACTGAGATGATCTAATGAAAGGTATGGTAAAGGGAAGAGGATTTCACTTTGAAAAACACAGATAAATATCCCTTGTCAAACTTCATATTGCCCCTGTACTCCCACTCCACCAGCATTTCCAACCTCATCCTCCTTTGTCACCTTTTTTCTTTTTACCTCTGTCCTTTCTTCCATGCAGCCCTTAGGCATGGCATAGCCTAGCTGAGCCCATCCACAGGCCCCTACCCTGTCCACAGTTCTGTCCATTTTAAAGACCCACTTCTGCCTTTCTGCCTAAAGAGAATTGAGCTGACTTAGGTATTATACATTGCTTTTTGTTGTTCCCCTTCCTCTAATTTCTGCCTAATGTCTGTCTTGTATTTGGACTATGAGCTTTTTGGAAAAGTAACTCGGTGAAATTCCATGGCCTATGACATACAGGAAGTCATATCAGATCATTTAATAATCCCTTCTGGCCTTAAAATCCATGAGTCAGGGACCATCCCTTCCTGAGTGCTTGGCAAGTGTCTTGCATACAACAAGCACTCCTGATAATAAATTAATAGTGACAACTGAGACTGACGTATTCCACAAAGATGGAAGTTATGGTTCTGAAAAGTGGATTGGAACATCCACATGTATAATGTATACAACATTATACATAATTTAATGTGGAATAACTAGTGAAATGCAAATGACACAACTCTGGCAAGCACAGATGCATAGGGCATTTGTAAAGTACATAGGTCATTTCCCCCCGGAGTAGCTGGATCCACACATTACTTTGGAATGATGTTCACCAGGTCAGAGCGCTGCTTTTGGGCCCAGTCCTTGGCCACCAACTGGTAGAACTGAATTGCTCTCAAGACCTGGGATGAGCAGCAGAGCTTCGGAACGAGGAAGCAGATTTATCGATACGTTCAGTGGTGGGCTGGCCCCAGCCTCGCAGCACCATGCCAGGAGAATGAGAGCTCTGTTGTTGATCAGACAGCGGTGATTGCCCAGTGGCAGATGGCTATCTTGGATGGTTATCGCTCTGTTGGGCACCAGTTTGGGGCTGTGAAGTCCATGGCACAACAGGGTCCTGATCTTGATTGGGGCCTCTAGGTGCTAATGTAATACAAATAACAAATAATCCCCCTCCTAGAGGCTCTCGAATCAAATAGAAAACATGACAGTTAGAGCTTACAAGTATTTTTTAATGTGAAAATCACCGAGTTTATACAGTGTCTAATACAATGAAATCCTGGTCCGTGACCAGGGCTTCTTGGTGCTACAATGATACAAATAATTATAAATATTATTATTAATATTAATTAATAGCAATAATACCATAACACCGTCTAACTGCGTTTGAAAAGGTGCACACTAATCCTGTGTTTATTTACAAGCTTTGCCTGCATCTTTTTCTGCTCGGTGCCTGAAACGTAATAAAATATTTGCTATAAATATAAATCCAAGAAAGGACAGGAATTACAAGGCAAACTAAAGATCTCATTTCCAAGTGGCAAATTTTTCTAAATGCTTCAGCTGATGGTAAGTAAATAATGGTATTGACAAGCACTATGAGTGGTGCCATTTGCATTAGATGTGGATTTGAATGTGTCTGTGGGATAAATGTGAACTGATACTGTCCCTGGTTCGTTAACTCTACAAGGAGCCAACAAATGAAAGGTATGCCCCAGCTCCTGTTTTACAAGAAGTGTGTTAAATTAAAAAGTTAGCGGCGTTAGAAATGAAAAAGTAGCATACCAATTGCTTGCAGGTTACCCAGGAAGATGTAGAAAGTGCGAGATGCTCTGGTAGTTTGTGAAGTTTTTGTTTTGTTGCATCTACTCCTACCACCCATGGACTAGCCGTGTAGCAGGTCAGAGCTAAGTCATGTGGGCTGAGGAGTTTCCCCAGCTGCCAACAAGGGGCTACAATATTGGTTTGCAGCCTATGTGCGCTTCTAGAGGCCATGAAGGGCTGAGGAAGGAGTTGTGAGCCTTACCTGAGAGGAAGCAGGGAAACCTGTTTGGGCACAGAGCTTGCTGGAACAGCAGACTTGGGGATTTCCGAGCAAGGAAACTGCTGGCTGTTTATTTCTACCATGATCAGAGAATAAGGACTTTGTGTACATTGTTTTGTAAATAAAGATTACACCAAGAACATACGTGGCTTGTATCATTGATTTCTCGTCCCTGCAAGGCCCTCCATGTATCATAATGATACATGTTGGCCAAAAGAGCACAACTAACTTGGGGTGAAATCCTGGCTGCATTGAGGCCAGTAGGAGTTTTGCTATTAACCTCAATAGAGCCAAGATATCGCTCCTTATCTCTCTTTTGAAAACTAGCTGAAGGCCAGATTTTCTAAAGACTGTGGCACATTGGGTCCTGACTGAGCTCTTTGAAAATCCAGCCTTAAGTGTCACCAAGAAGGCAGCTGGGTGAGAGGCACTTTTGAAAATTTGGTCCCCATCATAGGTGCTGAACACTAGAAAGTCTGGGGTGAAATCCTGGTCCCCCAGAAGTCAATGGCAAGACTCCTATAGACTTCATTGGGGTCAGGACTTCACCCTTGGCCTCATGAAACCAATGACTTGGGTCATTACAGCATGTAATTAAAATGAATAAATTACAACTGTACTGCGTACCAAAAATCGTTGTGGGGTTCCATGACCATGGTGTCCCAACGACTGCCACATCAGAGAGGCGCAGTATGCGAGTCACATGAGGCTTTCCCTAGCTGCCAGCCGTGTGAACTTGCCCTGGGCTCTGAGAGTCAAGCTGGTTATTCTTTTTACACAACCTCATCCGTAACAAAGATTGTGCTGGCCACATCGTGCACTCTGTTCACCAGTGTACTCCCAGGGGCCTCAGAGGATCCATCTATTCTTTGAACTGGGGAAGTGATTCCCAGCTCAGGGAGACATACTCGCAGGAGCTTTCATGGAGCTTGTGTGCTGCAAAGAAAGTGGAGGAGCCATGGCAGTGCGAGCTGTGGGAGGGGCTAGCTGCCCAAGGATATGACTATGGTCTTGCACTTGGGACGGGTCACCCCCCCACCATTCGTGTTGCCATGGCGACTCTATTTTTAGTGCACGAGCTTGAGAAGAGCTAGCGCCAGTAAGTCTCCTTGAGCTGGGACTCACAACAACAGCGTGAAGTGTGGACATAGCCAGAGTCTCCCTTCCGTGATAATGGCACAACCTCGTTGATAGCAGTAAAGTTGCACGAGTGCAAATGGCTGGAACTTGGGGCCGGACTGTGACGCTGGTGAGCAGTTACTCCCACGAGTTGCCTCATTGACATCAATGTGAAGAAGGGCTTTGTGATTCGGCCTTTGGTAAACAATTCCGTCAGTGACACAGGAGGAGGAGGAAGGGAAACCAGCTTGCTCTCCAGTAGCCGGGGTGGCTCGGCTGGGCTAACAGGAGTAAAATACAGTAAAATCTTCCCTTCTCGTTACAGCAGTCAGCAGATCTGTCTAGGGATAAGCACATGGGGCCTGTGCCTACTCCCATGGAATTCTGAGGCAAAACTTCTAGGAGCAGGGCTAGGGAGAAGATCTGTGGAGTAAGAAGCCTTTTACCCACAGTCCTCTGGAAGAGAGGACCTCCCCTAGCAGAAGGGGATAACATTTTGATGCTACTGAAATGCAAATCGCAAAATTCATAGATTCTAAGGCCATAAGGGACCACTGTGATCCTGGAGTCTGACCTCCTGTATAAGCCAGGCCATAGAATTCTCCTTCCCAGACCACACAGTGGGTGACTTATTGTGACCCTAGACCTTTGGCAGCACAAGAGGAGCACAGGTTTGTACAGGGATCCCCTGGGTCAGATATCTGCATAATAGTTCACCAAAGGGTGGTGTGGGAGGTCTCTACCATGAGCCATAGTCATCAGCCAGGAGGTCATCAGTAATCCGTGCAGAATGTATGTACAGATAACAGATACGAAGTTATGTATCTGTATTGAAAATTACGTTCTTAAAGTCTTGGAGTTAAGGCAGGTCACCAGGAGGTGACATACCTCAGAGATGGTCCTTCAGGCAGAAGCTAACAGACACCTCTCTCTCTGTCTGATCATTTTTGTATTATATGCCTCACCCTGTATAGCTATTTATATACTGAGCCACAGGCAACAGAAGAGATTGCAAAATCTATAAGGGAGAAAATCTGCAGGATTAAATGAAGAGCTGTAGGAGGAGGAGATGCTCTTTATGAATAAAAATAAAGGATTGTTCTGGTATATGTTGAAGTGCCAAGTGACACACCGGATCCTTCATTAAGGAGGCAAACTAACTGTGTGTTTGCCCAGCCAGCCTGACTGTAAAGCGCTGGAAGGATCTTGGGTGAGCAATGCTCTACACGACATGAGAGTATCTGGTTAATTAAGTCAGGCTCTAGAATAGGTGTTACGATTTTGCTTTACGTTCGTTTCCAATACTTCTTCCTGGTATTACCTGAATGTCCCCACTTTGTGAAATAGCCTTATGCCTGGTTTCACTGTAAACATAGCGGAGTGCTGTGTGTTAAGCAGAGCAGTGATCTGAGTTGGAACTGGTAAGCTGGGCTGCGTTGTTTCTTTGGAAGCAGCAAATCTGTGAATGCTTTAAGTGTCCAGTGGACCTGGGGCTGGATGCTCCACGAATACACTCAGGAAACTTAAAGGTTAGGGTGTGCCAATCTTTAGCCTGTAGAGTAATAGCAAAGCCTGCTGGACCTAACGGGCCGTAGTGCTTGTGTTGCCCGTGGCCAATGGAATTGGCCTATCCATGCTGCAGATCTTTAGCAGATGTTCCTGATGTGCTTGCACTTTGGCCACTCGGTTCTGCCTTTCCCCCAACTGCTCAGAGAACAGCAGCAAAATCCAGTTAAAAAGCTCCATGGCTGTGGTGACACTAAGCTTTTTTCTTAACATGACTGACTTTTGCAGCTCCAATGTTGATAGCAACAGTAGCAGCTCTAGTGTAGACATTGCCAGCAACCACCAGTTCCTCATTTACACAAGAGCTCCCGTTGGAATGACGCCAATGTGGACAAGGCCCCTGTAATGGTCTGTTGTCTTGCAGTACATTATTCAGCTACAAGATGTCGGGGTATGCTGTGTAGAGTTCAAAACAGGGGGTGGTCCCTGGTAAACAACGGAGACAAAGCTGGAACCAGAGTTCTAGGGAAGCCCGTTTATCTGGAGTAGTAGCTGTTTCTTTAATAAACGTCTTCTGTTTAGGAAGGAGTAGGATTCCATATATCAGGACAGCCAGACACTGAGCATTTCAGAGTCTGTTAATGTCACTTCCCATCCAGCTCTCTCTGCACTGCTCTTTTCCCCGCTACCTAGCTTGGAGTATTTTGGAGGGTGCAAACTGTCAGGTTGTTACTCTGATCTGCTGAGGAGTGGAGAAGTTGAAGATGGACTGGCACCTACAAGGGAGTGTGGGGAAGTTGTATTGACATGCACTGAGCTCAGCCAGTCCTCGGCACTCACTGACCAACGTAACCATCGAGATACATGGGACAAAGTGACATTTGGTTTTGAGAGAAAGAAAGAGCAGTTAGCAATTAAAGAGCTAATGAGTCTGTGCTCATTATTTTTAGCGCTCCTTTATTAGCTCAAACGTTCCCAAGATGACACTATTGGGTCAGTCATTTTTACAGCTTAAAGGGCAGCTATACTTTGAGAAGTGGGTTTCCCTATTTATGCCTTTTCAAAGGTCTCTAAATCTAATTTGCTCTGCTTACAAAGCCAAAGTCAAATTCTGCATAGGATGTGAAAATCCAGCTCTTCCTCTCACAGCCTCACAAGTAACAAAGATTCTCAAAGGGAACTTAGCAGACTTTCACGATGGATGAATAAAACAGACTTTAATTGAACACATTCACATGTGCAGATTATTTTCTTTTCCATAAACAATTTCTCATTTATTGCTATTTTGACTAGTGCTGTGCAAGTAATTTGTAATGAATAATTTATCCAAAATTTTTATCACCTTTTCTCCTCAGACTATCTGGGAACAGAGTGTTTGGGGGAGATGAATTCTGTTTGCCTCTGTGGATTGATCATGAGCAATGTGATATTTTTGTTGTGGTGAGCAGTTGTCATTGATGCGGTATCGGTCACCTGGCATTGCTTCTGTTCCTTGGTTGGATGAGCAGACCAATGCTTCTTGTGCAAACCCTTGCATGTGCAAATGCAAGATTTGGTTTTGGGGAATGCTTGCGGACATGACATTGTATTGCACATCATTCTCTCGCTTCTAATTGGACTGAAGTAAGTGAGTGTTCTTAAACAGGATTCAGTAAATCAGAAAACAGAATATAGCACAAGGGTGATTTGTGAACTGGCCCTACCAGATCTGGCTTCAACTCCAGCTCTGCCAGAAGCTTCTTCTCTGGTTTTGAATAAATCCCTATATCTCCGTGCCTTGGTTTTCCCATCTATAAAACAATACTTGCTTCTTCCATGTTCATCTGCTGTATCTATTTAGATTATAAACCCTTCAGAGCAGGGACTGTTCTTATAACAAAGCCTGTTGTGTTAATAGGAACAGAAGAGCTGCCATACTGGGTCAGACCAATGGTCCATCTAGCCCAGTATCCTGTCTCCAGGAGTGGCCAGTACCAGAGCTTCAGGGAGAGTGTACAGAACAGGGCAATCCTTTTCCAGCTTTTGGCAGTCAGAGGTTTAGGGTCACACTGAGCATGCTGTTACATCCCCAATGATCTTGGCTAACAGCTATTGATGGATTTATCCTCCATGTATTTATCTAATTCTTTTTTGAACCCAGTTATACTTTGGCCACTGCAACATCCCATGGCAGTGAGTTCCATAGGTTAATTGTATGTTATGTGAAAAAGTAGTTTGTCTTGCTTGTATTTTATTTTCTGACGGCTAATTTCATTGGGTGAACTCTGGTTTTATTTATTGTGAGAAAGGGTAAATAAATAAAAGGTTAAATAGGTTGACCGGGTGTCCTGATTTTATAGAGACAGTCCCAATATTTGGGACTTTGTCTTATATAGGCACCTATTATGCCCCACCCCCGTCCCGATTTTTGCTGTCTGGTCACCCTAAGGGTAAATAATGTAACACAAATAATACAATCTTGTTTACTCTTGCCTCCTCTGCTGTCTTTTTTGCCCATGCCTCTTCTAGTGTTCTCAGTCACCTATTGCATTTACTTAGTCAGTTGGCAGTAAATGCACCAAATTCTCATAGCTTTGAATGTGTCACTTTGCTTCATCTGCCTCCGTAGCTGTTCTTTGGAGCCTTTTGTCTCCTCCTTTTTGTTGCTCATTTTGACATTTTTGCTCCACAGATCGGACGTTGTTAATCTTGCTCCATGACTAGTGGTTGATTCTATGCCTCTTACATGGCCGCTGTACTAACACTCTTTTATACCAGCGCTCACCTTTATCTTCTTGTTCTTTCTAATCATTGTCCTAAATCAAACCTGTCTTTTCATTTTAAAGTCTGGAGGCAACTTGTGTCCTTAATGCTTCCATCACACCTCTCCCAGAATTCACTCGATAAGCACTTTCTGTGTGGCCCGAGGCCATCACACAGCACGGAAACCGATTTGGCTCATGAATGACCCATTACTTGCCAGGATTCAGATCCTATTTCCTCTCTGGTTCTCTCCAATTTGACTACTGGCTTTTCATTTTTGAACTTCCAATACACTACATCCCCTTAAGAGTTCACCTCCTGTGTTTGAGGGGGATCAGAGGAATCCTAACAGGTGTATTCACACATTGTAGCCTGCAGAGAGACAGAGAGCAGCGTGGACTAGAGGTCTGAGCATAGGCCAGGGAGCCAGGAGCTCCCAGCTGTATTACTTTGCCGACCTTTTAGCATCTTTGCCCTATTGTCCTCATCTGTAAAATGCAGATGATTATACTTATTTGCAGTGATCCCGCAAGGAGTCATTAATAGGTAAAGTGCTTTGAGAATGAAATGTGCTATATAGTATGTCAGTCACCTGGAACAGCCAGGCTGTTAAAGCAGGGCTTTCATTATACACGCATATACACACACACACAAATGGCTGAGGCATTTTCCTCAAATTTTCAAACAACAAAAGTCACCACTGAGCTGTACTCTGGAAAGTTTCAGCTCTGGAGGAGAATTCTTCAAAAAGTTCATGACTCTGTTAAATAAGGCAGTACTCAGTACTGTGTTGGAGGGAGGAGACATAATTTTCCAGCATTTTAAAACTCTCTATATTTTTTGCTCACCAGAAACATAAGATCAACTGAGCCTATAATTGTTTATAAAACAGTATTCTCTCAGCTTTCATCTTCCTCAGAAAACCGCAGAGTAAAGTTCCTTACATACTAAAAATGGCAAGCACTCTGCAAATAAATTGTACAGAAGGGGTGGTCCACAGGAGCCCAGGACAGGAGCCAGGAATTCCTTAATGCTAGCCCTGGTTCTGACACTAAGTTCTTACCTACACAAGAAAGTAGCAGTGGTTTAGTTAAATCATTTTTAAGCTGATCTAGTTAAATATGTGCAAATCCTTCTGTGGACATTCATATTTCAGGATAAAAGTGCAGTTTATTTTGTTTAGCTCAAGCTAATCAATTTAAACTAAAAGAAAAGAAGCTTGTTTTCAAGACTATACTTAAAAGTTAGGTTGATGTAGCTCTGGTGTGCAAGGGTGTGAAAACCCCCCCACTGTAGACACAGCTAGGCTGATGAAAAAATTCTTCTGTCAATGTAGCTACCACTGCTTGAGGAGATGGATTACTTACAATGGGAAAATCCCTTCATTTGACGTAGAAGCATCTACACTGTGTGCTACACCGGTATAGCTGCAGTACCACAGCTGTGCTGCTGTAGTATCTATAGCATAGATGTGCCCTAAGAGTGCACAGTCTTTTGCACCAATTTAACTAAATCAGTTTAAAATCACACCTTTAGTCAAACAGGTACAACTTTTTTATATGAAGCCCTTTGACTCCCTTGTGGTGACTGTGGGCCAAGGCGCTTTGGCTAACTTTTTCAAATATGTCCTCTAACTGTGAATGATTTGGGGAGCCCGATGTTAGATCCCTATGACTTGATTTTCAAAAGTCCTAAGTACCTGCAGCTCCTAGTATGGTCTCTCCCAAGTGTGAAGTCAGTGGGAGGTATGACCACTTGACACTTCTCAAAATTGGGCCAGAGGGGACTAAAACTGAGCACTCATAATTAGTCCCTGATCTTGAAACCACTTACGAATGTGCTTATCTTTAAGCATGTGTAACCTGATTGCCGTTAGTGAGATTACTTACTCATAGACTCATAGGTCAGAAGGGACCAATATGATCATCTAGTCTGACCTCCCGCACAAGGCAGGCCACAAAACCCTACCCATATACATTTATAACAACCCTGAACCCATGACTGAGTTATTGAAATCCTCAAAAATGAGATTTGAAGACCTCAAGCTGCAGGGAATCCACCAGCAAGCGACCCATGCCCCATGCTGCAGAGGAAGGCGAAAAACCTCCGTGGCCCCTGCCAATCCGCCCCGGAGGAAAATTCCTTCCCGACCCCAAATATGGCGATCAGCTAAACCCTGAGCACGTGGGCAAGACTCACTTGTGTATGTGAAGTTACGTTCATGCTTAAGTGTTTGGAAGATCAGGGTCTTAGATGCACTTTTGAAAAGTTTGGCCATAGAGTGTGATTCCACACTGGAAGGTGACTGTAAAATTGGCATCATTTTATTCAGCAGTCCCCCTCCTCGTGTCTATTCAGGATAGAGTTGGTCAAACAGCAAATAGCAAAAAATAATTTCATTTACATTTCTGTGAAGTTCCAGAGGGGTAGCTGTGTTAGTCTGTATACAGTAAAAACAACGAGAGTCCTGCGGCATTTTAAAGACTAATACATTTTACTTCTGCAGGCATGAGCTTTCGTGAGTTGTAACCCAGTGTTTTTCCATTTTCTGTTAAACTGTATATTTAAATTAATATTCTCCAACCATTTATCAAGGTAATCAGAAGACATTTTTATGAACATTTTTGCAATTTCCACACATCCTACCCATATTTTCATCAGAATCTCTTTTGGAACTTTTCTGTCTAGATCTAATTCAGATTATATCTATATATACTGAGTATAAACATGGCCTGTGTTTGCATACTGCCTTTTTCCTACTGTTAGCTTTGCCAGAACCAACCCAGCTAAAAAGGAATAAACTGGATTCTTTTGCATCCTTAAACATGCTTTACTAAGTTCCAAACATTGCAGGCTAAAAGCAACAGAACTGCACATTTGTCACTGAAGGAATACTCTGAAGACCATGGGAGTTGCATAGTTGACACTGAGGGCATAATGTGGCCTGCAGAACCTTTATGGCTGATAATGATGAACAAAAAGAAAAATACAGTTTAATTCTCAGATCTCAAGTAGAAGTTGTAGGGCTGGCAGCTAGAAAAAAGCATCTTTTAACTTATAAACTGAGTACATTTGATCTGGAAACCACTGAAAAACTATAAATATGATGTCATAATGGCAATTTAACTAATTTACTTTTCAGAGTAGAGCTGCACTTTAACATCTCTGCACGTCTATTTTTAAGCTCTTTCTTAGGGTTGTGTAATGCTGCCATCTACAGATTTTATCTGCTATTACATTAACCCTCTAAATAGAGAAGAGACATTAAGGACAGGCCTCTCCAAATATAAAAATGAAAACAAAATTTGATTGGAGTTAAATAGCTCACATGAGAAATGAACAAATAGGGTGAACAAATAGGGAGGGTGAAAAAATGGAGAAGGTCCGTATTAAAAAGACACTTTGGTTAAACACAGAGGGAGATTTAGGGACATATTCTGCACATTAACAGGACTAAAAAGAACGAGAGTCCTGTAGCACCTTAAAGACTAACAAATTTCTGTGGGCATAAGCTTTTGTGGGCTGCAACCCACTTTGTCAGATGCTGCTACTCATTAACAGAACTGGTGTTCTGGTGTCCTCTAAAGAAACAAAAGCTGTCAGTGCCATGAATGCAGAGGAGCGTAATGAGGGAATAGTTAGGCTGAATGAGATGAAATTTAGAAAGAGATTTACCAGCAGTGCTATTTACTAGGCTGTTCAACAGTCTCACTAAGGAAGGGATAGAAGCTATATTGCTTAAAACTTTTAAAACTAGATTGGACAAAGTACTAAAACGCAGATCCCCAAAGGTCTTCACTGAAATCAATGAGTTAGGCATTGAAACACCTTTGAGGATCTGGGCCTGGTACACTTACAAAACAAGCGTGTACTGGCTCCTGGAAAACGGAGTAAATTAAGTTGTCTTAACCTTACACATCACTCACTTCTGCCTCCCATCATCCCTCACAGCCAAGCCTATTTTGGTACTCCTTGTCCATGTAAGTAGTGTTGCCACCAGGCTGTTATGTTGCTGTAAATGAGAAGAGAGATGGGTCTAGGGGAAAATTTCCCTACAGCTGTCTTCCACGTGGTGAGAGAGGCTGAGATCCGCCACGTAACGCGGCCATGCCCCATGGCGCCATGTTTTAACGTAGCGCTGCCAGGCCGCCCAGCCGTCCTGGGTGCGAGGCCACTCGGTAGGGCCCCCGGGGGCTGCCCCGGCCCCTGGGACAGGGGAAAGGGCGGTGGGCGCGGACAGACATCACGCCGCAGGGCTGCTGTGCCTGCGCCGGGCAAGGGGGCTCCAGCCCCAAGCTCTGCGCTGAAGCGGGATGAGGGGGACCAGAGAGCACGTGTGAAATATCAGGACACTTTTTTGGGGGGGGGGGGGCCACCTCTGCCTGTATAAAACCAAGCCCTGGGCACGACCCCCCTGTGGACCGGGCCCCCGGGCACGAGCCGGCTGGGGCTGGCTGAGGCGGCCTGACGGCAGCTGGCCCGGCTCTAGGTAACCCAGCAACCATCTGAGGTGGCCTGAGGACATCTGGGGGGGTGAGAGCCGGGTAGCGTGCGGTCAGCGCCATGCATAGCGCCAGGGCTGCCCCTGCAGTTGCCTGTGTCGCTTCCCCGCAGAGCCGAGCCGCCGGGCCCGCTGGTTGAGCGTTTTGAATAGCGTTGGGTTTCTTCGGCGTCTCCCGCACGCCCGGCTTGCCCCGGGGAGCTTGCTTTGGACTCGCCCCCTGTCCATCGCTTTTCAGTCAGGCGGTGCAGCGGGCGCCCTCCCCCGCGCCCAAGTAGAAGAAGGCCCCATCGTCCCAAGATGGCGGTGCCGGCCGGTCCTCCCCCTCGGGGGAGTTCAGCGCGCCGCGTGCCGTAGAAGGCCCCCGAGATGGCGATGCTGGCGGAGCGTGAGTAGTGGGGCGGCGGGGCTCCCAGCCGGCCAAGGGAGAGACCACTGCGTGTCGGCGAAGGGGCGCTACCACTGTCTACCCCAAGGGGGTACGGGGAGAAACCAAAACCCGACGAGGAGTTGGAAAATCCCACTGGAGGTGGCGGGGGGGGGGAGCGTCTCCATGGGGACTGGATGGACGGAGTCATTCAGCTTTCGGGCGGGGGGGGTCGCTGCACGTATAGGACAAGGCCCCTAATATCGAGTCATCTGGTGGCCCTGTGCTGCCCCCCCGCGGGGTTGTGCCCTCCCGCCTCTCCCCCCCGCGGGGATGTGCCCCCCCACCCCCCGCGTCTCTCCCCCCCCCCCCGCGGGGATGTGCCCCCCCACCCTCCCCTGTCCCCCCTCCCCCGCTCGGCGAAGCACAGCTCAGCGGGGACAGGCTTGGCCCACCTCACCGTGGCCCTTGGTGAGGGCGCGCCTGGCCCCGCTGGGGAGGGGCAGCCCTGGCTGGGGAGGGAGGGCGGCCACTGCTGAAGGACCCAGGGCGGGAAAGGACTCAGGTCGCCTCACCCCATGGCGCCAGGGGTTTTAGGGAGCCAGGAGAGGAGGTGGGGGTGTCCGAGAGCGCACCCTGGCCCCATGAAGAATTATGCGTGTGTTTAAAGCTGAGAACTGGAGTAGCCCCACTGAACTCGAGATTATTCGTGCGCAATGTTGCACATGGGTATTACGTGGTTTTTGCATAAATTGGACACTGGCTGAGGTAAACTGTTACCGCTCTTTGACTATTTAATGCTGCGGGTGGTGGAATCAAGCTCAAGCTCAAGGTCACGGTACTGATCTTCAAAGCATTTAAGGGCCTGGGCCAAAGGTATGGAAAAGATCCACTGAAGTTCCAAGGTGAAGACTGTGGTCAGCAACTTTTTTCTTCGGGTGCAATGGGACTCTCTGCTTATCTGTGCAGGAGACAGAGCTGTCTTGGGGGCTGGTCCAAGACTGGAAAAAACTACCCCCAAAACAAGGATTGTCACAAATCTCGCCAACTTTCCCTCCCAAGTGCAGGATTCATTTCTTTGACCCAGCCTTCTCTGACATATATAGCAGTGTGTGTATATCGAAGGTATATAACATCTAAAACAAAACAGTCCACTGTGTGCTCTTCTCCTCCTAGGGAGAGGATGAAAGAACAAACACGTGATTTATGCTAATCATTTTGCACAATGTGCTAGTTCAAGTTGCTTTGATTACTAAGTTGATTAGTGTAGTATAAGAACCCATTGATAAATTGCATAGCCAATAGCTTGACCACACTTGGGTTGGTTATGAAACATATTTAAGGAACCAAATAACCAATATCAGGTTGATTATTGTTAGGTAACTCCTTACCTATTGCTCTGGTAAAACACTCATGATCTGATCCTGAGAGTTTTCCTATCTACTTAAGCCAAAGTTCACTTCAATACATATAAGGTGGTATAGGATACTTAGCATAAGTGAACAGGATTATAGTAAAGATCTAGGTCAATTTAGTCTATTTAATTTATAAAATTTGTCCTTAATGCTATTTGTGATTAATGCATACTAATGTACATATGGTACAGATAATACATATTATTACTATTGAAATATATATGCACTAGCCAGCATATATTAGTCAACAGAACTTATATAAAATAGTTTTTAATGCCCTTAGACAGTTACTGAAAATTTAACAATTATTGGGGCTCTTGGAGCTTTTGATGAGTGTTCTTTTTTCCTTACAGTGTCAAATGTAAATAATGTGTCTCTGCAGGATTGGGGCTGCAATATGTACTTAATCTTAAGGGAGATATTCTTTTAAAATCTGAGAGATAGACCTCTGAGTTGATTTGAATAAAACTATGCAGAGAGGAGAATTATATGTAAGTCCCTGTTGGCACAGTTTTTCAAAATTATGTGGTATCCAATTTACAATAATTGAAAATTTTGTGCTGTTAATGTTTATCCTTGCATATGCAGGGAAGCACTGAAATAGTTATTTTAAAGAATAAATCTAATTGTGTAGTGCTTGCCAGAACTCTGTGTGATTAGCTTGCAACTGCAGTTTTGGTCATTGTGAAGGCAGATTATGTACGTGCATTTTTGTGTGTGCAGTTCTGGACCAAATTCAATCTGTATTACCAACATTCATTCCAAAAGAGAGGGTAAGAACTATTTCTTATCCATCCACACAGCTAAAACTCTTGTCCAAGTTCTTATTATCTTGGTTCTTGATTACTGTAACATCCTTCTATCTGACCTTAACAAATGCAATTGTGCCCTGCTTTTATTCATTGAGAAGGCTTCTGTAAAGATCATTTTCCTAGCCTGTTTTAAGTATGTCACTCCTCTCTTTGCATCCCTCCACTGGCTCCCCCTTCTTTATAGCATCAAACGTAAGAGGCTTGTCTTCACTTTCAAGGTCCTTCACGGCCTATCCCCAGCCCTACCTGTCATTTCTCGTATACAGATCTTAACTCTTGCCTCTCCAGTCATCACATTATGCCAGCCTCTATCACCCACTTGTTAAATTTTCAAAGATCTTCCTGCTTTTTCCCTTGCTGCCCCTCACACTTGGGAGGAGCTTTCCATAACAATTAAAAAAACACTATATCCTTTTTCAAAACCCTCCTCTCAACTCTCCTGTGCCATGATGCCTACAAAAAATTGACAATAGTAAGGATCCTGTTGTGCAGAGATAACAACATGCTGAACAATATTGTCAAGTCATTTCCTTGTAATGCCCCATCGGTCTGTATCCATCTGTTGTTTCCTGTAATATACTTAGATTGTAAACTCTTTTTGTGGCAGGCTGGGACTGTTTTTTAGTTCTGTGTCTATAGAGCACCTAGCACAACCGGATCTGGCCCATTGCTGGAGCTCCTAGGTGTTACAGTAATAAAAAAACAATAATTTAAAACAAGAGGCAACAGATGGACACATGGGAGGACAAGGACAAGATACCTCACAATTACTTACATAGAAAATATGTTTTTTTTTTAGCCATCTCTTAATGCAGTTTAGCCGCTGGAGTCGCGGAGAGCCAGTAGCCCATCACTAGCCAACTCTCTGCCCATTGCTGTTGAGTGCTCCACAGACCACAGTTTCAGAACTGCCAGTTCAGCTTTACATCCAGGACGGCAGTTGTTGAGCAAAAACTGTGCAAGAATTGATCCATTGCAAACAACACGGAGCCTGAGTTGATGGAATAGCAGAGGTCTCAGAGTGAATGAAGTTTTTCTCCACTGGATGGTGCTGCTTGTCCAGGATATCCATAGCCTCTCCATAGTGTAATTCTCCGGGGCCATTTGGTACAACGGAGTGCTAGTGATGGAACTGAATCACTTTTAGCTGGCAGGATGATATGTAGTTCACTTTCTTATTTTGGAAAGATTACAGTGAACAACAAACATCTCTGATGAAGTGACTAGTTCTTTCCAAAACTCATTTGGAGGAGAAGGGATAACTGCAGCACAGAGCTTGGAGTTCCTGGCTCTGCCACAGATTTCTTGTTGATTTTAACCAAGTCACTTCACTTCTCTGTGCTTCAGTTTCCCTGTCTGTACAATAAGATTAACACACATTTGGCTCAGAGACATGTGAAGATTAATTCACTGTCTAAAGTGATTTGAGATCATTGGTTCTTAAAGAACAGTTACAATAGACATAACAGAAGATGAGTGTCCTGCAGATACTACAGCTGGTAGGTAGTGCTGAACAGGTGGGATTATAGAGATTTGATAAAGTGAAAGGAGGTCAGTGATCAAGAAATTTCAAGTTAAGGGGTTAGAGGAAAAGAGACAGTGTAAGGCACAGAACTGGCAAGGAGCCTTACTGTACTTGTGTTACTTGTGTATATGTGTTACTGGATCCTCTTGAAATGATCCTCCTATGCTGCATGGATTAACTTTGAAATATGCAGTGTTCTGTGGCTCAAAGGAACCGTGGCCGAAACTCAAATTTTGTGTAACTCAATTTTTAGTTGCTCAGTTTGATTTTTAGAAGGCTGGTGATCTTTATTTTTTGAAATCAGCTTAATCTGAGTTAAGTTGCTCACTCAAAATCACTAGTCAGTTTTGAAAATCTTGGCCAATGTCCACAGAACTCCTTTTTGTTGAGATTTTCAGAAGAGCCCCAGTTCCTATTGAAGATCTGTGGGAGTATTGGGCACCTGACATATTTAGGCCTTTCTGACCATTCCAGCCATGTTGAGTTTGTGTATATATAAAAATTCCTGTCTTATTTATATCACTATAGATTATCAACGCTAACCAAACTTTGTTCTTCCTTTGTGTTCTATTAACTTGTTGAATTTTTATGCAGCTTCGATAATGAAAACAGGCTTGTTAGTTTCACTTCAGGAAAAGTCCTATAGATTCTGATAGGGAGGAACCAAAAGTCCCATAGAGATCCCTCTAAAAACCTGTAACGTTTACCAGAGAATGAGGTCATTTCTATTGCTTTTAGTCATCTGATGAAATTCGGTAGCGGGGTTTAATTCCTTCCTAAATTCTGTAGGATTTTTCATGAAGGTGTTTTTTCTGTGGGGCGCAGTGCAGTTACTTGAGCTTCTAATGCTGCTGCATTGTTTAGTGTTTTGGACTTTTTTAGGAAAATCAGAATCGGGGCCAAAACCAAATTGTGTTCCTGTAATCTTGTTCCGATTTTCCAAAGATGCAGTTAATGGAAAGATGGTCTTGTGGTTAAAGCATGGATTTGTGACTCAGGAGAAATGGGTTTAATTCCTGGCTCAGCCAGAGACTTTTTATTATCTCAAAGAAGTCCTTTATCTCCCTGTGCCTCTGTTTCCCATTTGTAAAATGAGGGTAATAATCCTTCCATTGTCCGTTTACGCCCTGATTCAGCAACTACTTATGCACATGCTTAACTTTGCTATGCTAACTTTACTTCATTGATTTCAATGGAGCTACTCACTGTAATAAAGTTAAGCATGTTCATAAGTGTGGGACTGTAAGCTCTTCAAAGCAGATGATCTCTCTTACTGTGGGCCGAGCACAATGTGACCCTGATCCTCATTTGCAGCCTGTAGATGGGTGCAACTGTAATATAAATAAGAATGTCATCTGCGTTCTGAGAGTTCTCAGATAAATTAGCCATTCTCTTTGCAGACCTTGAAAGCTTTTATCACACTAGTGCTTGTTCTGAACTCTTTTGAATAAGTAGACATATGTGACTGGTTATGTTTAATTTTTGACTAATTTTTTTAATTAAAGCGGTGGTTAGATCCATTATAATCTGACATTCAGGGAGGCAGGAAGGTCCAGTGATTAAGGCATGAGCCTAGAAATTGGAAGACTTGTGTTTGAGTCCCTGCTTTGCCATAGACTTCCTGTGTGAGCTTGGGCAAGTCGCTTGGTCTCTCTGTGCCTCAGTTCCCCATCTGTACAATGGGGCTAATATCACTTCCCTACCTTGCAGAAGTGTTATGAAGATAAATATATTGAAGATTGAGATGCTCAGATGCTGTAGTAATGGGGATTATATAAGTACCATAAATGATCTATTATAGATTTTGTTTGCAGTGGAAAAAAATGTCATGACTTTATTTTAAAAAATAATTAAATTATCGGCTTCTGTAATATTAATTGGAGCATAACTTTTTTATTTCCCGCTGTAGCCCGTAGAAAGCAGAAGTGGTCTGTGGATCCTAGAAACAGTGCCTGGAGTAAAGATGAATCCAGATTTGGCCAGAAGATGTTGGAAAAAATGGGATGGTCCAAAGGAAAGGTATGGTCTGATGGGAAGTTACCATGCAGAAAAGCAAACTCTCAAGCATTACAAAATTAGAAATATTGAGAGATCTGGATACAGGTTTATAGGTAGCTCTTGGACTTAGGGCTATATTCTTTTTAGTAGGTACTTTACTGTTACCCCAATACTTGCTGAGTTCTGGATCTCTTCTCCTTTCCTGTTACCTTTTTTCCTTCTCTGCTCTCTTTGATAAAGACATGGTGACACCAGTTCAGGACTGCAGACGGTACAGCTGCGCCTCCCAAATTTTGACAGCCGCCTGTGACGTAAGATACAGCAGCCCAAGGAACTGCCCTAACTTTTGGCAACTTTTAATGGTCCCTTATGATCTGCTCCACCCAGAACAGCCAGAGCATGGCATCAAGCTACATCTGTTCCTACTCCAGCATGCTCCTATTGTGGAGAGCTGTGAGCAGAGGCCAGTGATCATATGATGCCAGAAATATTCCTTGCTGGCCAATAAAGACATCTCTGATGCCTTGTTACAGTGGCTCAGCTTCCACAGAGACATCATCAGAGCTCATAATTGGGACCTGTCTCTCTTCAGCATTTTCAAGTGGTAGAAACCTGACTAAACACAAAAGAGAATGGTCTTTATTTTATGTTTTTAAAGGAATCTCTCATCTCAGGTATTTCATTTCTACCATTTGAAAAAGAATAATAGTTGTGGCTTCCTTGGGTTTAGGCAACTCACAGGACTTCTGGTGAAAGAGAAGAGGCTTTCCTGAATTTCTCACAATAACTGTATTGACTTGCTTAAAGAAAAGTTAGCCTAACAAGGTTTTTTAACTGCTTCTAAGTTTGCACTCGCGCAGTTGCTGGAGCACAATTATGCATCCAAACAGCAGCAGGTAGGGCCTGATCCCAAACCCATTGACATCAATGAGCCCATTGGCTTGAATAGGTTTTATAAGTGTGATTAATTGACTTCTTGATTTGTAAGTACAAATGCACATTTGTTAGTGCTTTTAATGTAATGTGAAAATAGATATCAAACCCATGGGATTTTAAAACTCAAATGGAAAGGATGCTGTCAAATGTTCTGATCACGCTGGATAAAATCACGCTGGCAACAACCCTGTCCAAACACAGCTGTTGCTTGAACTATTGTAGACAGATTTCTTTCTAAATGTCTTTAAATGATGCTATAGGACCTGCCTACGCTAGAATTACGGCTGAACTGCGGGGGGATCTGTTACAACACAATCCCATTAGATGGGGCAATAGACCTGATGTGTGGTAGGGAGAAGAATCTGTCTATATGTTTTCAGACAAAATTCACTATCTGTGCTGGGCCCATGCTAGCAACAGTCCTGTTTAAATATGGGTTATTGCTACATAAAAGAGGTTTTCAAACCCAGGCTACAGCTACGCTACTCTCAAATACCATGACATGGCCTAACAGTGTTCTTATGTGACTTCCCTTTGGCTGTGTGACCAGGCTAGGGAATGATGTCCTGTCCTTGGTAGATACCTGGGCTAAAACGTGGTAACCAAGCATGGGCTTAGCATGTTTGGTTTTCCTGCCATATAGGCAAGTAAAATATAAATTAGGCCCCAAACATATTTCCTTACTGAATTTAAATATTGTTAGTGTGTAGTATGGACAAAGCCAAGATCTGAAGTCCAGACTTATCCTGATATTCTTCATGAACAATTAAATAGTAACAAAATTATGTGTGAGAATGCAATGGAGAAAGGAACAAAGCAAGGAAATGGATCCTGCTGAGTTCCAGTTTGGGTCAGTTACATTTTTATTTGCCTCAATTTAACCTCACTCTGCAATTTCAGCTGAATGTGTTATTCTTTGTTTCCTGTTGTACTTTGTTAAACAACTGTCATCTTCCACCCCAGAGGTGGATGCATTTCTGTGGTGAAATATGCATTCCCAGTGTGTGGTCTCTCTCTTTGTTTAAATTTGTTAAGCACTTTAGAATCACTTAGATATGTAAGGTGGTGTTCTGATCAGTCATTAACTGCTCAGTGATGTTACTACTTTGGTGTTTTATAATATTTTGAGGGACGCATAAACAGTAAGCTAAAAATACACAAATTCTTGACCCATTGTTTAAAGCATTTGACTGAATTCAATCGTGGGCAGGGAAATAAATAGTTATTTAAGTTATGTCTTGTCCATATCTCAAAACGAACAGTCTTTCTGAATGATACCTACATCTATCTTTAATGTCACTCCTGAAAAAAGCTTACAATTTTCATTAAATTCTCATTAGGGTCTTGGGGTTCAGGAGCAAGGAAGCACAGAGCACATCAAGGTACAAGTGAAAAACAACACACTTGGTTTAGGAGCAGCCATAAATTACGAGGTGAGCACGAGTTAGCGTTACTGCCAACCCAAGTAAGGCTGTGGTGTTGATTGTTGACAGCCCTTTACGTAATGGGAAGGAGTGAAATCTATCACCATCTTTGTACGGTGTCAAACAACTCGCAGAAGGCAAAAACCAGCTTAAATTCAGTATTGGGACAGTTGTGTCCTGTTGGGTTTTTGGGGGAGGATGTTGGAGTGGGGAGGTTGCGGTGAGTAATGGGGAGTCAGGTCCAGCAAACAACTGAAATGTTTGTTTACTGGTTGGTATCCCTTTGTCTCCTTTTACTAGACCTGGTTTCATGCCTTCCTGTCATTCTGCTCCTTATTCCTGGAACAGTCCCCGTTTCCCATTGGCAGTCTTGGGTTTGCACGAAATGTAGGATTGGGGCCTCAAGGCGCTGTCTGAGTCAACATCTGACTTCGTGTGTTCTCATCTTTTGTGCTGCAGGAAAATCATGTTAGCATTTCCTGTCTCTAGTTGAAAACAACTTGCCCAGACTGGGTCATAACAGAGCCAACAACAGCTCGGTATTGTTTGAAGACTTTCAACCACAACTCTTATCAGTTAGGCACTTTGGAGCAAACTTAACGAGCTGTAGTTAGTGTTTGTACCCGTGAAACTTTGGGGGATTCCTGGTTACTCTTTGGCGTGTAGAGCTGGAGGAAGTACAGTGAAACTCTGATAGATCTTTTGGTGGGCTAAAAGCTGCCTCTTATTCACTTGAGTGCTATTTACAGGACAACTGGATTGCTCATCAAGATGACTTCAACCAGCTTCTGGCTGAACTGAATAATTGTCATGGACAAGGTGAATCAGGTATGTTGATACTTCGCTATATCAGATGCTGGAAGTTTCCCTGAGAATTTCCTTTATTTTTCATTCCTTAAAAGGCAAATTAAGGCCCAATCCTGTGGGCTGCTAACTCTTTTTGCATCATGCTGATCCCCCATTAAAATGAATGGGAGCAGAGAGCTCAGTGCGAAGACTCAAGCTCTTGATTTTGATGAGGATGTGTAAGAATTTCATTTAAATTCCATAAACTTGAATGGGCTTTGAATCAGGTCCTTGTTAGGGCTCTTCAGTAGAAAAGGCAGAGGGGCGTGTTCCCTTTGCCAAGAGGGCATTGTGGTGAAATATGCAGAAACAGCAGCTGCCCCTTGAAAAGCAGCCTGAGGCATTTCAAAGGCATATGACACAAACAATCTCCATAGCCACACTTTATCTCTGTCAGCTTCATTGATGAAGAATTGTGTCTGGATTTTAGCTAATGGTAGTTTCTTAAACATTTCACTTTTCCTGCTGTTGAGAAACTGCTGCTTCCATGAGCTGGGGTCCAAGCCTATCTGCTCTTTAAATGTCTGGGTGATGTGATTTAACTGGGGGCAGGTCAAGACATGCAGAAGCAGGAAACTGGTCAAAATTTCCAAAAGGAGCTAAGTCTTTTAGGCTGGTTCTACACTGAGGGCGGCAAATTCGCCACCATCAGATCGATTGCTCTGGATTGACTGAGCGGTCTGTGTAGACCCACTCAGTTGATCCAGCAATCGACTCAGGAAAACCACCCCAGTAAGTGACGCAGCGGAGTGTAGATGGCGCGTGGAGCAGATGCAGCAAAGTCGAAGGGAGATACGCAAGTGATTTATGTCACTTGCGTATCTCCTGTCTATTGCCGCCGAATCCGGAAGGTAAGTGTAGACCAGGCCTTAGTCTCAAAAAGTCCTTGGGCCTTGTCTACACACATGCTGGTTTAAATAATAGTGACAAACTAAACAGATGTAAACGACGCTTAAAACAGCGAAAGTGCCCACAGCGCTGTTAAGTTTAACTAAGCCAGTCTTATATCATGCCTTTACTTAGACTGGGGCAGTTCTTATGTGTAGATAAGACCTTGGGCTCCAGGCCTGCAACTGATAGCTCACTGTTGGAGCCCCATTAAAGGCAATGGGGTTCTGCCTTGGCGTCTGTCCACAAACTGTCTGTTGCAGGATGTTGGTCTAAGTAAGTTTACTGAAAACTTCCAGAGCAAATTGTAGCTACTAATGAGTGAACCCTAAAAATGACAGCAAGAATATGGTGTTTTTTGGAGTTACGAAGATTAAAATAAGTTTCATCTGTTTTTTAAGTTTTTCTGTTAATTAAGTTTTATGGTAGACAAACTACAACCGCCCCTTAATAAGCTGCATATCTACAGAGCTGGGACTGGAATCCTGATCCTAAAGCTCTGAGGGCCAGAGGTTGTAGGTGTCTAAAGATATAGAGAAGTGCCCTGATTATTTTCAGAAGTGCCTGGTGCCTAACTCCCATTGGATTTAGGTGTCTTTGAAGATCCTACTAACACCTCTCTACATCTTCAGAAACCTAAATACAATTAAAAATCTGATCCTAAAATCCTACTGACCTAAAGAAGATCAGTTAGCTGTAACCCTTGGGAAGACCCTCATGGTCTTCGTAACTTGTTGCCATCCATTAAGTGCTTTCAAAGGCGGGCAAGTGTCATTAACCCTGTTTTTACAAATATGGAAACAGAGGCGCAGAGAGTCTTAAATGACTTGCCCAAGACCCACAGTGAGTCAGTGGCATAGCCAGGTTCATTGAAGTAAGCAGTCCTGATACCCAGTCCTATGCTGTGTCCCCTAGACCGTTGTGACCTCTCCAAAGTCCTTTGCTGTGCTAAATTTGGAAGACCCTTGATCTGGAAAGATATTTATACTTGGCTCATCTCCATGGTGTCTGAGCCCCCATTTCATTGCTCAGTATTCATGAAAAGTGGATAGGATATGGACATAAACACAGCCAAAGCAAATTGTTTTAAAAATGTGAGTGAATATTTCTGCAGCGTTTGCCCAGCCCTAATTCTGAGTCTCAGTAGTTAGAAGGGATGTTAATGCATCTGTCCAGTGTGCTCCATAGATAAAATTCCTGGTGTTGGAAACTGACGTTCCACTTTACAGCCACAAGAGGGTGTTGGTGTCACTCTTGCTGGAAGTGAGAGACAATTCTCAGTGGAGCGTCAGTTGCTTACTGTTTAATCCAGCTGGATTAGACAGGAGTGGAATCAAAAGGGCCTGGTCCTTGGTTGGGATGCTGCTATCATGATGCTCCTTTTCCACACACAACCTGTCTTTGAGGGCTTTCAAACGCTGTCTGCTGCAAATTCTTGTTAGATTTTCAGTTTAAATACAGCAGGGACTGCATGGATCAGGGACTGGTCTTTTAGCTATTGGCTTTTCCTCTTTCGGTTGCTGGCTTAGCTCAGTCATTCTGAATTCCAGACAGTGCCATCTGTCCACGTCCATGGAGGGTAATGGGTTTGCACAGGTTCACCCAGGGACTCATTTGGCCTGCAAATCCTCGATTACAGGTGAGAGTGCGTGAGAAGGAAGGAACCCGGCCTGGCTCTTGGTGCCCAAGCTGAGTCTGCAGGGCTGGTAGTTAGAAAATACTTCTTAATTCGTAAACTGAGGATTATTATTTGTATTGTGGTACCGGCTAGACGGCCTAGTAAAGGACCAGCACCGCACTGCTAGGTGCTGTACAAACACAGAACAAAAATCCGTGAAGAGCTTATAATCTAAGCATAAAACGAGACAACAGATGGAGACAGACAGATGGGGGAGCACAAGGAAGCAATGAGATGATGTTGGTCGGCAGTGGTCTCTGCACATCTACAGCCTGTTATCAAGGGGTTTTGGTATTTTTAAGCATCACAGCAAAGGAGTTGGGGTGGACGACAAGGTAGCTTTGTCTATGGGGAGGTCCCCTGAAGTGTGTGGGGCAGCATGGGAGAAGGCATGAAGGTGCTTGTTTGAAAATGTAATAAGTGGGCGATGGAGGCTGGCAGCAGGACTGATTGGAGCTGAGCATTGATGTCTCAGTGCTGAATGAGAGATGATAGGTAGGGTGGGGACTGACCATGATGTGCCTGGAAAGGGAAGAGAGTGATTGTAATAGAGAAGTGGGAGTCACCTGAGAGATGACCATAGAACCTCACAGTCTGTTTCCAGTCCCTTTTCAGAGCTGCAGCCAAACGTAAAGTAGCTCCTATATATCAGTGTGTTTGTCTTCAGAAATTCCTTTTTAGGTTAATTGGTATGTGGGCAACAGACGATAGTAACAGAGTCTATCTAGGGTTTGTACATAAGGACATTGTACAGCACTTAGAACAATGGTGCCCCAACCCAGGTGGCTTCTAGGTGCTGTCACTATAGAAATGTTCAGTAACAAGACACTGTCCCTGCTCTAAAGAACTTGTATCTTTTTTCAAATTACATTTATAACAAGAAGTGTAACGTAACTGTTGGGAAGGAGGGTTAATGGCTCTTGAACAGCGCTTACCATGCTTCTTCAGTGCTATGTTGTGACCTGCTGTTGGAACTTGGTCCTAACCTGAGGTGTTAAATATGCTGATGTTTGAGTTTAGTGCTTACCCTTTGTCTAATGGGATTGGAATGGGTGTGTTTTAGAGCCCCCTAGCGAACAGAAGAAGACATTCAGTCTTGAAGAGAAATCCAGATCCTCCAGGAAACGTGTTCATTATATGAAGTTTGCAAAAGGTAAGGGGCATTTTGTTTTTCTTTCATGAACTGCAGGTTATAAATGTCATCTTGGTACATAGATAAATACCTTCTGACTTACATTTGGCATTGGAAACATCCATGTGGCAACCAGCTTTAAATTATACTACAGCCTTCCTGCTTTATTTGGCAGTTTTGATTGCCTTTAGGCTGGTATTCTTGACTAATTCAGTCATTGTCTATAGGAAGCGGCTATTTAATAATAAGGAAGGGTGAATATTTTGAATGGTATAAAAGAAAAAACACAATGATCCATGTCAGGAGAGAACTAACTAAACGCTGTTGCCTGGACATCTGTACTACAGTATTCTGTGCAATCTTGATAACCCCTCTCAGTTGTAACATGGATAAGATCAGTGATAAACTTAAATTTGATTGCAATGAGAGGAAAGCTCTGTTACCAGGTCTCTTCTCTCTCATTGATCATTGTCCTTAGTCACCCAAATTAATTAAATTTAACTCCTGTAGATTTTTTTTTCTTCATACATAGTGATAACTGAATGCTTCAGCCCTCCTGATGCTCTCTGCTTCTGGCTTTTCTTAAATACTTTGTCAGTTCTGCGTGTGTGTAAATGTCTTTGGAACTGATTCTACCCATATGTACTATTTTCCACCAATGGTTATTTTGTTAAAATATAAACCTCAGTATAATATTGTTACACTAGTGAATGCATTACATGAGAGAGTGTCAGTTGACTTATGAATGGGGAGCAAATTCTAGTATTAAAGTTCCATGAAAGGCAGCAGCTACCTTGTGGTGGCATCTCAAGATGTCACGTCACCCTTCCTTTCTTCCCCTTCCTCTGCTCTTTGCTTACCACTCCCGTATTCAAACAGTGTAGTATTCAGATAGAGATAAAGCTTCTTGTAGGGCCTGGAACATCACCGCTCGGCCCTTGAAAACATTTTAGAAACCTGCTGTCTGGGCCAATCTGGTACATTCCAAAGGAAGTTTTGTTCTTTTTGACCCGGGGAGAAATCCCCCTGCCCAGAGATGGCTACGCTGTATCCAGCGAGGGAGACTTAACACTTTCAGAGGCAGGGAAATCTGGCCAGAGTTTGAGGAGACATGCTTTCTCCCTGAGCTCGCTCCGTGTGTAGGGCAGTGATCCCCAGACTGTGGGGTACTCCCCTGAGGGGGGCATGGAGGAATGTTCGGGGAGACGCTCAGCAGGACCTGGGTCAGCCCTCATGGGGGGAGGGGGGAGCAGAGAGGGGACACCCCCAGCCACAGCTCTGGCCCTAGCCACAGCTCCACTCTGCCCCCTGCTCTGACCTCATTCCCTCTCCACTCCCAGGCCAGCTTCATCTCTAGCTCCAGCTTCTCCTCTGTCCCCGGTTCATCCCCCAGCTCCACCTTCAACCCAGCCTCCTCTGCTGAGCCAACTGTGCAGTAATGGAGGGGGTGGCGTGGACAGATTCCATTACTGGCAAGGGTGACAGGGGCTCAACGGGAAAAGTTTGGGTACCACTGGCGTAGGGTCCCTATCTCCCTCTAGCATGATGTAGCCTTTTCTCCCTTGCTGCATCCCATCCGCAGTGTGATGATTGCCGGTGGGGGAGGGTGCTGTGACCCTACCTCTTGCCTGGCCCCTTGCTGCCTCATCCCACCCATTTCTCCCCCCACAGATGGGCCAAGGGCAATCAATGTTTAGGGCCAGCATAACATGTTGTCAATTCCCCCTACCCAAAGGCTTCTGGAACCCCACTGTTCACTTTTGATGTCCAAATCAATGATGGTGCATTTCTTTGCTCCCCCCAGGAAAGGATCTCTCTTCCCGCAGCAAAGATGACCTGTCCTGCATTTTTGGTAAACGGCAGAGTATGAAAACTGAGGTAAATCATATAAATTTAGGACTGGGAAGGACCTCCTATATCATCAAGTCCAGTCCCCATCTATCACAGACAACCCTAGTTAGGGTGTTTGCCCTCCACTGCTCCTATGGAAAGGTTGGTGCAGAACCTTACCCCTTTGATGGTTAGAAACCTTCTTCTTATTTCCAGCCTAAATTTACCCCTGACCAGGTTATACCCATTTGTTCTTGTGCCAACATTGTCATTTAGTTTAAATAGCTCTTCTCCCTTTTTGGTGTTTACCTCCTTATGTATTTCCAGGGAACAGTCCTATCCCCTCTGAGCTTTCGGGTTAAACAAGCCAAGCTCTTTTAGTCTTCTGTCATAAAATCAGCTCTCCATTCCCCTGATCAAACTAGTATCCCTTCTGTACGCTTGTTCCAATTTGAATGAATCTTTTTTGATCGTGGGTTCAATCATGTAAATAATTTGTTCCTCTGCCTTTAACGTTTTTAAACGTATAAACATATCCAAATGTCTTGGCGCAAGTGAGATTATTACATAATCTTTGAGAGCAGTGGGCTTTCCTGTCTGTAAAGCCCCCATTAAAGCTCTGAAAGGCCAAATGTTTAGCTGTTGTGTGAAAGGAGTGAGTTTAGTGTATATTCTTATGATCTACTGCGGACATGGCATAAGTTCTCTAAAAATCAATCAATGTTAAATCTACATAAGAATTTTGTTTTTCTTTTTACCCTCTTCTTTGCAGTAGAGGATACATGGTGGCTATCTTTTGTTGTTTGAGTTGTAAATTACATACATATTAATATCAATACAATATTTAGCAAAAAGAGACCAGACGCAGCAAAACAGCAAATTGTTCTTATGTTTTCACAAGAGAGCTGGCCATTTACAAATTGTAAACCCACGGAGCTGTTTAATGTCACCTTAAATTTGGTGGCTTGGTTTTCACTTTCATTGTTCAGTATGCAGTACGCACAGGAACAAATCAATTCTGCTATTAAATATCTCCCAGGGACTCTTTGTTCCTTAAGGTAGGTAAAATGTGAGGTCCAAATTGACCCTTATAGACTCACCGATGCAAGTTCTGTAGGTCAAAGCTATGTTTGCACTTCACATTTTAGTAACATTTTGCTGTTATAAGGAGGGTGTCTGACGTGGATATGTAGAGTGCTTCCCTTGTGCTGCAAGGTGACTAGCGCAAGCAGACGCATGTTTTGGCAATGCTGATAATGAGTAGTGTGCACATAGAGAAGGGGCAAAAGTACATGCCCCAGGAATTATGCTGTTAACCCTGTGGGCACTCTGAAGTCTGTTGTGGTTAGAGAGAAGGGTGCAGCCTGCAGGTTTTGAAATGAGAGGGTTTCTTGAATACCATGTGTGTTAGAGCAAAACTCTGCAGAGCCCAATGCAGGTTCCAGTCAAAAACATTTTAAAGCTTTTCTACAGCTGCACCAAAAGTCAGTGATATGGAGCTTGAGAAAAATGTGCCAAGAATTTCTGTGTCTGGTGAACGTTGTAGCGGTAAAGATCTGTAGGCTAGCCAAACCAGAGCACCTCTGTGAGATTGCAGGGTGTAACCCAAGCTAAGATACACTGTCTTGCTGTTTTCCTAGATAGTTTTACAATTTAATCAAGTATAGCACTTTTTAAAAAAAATAAAACCTTAATGGGGAGAGAAAGGGGATGTCAGATCTGCTTCCTATGATTACAGTTCCCCAAACTCCAAGAATAGAGCTACAATTAATGGATGTAACCAAGACTAGAAGAGACTTAAACCAAGAACCGTCCTGTCTTGTCAGCACCTAGGAGTAATAACTCAAATCTTTGTTTTACAAACCACATAGTTTGGATTCGATGGATAGCAATTTGGGGAAGCTCCATGAGCCACAATTCAGCTGGTCTTAATTTACTGCAGTCTTGAAATAGCGTTTTGAACTTCAAGTCCATAGCAGCCACCAGCGACTTAAGCTATCATGTGCGTTCAGTAGCTGAGCCCCCTTGACTAACCTCTTCTGTTAGCTGGATGGCCACGGGCCTACTTTTCATCTCTCTTATTGAGGTGTTGCCACCTGGTTGTTCAAGATGTAGCAGAACCTGCTGGGACTTGTAGTCTCTTTACTACCTTCATTCCACATTAAATTTAAGGAAGTCGTGGATCACATTTCGCCTCCCATAAGTTATCCAAACAGTGATCTTATTTTAGAATCATAGAGAAGCAGGGCTGGAGGGGACATGGGGACGTCAACAAGTCCAGTCCCTTGTACTGTGCTAGGACCAAATAAACCTAGACCATGCCTGACAGGTGTTTGTCCATCCTGTTTTTACAAACTTCCAATAATGGGAATTTCACACCCTGCCTTGGAAGCCTATTCCAGAGCTTAACTACCCTTATAGTTAGCAAGTTTTTCCTAATATGTAATTGAAATTTCCCTTGCTGCAGATTAAGCCTGTTGCTACTTGACCGATCTTCAGAAGACATAGAAAATAATTGATCACTGTTCTCTTTGCTACCACCCTTAACATATTTGAAGACTGTTATCAGGTCTTCCTCAGTCTTCTTTTGTCAAGACTACATGTGCCTAGTTTTTTTAACCTTTCCTCATAGGGTAGGGTTCGAAAACCTTTTATCATTTTTGTTGCTCTCCTCTGGACTCTCCAATTTGTCCACATACTTCCTAAAGTGTGGGGCCCAGAATTAGACACGACTCCAGCTGAGGCCTCAGCAGTGCTGAGTAGAGCGGGACAGTTACGTCCCGTGTCTTACATATAACACTTCTATTAATACATCTCACAGTGATATTAGCCTTTTTCATTGTTGCATCAGATTGACTCATATTCAGTTTGTGATCCACTATAACCCCCAGATCCTTTTCAGCAGTTCTAACACCTACCCAGTTATCTCCTACTTTGTAGTTGTGCATTTGATTTTTCCTGCCTAAATGAAGTACTTTGCACTTGTCTTCATTTAATTTCATCTTGTTGAATATAGACCACTTCTCCATTTTCTCAAGGCTGTTTTGAATTCTAATCCTGCCCTCCATAACGCTTGCAACCCCTTCCAGCTTTGTGTTATCTGCAGATTTTATAAGTATACTTTCCACTTCATTATCCGAGTCATTAGTGAAAATATTGAGTAGTACTAGACCTAAGACTGATCCCGGAGGACCCACTAGATATACCCTCCCAGTATAACAGTGAACCAAAGATCTTTCAACCAGTTGGGTGCTTACTTACAGTAATTTCATCTAACCCACATTTCCCTTGTTTGCTTATGAGTGTGTCATGTGGGGTTGTATCAAAAACCTTACTAAAAACAAGATACATCTCATCTTCTGTTTTCCCCCGTCCATTAGTTGAGTAACCCTGTCAAAGAAGGAAATTAGGTTGCTTTGGCGTGATTTCTTCTTGTCAAATCCATCTAAGCTATTTCTTCTGTCTTTCCAAGTATTGAAGTTAGGCTGACAGGTCTATAATTCCCCATGTTCTCTTTGTTCCCCTTTTTAAAGATTAGGTACTATGTTTGCCTTTCTCTAGTCTTCTAGGACCTCACCCGTGCTCTAGGATTTCTCAAAGATTATTGCTAACAGTTCCGAGACGCCTTCAGTTAATTCCTTAAGTATCCTAGAATGAAGACCATCAGGCCCTGCCAACATGAATTCATCTAGTTTATCTGGCTGGCTGTGTGTGCTCTGTGAAGGCTCTGAGACTCTGGTACTCGCTCCCCATCTCTGGTCTGAAGTAGCCTGAATTTAGCCACCGTCCAGGCAGGCTGAAAAAAACCACATCGTGTTTGACAGGGTTTTTAGAGAGGACTGTGGGTTTGCTCCCCCTATTCATAAAGAGGTGGAAAGGAGTTTTGGTAGGTGTCTGGCTGGCTGAGGTCTTGTTGAAGTGATTACGTCAGTGCTGCTAGGATTTCACTGTCTGTATCGATGGTGTGAGGGCACCCCGAGCCTTTGATAGGCATCTTTTTAAAAATTATTTTAAATCTAAAATAAATGTTTCCTTCAAGATAGATCGTATGGCCAAACAAAGCCTTTTTAATAAACTACAGAGGGACTTCTGTAACATCTCCCTTAAAGGGAAAACAATGGCTGAGCTTTGGAGTTCACCTAAATTGGAAACGTCTGCAGTTTTCTCAGGGAGACAATGAGTGATCGAAAATATTGAATTGTAATTACAGCGCTCTCCTGAGACCCGCAGTGGGGACCTGTGTAGAAGGCAGTGCCTGCCAGGCTTCTCCCCCACCTCCCTTTAATTTTCTCACTCACTTCAGAGCTGGGGAGACAGAAAAACAAATTCCATTAGTTCCTATCTGGTTGAACTTCCTGGAACCCCCACTGTTTTTTTTTTCTTCTCAGAATTTCCTTCCTCCATCCAGCTGTGTTTCCTGATGAAGCCTTATCACAGGAGAAAATACTCCTGAGAGAGACTGAGGATTTGGGAATGAGTTACAGGCAGTCCCTGCTCATTAGTTGAACAACATGATTCTGGCACTGAATAATTTTTGGGGGGTGCAGACAGAAGCCCTGATTTGCTGGGACATTTCTAATAAGTCAGATTCCTGCACAGAAAACTTGAGTTTTTTAGGCACATCTCCCTTCTACGTCTCAGGCCATCTGATCGGTAAACAGCATCCTTAAGTTATAGCAATGTGGATGTTGTCTTGCATAAGTTCCTCTAAATGGCCAAAGCCAAGTGCCCATTCACCCCCGGGTTTGGTGTGATCACTTTCCTGTTAATCATCTGGAATTTCAGCTTTCCTCCCTGTTGCTGTCTCACTTTTTATCAGGAAATTGGCTTCTGACACATTTTCCAGAACTTCCTCAATTGATTTGCATTTCCCAGCAGTTATCAAAGACCTTGTTGGCTAGTGGTTAGAATCCAGAACCTGAAAATTGACCTAATCCTATCTCTATCTCTACTGTGAGGCCATAGCAAACCACTTAATCCCTCTATGCCCTGGTTTTCCACTTTGTAAAATGTGAATGCTAATACCAACCTGACACAGAGTTTGTAAGGCTTAATTAATGTGTTCTAATTGTGTAGTCACAATTTCTCTTGGTGTCAGTTTTCCCATCAGTAAAATGGAGCTAATACCTACATCTCAGGGTGGTGTCAGGATTCTTTAGCTGTTTTTTTTTTCAAAGCTGTGTTTGTAGACACAACTAACTTCTCCCTTATACATCGTTTAAGTCAGAATTACTGATATTGCTATTTGTGCTTGGCAAGATCACAGCTGACACAGGGCGTTCAGAATGGGAATGCACAATACAAAAAGGACATTGAAAAACTGGAAAGAGTCCAAAAAAGAGCTTAGTAAAAAACTAAAGGGTTAGAGGGCATATCCTAGAAGGAGAGAGTGGAGGAATGGGATATGCTCTTCTTAGAAAAGGGGCAGAAGGAGAGACGACTGCTGTCTATAAATATCTGGGTGTGGGGGAATAATAAAGGAAAAGGAAAGGGTTCTTCTATTCAGGGTAGTCAAAAGCTGAGAATAGGACTGGGAGCAAGAACTTGAAATTAGACAAAGGAAGACACAAGCTAGATCTTCTGCAAGCTTCCTAATTGCAATGTCAATCAGTCAGTGAAATAATTTCCTATGGGAAATTCAAGCCCCCATAGTAAATAATGCAAAGAAAAACTGAGTATAATATGCCAGAGGGAATTATAAACTATATAGAATTATAAACTATAAATTACGCCAGGGGAATTATAAACTAGTTTATTTGAAATACCTCACAAAAATGTGATGGCTCCCACAGCATTGTTGTCCTCCTCAACTCTTTGGTGACCTCGAATATGCATTGCATTTATTCTCTCCTGCTGTATTGATTTGATATTAGATGTACAATATCCCCACTTTAGATGGTGAGGAGCTGTGACTCAGAAGTCGTGGCTTGACTCGAGCCAAGTCATCTAGATATTTGCCTAGTTTTACAACAGGCTACATAAAAAGCACTAGTGAAGTCGGTATAAAGTAAAGTTTCATATAGACAATGACTTGTTTATACTGCTCTATATACTATACACTGAAATGTAAGTACAATATTTATATTCCAGTTGATTGATTTTTATAACTATATGGTGGTAAAAATGAGAAAGTTGGCGATTTTTCAGTAATAGCGTGTGCTGACACTTTTGTATTTTTATGTCTGATTTTGTAAGCAGGTAGTTTTTAAATGAGGTGAAACTTGGTGTACTCAAGACAAATCAGACTCCTGAAAGAGGTACAGTAGTCTGGAAAGATTGAGATTCACTGATAAAGGAGATTCAAACTTTGAATAAAGTGATTTGTAGGAATCTTTCCTGTGACCTGTTATTTTTTGTCCGCCTTGACCATCATGGTTTACTCACTACAGATGATCTATATGCATGCATATGTGTATAATTAGGCCAAAGGGTGGCTCTAACTCCCATTGACTTTTGTGAGAGCTGGACGTGTTTCCTGAGGCATATGCACAGAGGGAAAGCGTTAATATAGCACATGGAGTCTTCTGCATTTCCTGCCTTTTGACCATTTGAATGAACTACCTTAATGTTATATGTACAGAGGCTTTTGTCTTTCAGAAGTATTGTGTTAAATCTGTGACCTCTCAAGTATTGCTGTGCTGCAAACTATGGCCTGTGAAGCTTCACAGTAACAGTCCAGACAAACGCCCCTTCATCAGCGGTTAGCAGTGTTGGGCCTTTGACCTACACTTGAGCACTCTGTCACTTGAGCAATTCTGCTTCCATCCAGTAGAGGGCAGTGATATGTACAAATACTAGCTAACTCTAAATAGAGGGCCAGAGCCTAATTCATCGATGCCTTTCACGTTGCGCACTCATTACACTAGTGCAAAATAGGTGTAAAACACTACTGGCTGCATTTTGCGCCCACTCTGTGCTGATGTGTCTGACTGCTGGCTGCAGAGCAGCAGTGAATCAGGCCCATGGGTTATATTTGGTGTTCTTTATACCGGGGATGTTGTTCCAGCCGTGTTTTGGTAAAAATTTCCTTTATTTAGCATAGTAACTTAACTCTTCTTTCCTTTTATCAAGAGAACTGCTAAGTATTGACATTTTGTTGCTTAGTCTATAAGTACCCTGTTAATCAACGGAGGATAAATTATTGCTGTTCAGAAATCAGCAGAGAGAGAGAGACATCTCCCAGTCTCGAGGAACCAGTGCTTTTTCTTTTCTCTTCATTGCCAAAGAATTTCGCCTCTAGCTGTTCATTCCTTGGGGGTTTAGTTAGGGGCTGAAATGAAACTGGGGGGAGCTCTTTTGATTTATCTTCTCTCCTTCCCTTTTGGTCACTTCGATAGGCTAAAAGAGCCGAGTTGGCTTTAATGTGTCTCTGCTAGAGACCAAGCATTAGCAGGAATAAACCATCATGCCTTACAGTGAAAAATGTCCCCTGATTGGCTAATTAATCAGTCAAAGGGGAATGACATGGCTGTTGGCTTGAGGGACTCTGCTGCAGAGGTAAACAGGCCTGTTGATAAATGGCTCGCCCACAAATTCATATATCAAGAAAACTTAGTCATTTTTTAACTACACTGTGTGAAAACTGCACTGTATTTTTTTGGGAGGTAAGTTTTTTGCTGCTGAAGCTTTTTGAAGTCTGGTTTTTAGGTTTAGGTGGTGAAACATTTTAAAGGGAGAATCCCGAATATAACCACCTGCTGCATTTATTACTCCTGTCTGCTTTTTAAAATGCTAAATGGCCCCCCTCTGTCAAAGCAATCTCAAGAACATAAATCATTGCCATGGGTTGGTTATGAAATTGGGTAGTATATTGTGTCAAAAAAAACATTTTGTGGCTTTCACATTTTATGTACATTTCAGGAGTTTAACAGGCCATACCATCATTGAATGAACAACACTTTACTCCATGTACAAGCCCAGTGACATCAGTGGAAGAACCCATGAAGTGCTCGATATACTTAAGACTTGATTCTGCCACCCATACACAATCGCATTGACTCCCCAGTGGGACTGTTTCCAGAGTGAGGTACTCCGTGCTGTGAAAAAGGTGGCAGAACTGGACCCTTAACATTTACAAGTTGATTTGATACAGTGTAAAATAAGATGATCCAGATCACTTCACACAGGAGGAAAAGGTAAACCCAACTTGAAACAGGGCAGCCATATAGAAAGCCATAAAAAAAAAGCACATTAGAAATGTTTAATTGATCACATAAACCAAAAGATAACCATTCCTAATTGGTTGTTGTAGAGCTTTTAAGCCCTGAGAGATCTGCAGCCAGCACATAAGAATTTTGGGTTGGAGCTTCATTAGCCTTGACTTTGTCGCGTGTAACCCATTTCTAACACAGCTCTTCTTACGGCCATTACAATTGTGTGACAGTTGGTTTTTTCTTACTTGTCTTTTAAAAAGCATTTGGCCAATTTCAGACATTCTTTTTAGAAAATCGGTCTGCTTGACTGGAAATGAAGTGACGAGAAAAGCTCACTGAAATTTTAATCTGCCCCTCGCAGAATTTGTATATCATTCTGTGATGTGTTCAGACCTTTTGCTATTAGTTTATGAAGTCACAGGTGTGCAAGCAAAGCGAGGTCCCTTTTGACATGTAGCCAGAATAGCAGGCTCTTTTGTGTCCCGCCCACCATCTGGCCCTGGGTTGATGGCACCCACTGTGCTCTGCAGCCCCCACGTAACAGAGCGCAGAGCATTGGTTTGCAGACTGGGGCGCACCCACCTGTGGGGAGATGATGATGCTATCGGGGGGGCATAAGGTGGGGCAGGGCAGCAACAGAGAGCACAAATGTCCAGGGGGCAGAGGGGAGCATGCATCCCAAACCAGCCCCACCGCAGCAGCAGCCTGCTGCTGTCCCCCTCCTTCCTCCCTGACTGCTGGGGACTCCCTGTGCCCTCTACTCACTGATGCACAGCTGGCCAGCTGCAATCCCACATATTTTAAACCCTCTGGAGCCTGTGGGAGTGACAGGCTCTGGGCAGAAGGGAGAGAGGGTGAGGAATCCCCATTCACTCCATGCCATGTTGCCATGAGCTCCTCTGGGGATGGAGCCAGCTGGATCCTGCTGCTACCCTGGGTATGAGCCACTTGTTCCCCTGACTGACTCACTCGCTGCCCCGAATGGGTGGGAATGTTGGATGACTCGCATGGAGAAGGGGGTGGAGGTGGTACAGAGCAACCCCCTGGGCTACAAAAAGATGATCCGTGTTCCAAAGAGCTTATTCCTGAATGCATAATGTGCCTGCTTGAGAAGGGGGTGTTCTGTGGGAGGGGAGGAGAAAGATTGCAGTGGGGGGTCTTTTTAAAGTTGATGATAAAACTGCTTTTCATATGACCTGCTGTAACCAGTGGCAGTGATCAGCTCTGCAAGCCTCCAGGAGCATAGGAAGCACATCGCATGGTTTCATCCCTGCTCACTTGGGTTGTTGAATTGTAGTTTAGTGCTACATGAACTTTCACTTGGGATGGCTTTTTGATCTGGTTCATGTAACTCATTATGAAACTGCCCGTCTGTTTGGGTGGGTTAAGCAAACCAGAAGTTCAAGTGAAATAAATTATGTAGCCTGAGAAATGTGTTTAAATTCAAAGAAACGAGCTTTTGCACTATCAAGCCAGTATTTCAGCTTGCCTACTGAGTTGTTCTTTATGCTGCTTTATAATTGCTTTCTGTCTGCACTAGGAAGGAGAAATGTATACGGCTATAGTGTGGCTTTTAAGCTGTCACCTTATTAGAGTAGCTTTGAGAGTTCAGGGGAATGCTACTGGATTCGGCCAAAAAATTGTTTCAGAGGAACAAGAAGCGGAGTTGGTTTGCACGGGAGTTAGCAGTGATGCCATCTGTTATGAACTCCCCCTCCCCTATTCTGGCTAAGCTCCCCACCCCGTTTCAGGAGTCTAGCACTTCACATACTAGACTTGCTCAGTCTTTTGCATTCAGTGAGGGTAAGGCCTGGGATTGTCTGATCTTTGTGCAGAGGAGCAAGGAAAACAAAGAAGGTTCCTTTCCTTTTCTTCTCCCTATTTGTGCACCCAGTCACTGCAAGACACCATTGATCCTGCAGTGTTTCCTTTGGCAACATGCTAGTAAATGCATGTGTCCCTCAACCTGCAATAAATAAATAAATTCAACAGGCCATAGGGAGAATGACACAGAAAAGAATTGTGGCAGACTTGTACGGCAGCACAGCAAGTAACTTTTTCCATCCCTTCCTTTTGGTGTCATCTGTGTAGAGCAGAGAAGTCTTGGTTACTGGCATCTTAACAAGGATAGCATGTCACTTTCCATCACAGAACACTCCCAGAATGCCACATGGTCACCATAGCCAAACTTCATAGGATGTGCATGGTTTCAACTATGAGAGATAGCGCTTGGCGAACACTGATAGGCCAATCCCAGCAGATGGAGCAGTATGAAAAGATGCAAGGAAGCAAGAGTCTTAACAGCTGAAGTGTGTAATGGAAAAATGAGTGCAGCGGGGGGATTAGATTGTTCTGTTGAGTTCTTCTCTGTATAGGTTCTTGTACTGCCTCAGCACCATAGGAGCTGAGCACCTTGTAGTGCATTAAGCAGTGAGACTAATGTGGCTCATGTGGTTTGTTCTTTCTCTTATCCTCTCCTCAGGAGGGAAATTGTGCAGATGGCAGAGTGTTTTGGTTTGGCAAATTTATTTGGGGGTGATGGGGGTTAGGTTTAAGGAAGGTAGCTCCTGCAGAAGTTCATTCCATGCTCTCAGACAAGCCCCCGAGAAAGCGGTGTCTCATGGCCCAGGGAGCTTTTACCTTTATGGTAGAAAGTTCTGTGATCCCTGAGGACCAGAGGTGTTAGCTACAGTCTTATCCTGGAGCTTTTAACTCTTTGAGATAGGCCCAGGCCTCTAAGGTTTTGTCTGCCTTGCAATTAAGAACCTGTGGCTAGCCTGTGCCAGCTGACTCTGGCTCGGGCCCTGAGGCTGTTTAACTGTGGTGTAAACGCCCAGGCTGGAGCACTGACTCTAGGACCCTGTGAGGTGGGAGAGTGCCAGAGCTCAGGCTCCGGCCAAGCCCAGAAGTCTGTCTTCTTTGGGAAGCCACTGTAGAGTACGGATGTGATGTGCTCACAGTAGCCCATGTTGCTGTGGAGATGTGCAGCAGCATTCTGTCCTAATTGGTGTTTCCAAATAGCTGATGGTTGCATGCCCTAGTATATCACGTTGTAGGCCAGCCAGGAGATGACAAAGGCCTGTATAACAGAGGCTGGGTCACAGTCCACCAGTGTGGGATGGAATCTCCTAGCCAGCTGGCAGTGGTAGAAAGTGTTATACCAGCGTTCTGGCGTGTTAGAGCTTAGTGTCAGTGAGAAATCCGGTAGCACTCCTAAACCATGTATTGAAATGACCAGTGGTGGGTGTACACAACTCTTATTCTCGGGGTTTGCGTTTCCTCCCTTCTGGTTATTTTATGCTTCAGTGGCGTTATGTTGATGTACACCTATAAAGGAGGAGTAGAATCTCTTCATGGGGACAGTTACATGAACTCTAATGGTGGGACATGCTTCAAATTGGTTCCAGGACCAACAACAGGGCAAGTCTCAGTTCAGGGACTGGGGTCGTGGCACCTGCACTCTGACAGTCTGCAGATTATGGTATAAGGCTCACCCCTCGTCATCCAGTCCCTGCTCTTTATTTTCTGCTAGGCATTTCTAATGGCACTCATGGTATCTGCCTCCCACAGCTTAATAAATTATTCATCCCAATTGCCCTGTATCATCCCCGTTCTGAAGATGCGGAAACTGAGGCAGGGTGCTGTTCTGACACTTTCTAAAGTATGTACTAATTTTGAGTGTCCAGCTTGAGACGTGTAGGGCCTGAATTTTCAGAACGTTCAGTCCTTGCAACTCCCACTGACTTCTCTGAGTTAGGGGGTGGTCAGCACTCAGAAAACCAACCCTAACTGTTTCACATTGCACAGCCAAAATCAGTGGACACATGGTTAGGTGCCTCACCTGAGCTCTAACTCAGTAGAGCCAAGACCAGAAACCTTATTTCCTCACTTCCAGTCCTGTGTTGTAACCAGCAAAGGGATTGTGTGTAGACCTGGTCAGGAAATGCTTTTTGTTCCCAGGAAAAAATTTACAAAACTCAGTTTTCATTTGAAATTTTCCTGAGAACTGGAAATGTTTACTAGTCAGCCCAAGTGTTTCTGCCAAAACTTAAAACTATTCCAGTTACCTGATGAAAACACAAATATTTTTGTTGAAGCCATTTTGATTAGTCAGCTTTTCTTTGGCGAGAAAAAAAATTGGAACAAAAATTTTTGACTAGTTCTAGTTGTTTGTAATTTGAACCACCCATTTGGATGACTTAGATATTTGTTTGAAAAAGTTTCTTTTTCACCTGATATGCACAGAGGCCAGGGAAATGGGCACAGCATAAGTAATAAGTGAAAGAAGTGTTTCCTTGATATATTTTTTTTTAATTCCCCGACCCCCACCTTTGTGCAGCAGGCTGTTCTTTTTAACTATTAATTGGGTTTACAAGGTGTCCTAGCTCTATGCTGTTTTACATGACATGCCACTGCACAAAAGCAACTGGAATATTCATTTCATTTTACCGATCTTTTCCAATATGCTACAGATATTTTTCTGAATAGTAATGGATGCAAAGATTCTCCCAAAATTCATGCCAATGTAATTAAACACTCAGTGAAGAGGAAGGTAGGAAATGCAGGAGAAAACAGCAAAGTGTGAATGCCACCGTGACACACATGATATATCAAGTGCAGATTAGTTTTTATTATAGCATTATAGTGAAAGCTGTTTCATTCAACTAATGAAATAGTTCTCGCTCGGATCCTGCAATCCTTGACTTCACAGTCTCAGCGCTTCTCAGGATCAAGTCCTTTATTAAAAAAAAAAAAAAAAAAAAAAAAGCCCTTCTGTAGGGTAGACTATAGCTTGTTAAGTAGCTCTTCCCTATCTCCAATCTCATTCTGTGCTATTACAGAAGTAGTACAAACCTAAAACTGTTCTTGGAAGACCACGACATCATAGCCCTTTTGTATAAAACATGCTTTTGGTGCTGCTTGAGTTAAATCTGGGGCACCAGTAAAATCAAATGCTCAGCTCTGAAGTTTGCTTGTATCTAAAAATGCCTTTTCTGCTGTACCGCACTATGAACGTTCTGTAGGGAGCAGTCCTGCACAGGTGATGTAATATCTGTGCTAGTTCTGGAACGTGTGATTAGTTACTGATTTATATTTCATATTGAAAACCATAGGATCATAACTGTAGAGGTGATGAGATACTGTGGTATAAGCTTACATGTCAACAAGTGACCCGAAGGGACTCTTGATCTTGCATTCCAAGAAGCTAGAAGAAGCCAAGATCCCCTTACTTTAACTTACTCCTTCTTACGCCTTCTGTTAGTTGCTGCTCTTCCTATGTCTGTCTTTTCCAGCCCCTTGGCATTTTATGCCAGCTCAGATCTGGGAGTGTAATTTACACTCGTATGTACATCATCCTGTAGTGAACCTCATGAACATGGTAGAAGCAAGACTCTGGGAGCCAGTATCAGGGCTCCTAGGCTCAGTTTTTGGCCCTTTCACTGACTTGCTGTGTACATTTGAGCAAGTTATATTAATTTCTCTGTGCCTTGGTTTTGCCCATCTGTAAAATGGAGAGAATACGTTTACTTTGCATGGGTGTCGTCAACCTTTTGTAACTGCTTACAAAGTGCTTCAGCATCTGTAGGTGAAAGATGATTCGAACCTCCATTGGCTCCCTGTCTCCATCACATCAAACGTTTGTTGCTTGTATTCACTTTCCAGGCCCCTCATGGTCAGTCCCCACCCTACATATCATCTCTCTTTCATTATCAGACTGTCAGTTCTCTCTGATCTACCCATGATGTCAACCTCCATTGCCCACTTGTTAAATTTTCAAAAAAAACCCTTGTTTTCTCTCATGCTGCCCCACATGCTTGGGAGATGCTTCCTGTGAACATAGAATCATAGAAGTATACGACTGGAAGGGACCTTGAGAGATCTTCTAGTCCAGTCCCCTGTACTCAAGGCAGGACTAAGAATTATCTCTACACCATCCCTGACAGGTGTCTGTCCAACATGCTCTTAAAAATCTCCAATGATGGACATTCCACAACTTTCCTGGACTATTTATTCCAGTGCTTAACTACCCTGACAGCTAGGAAGTTTTTCCTCATGTCCAACCTAAACCACCATTGCTGCAATTTAAGTGCATTGCTTCTTGCTGTATCCTCAAGAGGTTAAAGAGACAATGTTTCTCCCTCCTTGTAACAACCTTTTCTGTTCTTGAAAACTGTTATCACGTCCCCCCTCAGTTGTCTCTTCTCCAGACTAAACCAACCCAATTTTTTCAATCTTCCCTCATGTCATAGACTTTGAATCATTTTTGTTGATCTTCTGTAGATTTTTTCCATTTTATCCACATCTTTCCTGAAATGAGACACCTAGATTTGGACACAGTGCTGCAGTTGAGGCCAAATCAGTGTGGAGTAGCTGATACACAAACCTAGCTCATTATCCACCTTCAAATCCCTCTTTAAAACTCTCCTTTGCCATGATGCCTATTAAATACTTATGTCAGGTTATTGGGATGCTGAGACCAGTGCAGACCATGCTGTCTCCTTGTCCTATCCCATCTGCATCCAACTGTTGTCTCAAGTCTTGTACGTGGATTGTAAGCCCCTTGAGGCAGGGACTGTCTTTTTGTTCTGTATTTGTACAGCACCTAGCACAATGGGGTCGTGGGCCAAGATTAGGTACGATAATGTAATAATGTTGTGCATGTTTATTTACTAACAGTGGCTGCTGCTGGAGAACTAAAAAGCTATCTGAAGTGTGTGTTAAGTATGTACATATTTATCTTTTGAACTTTACAGCCATAGTACGGTAAACTCTACACAGTGGATTTAGGATATCCTAATTTAACGAGACTTTCTGAAATTCCTGAAGCATGGCTGTCTCCAGCTTGCCTGAAATACTTGCCGATGCGAAGCTGTTTATATAGTATTTGGATGGGGAGGGACAGGAGGAGGGAATGTGTGCTCCAGAGCACTAAATTGCACGTATGTTGGGGGAGAGGGGAAGGGATAGGGACTGGGGTGTTGCTCTTATTAAATCTTTGAGTGTCAGAAAGCTGAGGTCAAATAAGTGAAGGTGTCTACCTGCAGGAGTGTTTGTATCATTGGTTGCTTCTGGTAAAGTCAGGTAGCAGCCCTTGTTTTGACCGTTAATGCATCATTTTAATGCAAGCTAATGCATCATTTGGGCTGCTGATTCCCTGATATCTATTCATTACAGCAGACTTCCTCCAAGCAGGTCTTGCAGACTGGAACACCTTTTTTTTTCTTCCCTCTAATAAGCCTAGTGTTTCTAAGTTACCAAACGGCCAAAGAATGTTATATGGAGTAATTGTAGTGGATCTTATCCAAAGGTTCAGAATACAGCCTGTGTTTTGGGTTTTCTTTATTTATTTTTGGTTTGGTTTTTTTCCTACCTTGTTTTAGGATGCCCATCAGTGGCCATCATTTGTTGGCCACCGTCACGTCCCCCAAAAAATCAGAACAAAAACGCCACCACCCTGGGGATTCTGACTTTAACATTTGCTATTAGGAAACACCCAGGTTTGCAACACTTGGCAACTAGCTTTGCAAAAACATTCATACAGTAAAGGGCTTTATGCCAAGCCCTACCTGTGCTTGCTTTCTGGGAATGCTCCAGGATGGTGGTGATAGTCACCTCCTGTGCATGACCCTGGTCCCCTTCTTCCTTAACTTACAGAGCTGCCCCTGGATGCGGGGACCTCATGATACACTGGGTGAAAAGGTGCCCCGGTAACCATGTTCCCCCTCTGCTCCCAGATGCAGTGTGCATGTCTCAGGTAAATTGCCTCCCAGAGCTCCATCTCAAGCAGTGTGCAGCCCCTCATCTAGAGTCTAGTTTGAAGTAGGCCATCAAGCCCAAAACATACTGTAGACACACTACAGAGCTTTTTGCAGGCATGGCTCAAGACACTGAATAGAACTAAAGTCTTTATCTGTCATCCGTCTTTGTATCTCTCGTCTCTCTATCTAATCTCTCTATCTAAAAAATGTGTGTTTCTCTTGAATCTTCATCAACCCCTTCTTCAACGAGAGTTAGTAGCCACTAGTAATACAATGGCATAAAATGCTGACCACTTGTATCTTAGGAGTTTTCTTGTGTCTTGGTTTGCGTCAGATTGGAGAGTATGTCCCAGCGCAAGTAGTGCTAGGCAAAGAAAGCGAATGGGGGTTTATCTTGGTCTGTGGAACCCTTATTACTGGTGTTGGTGGCTGGGGCTATGTCTACACAGAAAATGCTATGGCAGCCACGCTCTAGCGCTTCTGTGCAGACAGCTACTGCAGCAACAGGGGAGGGGTCTCCCATCACTGTAGGTATTCCATCTCCCCTAGGGACTCTTCTGTCAACCTACCACTATCTGCACCAGTGAGTAGATTGTCTTCACTACATCTCTGAGGGGTGTGGGTTTTCATATCGCTGAAAGACATAGGTATGCCAATGTAACTTGGCAGTGTAGATGAGCTTTGAGAGGAAAAGAACCCAGCTTGACTATCAGATCCCAGGGTGAGTTTGCAGGGCTGGCAGCTAGGAAAAATCATCTTTTAAACTGAGTGTACTTTATCTGGAGTCCAAAAGTTACACATATGGAGCTATCTTAATTCTTTACATTTAAGAGCTAGAAAAAAACTTTTTGCCAACTAATATACATTCTGGTGGGATTTGCTAGTAGCCAGAACAGCAGAAGAATGCTGCTTCTGTCTATCCTCCGAGTTAAACTCACTGAGGGAGGGCACTGAAGTATTCTTCTAGGGAGCCTTCCCCTTTGCAATTCGATCCTTGTTGAAGTCCCCTATTGCCAAAGTTAGGCCACCTTCAAGATGGATGTTGTGCCAGATGCATCCATTCGACTTCGCATTTTATCCTTCTAGGAGAATTTTCTTGTTTTGCTGATGGTTGAGTAAAGATGGTTGCTCTGTTAATTAGTTAAGACTTATCAATGGGAATGGTCTGGTTTTATCTAGTGACTTTTTTTTTCCCTTTCTATACTAGTGCCTAGATACACTGTATGATGATGATACATTTGTTACACAATCAGTAATACATAAATGATCACACTCCTTAAAATGGGCAAGTGTTGAGAATGGACATAGACCAAGATGACTCTTTGAAAAGCTCCATCTAGAAACAAATTGTTCTGTGAAGTAACTTTACTTTATGACTTCATCTATTGAAAGATGGCCCTTTCCCATCCAATTTTAATGCTATTTCCACAATTTTATCTAATAAAATTGCCTTTGTGTGGGAGATCTGGATAGTAGCCTTGCTTAGGACTGTGGTTTTATAATGTCCAGTAATTTATGAGCACTGTAGCCTGGTGTGTTTCTCAGAATTGGTGCCCAGTTGTTGTTTAGGAGGGCATATTATTCAATTTTGTCTAAAGATTTGGCAAAGCGTGACACATTCATTTGAAAATCGTACCAGCTCCTTTATCACTGCCAGTCATCTTCAGCAGCACTACATTTCCTGGTTTGACATGAAGGAGGAGGCTTGCCCTGAATAAATACAGTAGATAAATGGTCTTTCTGTTCCTCAGAAGAATTGGGCCACTTCTCAAAGCTGGTGCCAGGAGTACGGTAGCAGAGTGGCATGCTTAAAGTTAATCGCACTAACTTTTTAGTTAAAAGTCTAACTGGCTTGTCAGCTTTGAATTTATATTTTCACAGTTCAGTAGGGAGTGATAATAGGGGAGGCTTTGATGTAGTTTGCTACTGTTTGCTTTGTAACTTTAGCACCAAAGATTAGTAAATAAATGTTTGAAGCATTTTTTTTAAGAGAAGACTTTTAACGCTCACTGGCCAGAAGTGCATGTAGTACTTGTTTCTGGTGTTTAAATACTGTATGGTAACAATCCATGGTTACCTAGGGCTTCACAGTAGGCCCTGTGCTGCATACCATGGCCACTCGGAACGACAGGAGACAGCAGGGATAGAATTCTGATCCTCCTCGTGCTCCTCCGAGAGCTCCAAGCCCTGCCACGTAAATTAAAGCAACCTCTCAAGTACCGTGTTTCAGATACACTAGAGCAGTTCTGATTCCATCCAAGAGAGGGCAGGAGAGTGTGCACATGCACGCATTTCTACACAAACACCTGCGCACATATCAATAGTATGTAGCATTTTGAAAATAGGACTGCAAAGTGCAAAGACTGCATAAGTGCTGTATACCAATACAGTTTGTTCCCTTCCCATATGGCAATAAGCTCTATGGTATAAAAACCTTTATACCGGTTCATCTGCATCCATACTAGGCCGTTTTACTGTGTAAGTGTACTAGTATAGATAAATGGTACAACGGTAGTGTGTAGACAATACCTAACTAACTAAGCCTCACAATTTTCCTGTGACCTAGTATCTCATTGTAAATTGAAATTTTAACATAGAAATAATAGTAACTCTTCCCTTCCTAGAAGAAATAGCGTTGGTTCCTTCCTTCACAGGAGAAAGAGCTTGATTATTTTGTTTGCACATTTATCTGGAGTGTGTGAATAAGTTACTGAGGGGAAGTCAAAGAAATCAGTGTTGCATGCAGTTCTGAAGCAATTAGTTCCATGTTCGTTTTTCCGTCTTGTGGCAGTCAGTTCCATAGTCTAGGGTTTGTCTACACTACAGCGACACACTTAAACGTTGCTGTGGCTATGCTGCTATAATACTGTAATAGAGGTACTGTAGTTTGGCAAAGTTATAAGCAACTGAAAATAGGGTCTTAAAATGGGGAGTGTCGGGCAAATGTAATAATGGGCAGTGCTACCAGCCCTGCTCATTATGTAAGAGGCAGCATTATCTAGAGGATTGAGAGATGGACTAGGAGTTAGAAATTCAAATTCCTGAATTCTTATTTAGTCTAGTGCATAGGATGGAGGGCTGGGAGTCAGAACGCAGGTCCCCTATTCCAGCTCTGCTCCTGATTCAGTGTGACCATAGCCAAGATGGTTTGATGGCCTGTCTCATTTTCCCAGTCTGTACATCAGGAATAACAGCACTTAAGTATCTGCTTCACAGGGGCATTGCCAGACTGATACTCTAAGCATTATGCAAACATTGGATTATATATCATGCACATCTTTGTTCTGTTTTTGTACAGCACAATGGGGTCCTGATCCATGGCTAGGGTTCTGAGGTGCTACAATCTGACCAATAAAATAACTATACACATGTAAAGGACATGGGCTGAGTGTTTGTTTAGTACCCAGTATTTACATTATAACATGTAAGTCGCTCGCTCGAACAGTATTAGAACTATAGAGAATTCAGTCCAAACTCATCGCTATGTAGGAACCTAAATAAGTGTCCTGATTTTTTCAAAGGCATCAAGCCCCTGCAGTTCCCATTGACTTTAATGGGAGTTCTGGGAGCTCAGCTTTTCTGAAAATCAGGACACTTCTGTTTAGGTGTCTCAGTGTGGATTTAGGCACTCAGGTTTGAAAATGTTGGCCTTCACTATTAGGTTAAAGAAATGTCTGTCGCAGTTATGCATGTTGTTCATGGTCAGTCATGTCCATGCAATTCTTGCCCTATCAAAGAGGGGATCTGTGACTCTTTCATGGAAATATTTTAGTCATTTCACCTAACATTTGCAATTCGTGTCCACATGTAGCCTTGTAAAGGAAGTGCACTATCACAGGAATTCTTCTATTCCTGTTTGACTCACTTAATGATGCATTTACATTTTTGCCTTTTTTGGGGTTACGGTTTCCTATGCAAGTACGGTCAGCCCAGTGGGAAAGGCTCAATCACCGTGAGAGACTATATAAATACCTAGGCAGAATTCTATCCTCTGAAGCCACTCCATTAATCCCTGCCATCAGGGAAGCTCCTTATATGTATCATCAATGATACAGGTGAGAACTGGGAATAAAAGCTTTCAATAAAGACTTTATTTTCCATAAAACTACAGTGTTTGGGGCTAAATTTTCAGCAAGACCTCAGTTTAACCTCCATTTATACACGTGCTACTTTACACATGTAACAACTGCCATGTGCAATTTTTTTGTCCACAATCATTAGCAAGTGCATATAGATTGTTCACATTCAAACCATTATTTGTGGGCTGATACAGTAGTACTGCAGGGACAATTACGTGCAGAATAACCGAGCACAAGTCACATGTACAAATAGGTTCTATCTCTTGCAGTCTGGCTTATTAATTAAGTCAGCGATAATCAAATACTTTGCATGCATAGTGCCTTCCCTGTGAGCATCTCAAAGCATTTCATGGAGAGCTTTGTCTATTGGTATATGACTTCTCTGAGGTAAGCACCTTTGAATGGTTAGAGGTGGTCTTGAAACTGCAACGATACTTCATTTTCAATGGAGGGTAAAACTAAATGCACAGGAGAGATCTTGGACCTTGATACTTGGCTGCCAACTGCACTAATTGCTGTAGTGTATTGAGTAAGGCATAGAACAGGGTTTCCCATATTGTGGGTACCAGGTGGGATGTGGGGGTCACAAGATGTTGAGCCAGGAAGGGGGAGAGAGGCAGGGGCTCTGGAAGAAGCACAGCTGACACCCAGGTCCTGTTCTGCCCACTGGGCTGTCCTGTCAGAACTCGTGATAGCTCCTCTCGGCATCTCCGGAAGCCTCAAGCCGTCAGGGAGAGATACGGAGCAGGGGGAAGCGGGGATGGGCAGGGAGGCTGTTCATGGTGCAGTCCCTGAGCGGGGAATGAAGGTGCACAGAGTTGGCTATGGTGAGGCTGGTTCCTGCCCCTGGCAGCTGAATCCAAGGGCTGGAAGTGCTGAAATGAGCCCCCTGATCCTGGCAGGGAGCTGTTGTGCATGGGGGAAAGGTGAGTCTGTGCTGCTGCTGTGGCAGGGATGCTCCATCTGGGCACTCCTGCCTGCTCTGGGCTGAGATAGCAGTTCCCTCCTGGGGAGGAACAGGGGCGGGGAGGAACAGGGCTGGATGTAGGACTTGGACGGGGCTGGGTTGGGGGTGGGGGTGCAGCAGGGCTGAAAAATCCACCCCTAACCTCCAAGAAATAACTGACTTGTCGCCACTGCCCCTGAGTGTCGCGTTAACAGAAGTGAGCCCAGAGGGGGTTGCAGCATGAAAAAGTTTGGGAACTGCTGGCAGAGTGGATTCAGAAATCTATCTTATTACCTGATCCAGTCCTTGCTTTCCAAAGTTTGGTCCCACCGTGAGTTACTTTTCTTGGAGTTCAAGGGAAATGTGATGTGGGTCTCTTCCTCCCAGAAGATATTTCTCTTTATGGGAGAGACTAAAGCTGAAATATCAAAGGCAGGATTGGTTGTAAAAGCATGCACCCCACTTTGAACACCTTAATGCATACAGGAAAATGCGGCTAATGTGTGTGTTGGGGGGGGGGTTCCCAGTCACTTCATATTCCTTGTGAGTTTTACTTGGGCCACCACTGAAATACTTCACCATAACATCTTCCTATTCACTACCTTCCATCTAATCCGAACCTTCCAGCAGTGTCTGATTTTGCACTTAATGTCACGTTGAGCCAAATAGGTCACAGTGTTAGTTCAGTGTCTCTCTCAGAAATAACTTGAGAATCATAGAAGATTAGGGTTGGAAGGGACCTCAGGAGGTCAACTAGTCCAATCCCCTGCTCAAAATATACATTATGGCCTTCATTGCTTTCCAGAGCTTAGCAGAAAATACAATCTCTGCTTTATTTTGGTAGGAAGTATATTTTATCTCCCAATGTAGGAGAGAGTGTACATTGTTTCCTGAGAGACTTAACCTGGCCTTGATGATCCTAGTTTAAGCTTCTTTTAGCTATTTGGACTGTTTGCATTTTTGCATATCTCCTTATATGGATATTTTTCTGGTCATAGAACCAATGAGATTCTAGAGCATTGTTTTATACTCATTCTAGAATCCCTTCTCCAGCTGGTGGCTTTTTTTTTTTTTTTTTTTTTTTTGCTTTCACCATAATTAAGAAACCAAAATGCCACTCAGCCAAGTTAATTTTCCAAAGGTCCTATAGTCCTTATCTGAAGTAGACCAAAACCTTTCAGGAAGTTCATTCAGAGTTTTGTTTCTTCAGATACCACCACGGAAAATGGGGCTTTGCCAAACAGAACCCCATTGAAATGCTCGTTGTCTTTCATTTTTCATTGTTGTTGTTCTTTAACACCACTATCTTGCCGTCGTCAAACGAGAGCTCACTTAACCAAAACAGCAGCCGTAACAATACCCAGTCTCTGATCAGTTTTTGCCTCCTGAGATTTGCAGGGGTTTATTTTGCCACCCTTGAGAGGCAGATGCTTTTTACAACCAATCCTGCCTTTGATATGGCAGCTCTATGGAGGTACTAAATTTGGCCTGGCTGTATTTTTTGAGAACTTCCTGAGCTAGTCAAATCTTCCTTTCTTTCCTGTTCTGTCTGATATCTAAGGATAAACACACACAGACACACATACATGCAATCTTTTGTCTAATGTACTGTACATAATTCCATCGTCTGTTCTATAAAATCAGTAACTTTTAAAAAATAAATCTAATTTCAATTAATTGAGATTTTGTTTTGGAGGAACAGAGGAGACTTCGTCTTCTGTTTCTTATATTAGTGCCCATCACCCTAGTATCTGAGCATCATGCAGAAAGATGGCTTATGTCTTAGTAATTGACAAGATTGAGAAGGATGTTTATCTCACCACAAAAAGCTTATCTTTAGACTGTGTGCTGCTTTAAAAATGTGGTTTCTGAGATGTGTTTCTGCCTCTAAAGAATCTGTGTGCTCTGCTCCTGAAGTGAATTTAAAAAAAAAATGTTGTATGGAACAGTGGCAAAAATCTGCCTTTAAGACTGATTTGTGGTGACACTTCTTTGCCCAGACAATAAATATTTGGATTCTGTAAACAGGCCGCCTTTAAATTTGCAAACTGTTGTAAGGGATCGGATTTATTGTTTTAAGGTTCGATAACGCTGTGAAAATTTACCTATTGGATATGGCAAAGTGATTTGATATTAATAGTAATTTAGCATTTTTCTAAAATCTTAACATGCTTTACAAATGAGTGAATTAAACCTCCACATCCCATGGAGGTAGGAAAGTTTTATCCCCATTTTCTAGGTGAGGGAACAGAGATTAAGGGTAAAATTCTCTAAAGTGCCTAAATCAGATTTTCTAAAGTGATTTAGGAGCCTATGGATTTGTTTACATGAGCGTTTTACTAAGTATAATTATAGGAGTAATCCCCTTCCAAAGCTGCATAAACTAAGCCAAAAAAGACACTTGTGCTGAAATAAATGTGTCCACACAGGGAGTTATATCAATATGGGCTTGTCTACACTTGAAATGCTACTGTGGCACAGCTGTAGTTGTACTGTACAGCTGTAGCTGCTGTACTGCTATAGCGCTTCATTGTAGACATTCACTACAGCAACAGGAAAGGATCTCCTGTTGCCATAGTTAATCCACTTCCCCCACAGGCAATAGCTGGGTCAGTGAAAGAATTCTGTCTTCACTGGAGATTAGATCATTTTAGCTACATCACTCGGGTGTGAATTTTTCACATCTCTGAAATGTCGCTGGACTGACTTAACTTTTGGGTGTAGACCTAACCTAAAATTATATTGATTTTAAGTATGCACCTTATCTTACACTTGTGTATCTTTTCCATGTGGACAAGTCCTTAGGCCTGTTGACTTTCAGTGAGACATAGGGCTTGTCTACATAGGGACATCCAGGAAAATGAATTTGAGTTAACTAAAGATATGAAATGAGAGTGGTTTAGTTAAATTGCATTAAACCCCTCAGTGCACACCTTCTTTCAGAGGTAAAGTGGTCTTACTTTGGTTTAGGTCAGTTAAATTCCAAAGTGAATTAAACTAAATTGAATCAAGTTCCTTTAATTCTCATTATCCGTATCCATACAGGGATTTAATGAGGTTTAAGTAATCCATTTCATGTTCACCTCTTCAGTTAGTTTGGATTCATTTTCTTGATTGTTGCTATGTAGATGAGCCGTTAAAATCCTAAATCACATTTTCAAACATAAACACAGAGACACTCCCAAAAGTTAATCCGAATTAATTAAATGTCTGACTTGAAAGTGGGCTAGTTAAATTTCATTAAATTCCTGTGTGGACATTAATTAAAGTGGCCTCAGTTCTGTTTATTGTTAAAAACTAAACCCAATTAAGGCTACTATAATTCTGAATTATCTAGGTTCGATGGGGGACAGAGACCGAAGCCCGAAGGTAAGTGTGGAAGTGGGACACCACAAGGAAGCAGAAAGAGGAGGTTGCAACAGGGGAGACCTCCTGATTCATACTGAGAAGGTAGGGCAATCAGCTAGTTATCTCAAGTGCCTGTACACAAACGCAAAAAGCCTGGGAAACAAGCAGGAGGAATTGGAAGTCCTGGCACAGTCAAGAAACTATGACATGATTGGAATAACTGAGACTTGGTGGAATAACTCACACGACTGGAACACTGTCATGGATGGGTATAAGCTGTTCAGGAAGGACAGGCAGGGGCGAAAGGATGGAGGAGTTGCACTATATGTCAGAGAGCACTATGATTGCTCTGAGCTTCAGTATGAAACTGGAGATAAGCCAGTTGAGAGTCTCTGGGTTAAGCTTAGAAGCAAGAACAATAAGGGTGATGTTGTGGTGGGCGTCTGTTATAGATCACCAGACCAGGAGGCTTAGGTAGATGAGGCCTTCTTCAGTCAACTAGGGAATGTTTCCAGTTCACAGGACCTGATTCTCATGGAGGACTTCAATCACCCTGACATCTGCTGGAAGAGCAATACAGCAGAGCACAAACAATCCAGGAAGCTTTTGAACTGTGTTGCGGATAATTTCCTGGTGCAAGTGCTGGAGCATCCAACTAGGGGCCGTGCTGCTCTTGACCTGCTGCTCACAAACAGGGAAGATTTGGTGGGGGAAGTAGAAGTGGGTGACAACCTAGGCAGCGGTGACCATGAGATGGTCGAGTTCAGGATCCTGACAAAGGGAAGAAAAGAGAGCAGCAGGATACGGACCATGGACTTCAGAAAAGCAGACTTTGATTCCCTCAGGAAGCTGATGGGCAGGATCCTCTGGGAGGCTAATATGAGGGGGAAAGGAATCCAAGAGGGCTGACTGTATTTTAAAGAAACCTTATTGAGGGAACAGGAACAAACCATCCCGATGTGCAGAAAGAATAGCAAGTGTGGTAGGTGACCAAATTGTCTTAACAAAAGAAGTCATTGGTGAGCTTAAACACAAAAAAGAAGCTTATAAGAAGTGGAAGTTTGGTTAGATGACTAGGGAAGATTATAAAAATACTGCTCGAACATCCAGGAATGAAATCAGGAAGGCCAAAGCGCAGTTGGAGTTGCAGCTAGCAAGGGACGTGAAGGGGAACAAGAAGGGTTTCTACAGGTATGTTAGCAACAAGAGGAAGATTAGGGAAAGTGTGGGCCCCTTATAGAATGGGGAGGCAACCTAGTGACAGAGGATGTGGAGAAAGCTGAGGTATTCAATGCCTTTTTTGCCTCTGTCTTCATAGACAAGTTCAGCTCCCAGACTACTGCACTGGGCGGCAAAGAATGGGGAGGAGATGAACATCCCACAGTGCTGAAGGAACAGGTCCAAGACTATTTAGAAAGATTGGACATACACAAGTCCATGGAGCCAGATGCAATGCACCTGAGGGTGCTGAGGGAGTTAGCTGATGTGATTTCAGAGCCATTGGCTATTATCTTTGAAAGCTCATGGCAACTGGGGGAGGTCCCTAATGACAGGAAAAAAGCAAATATAGTGCCCATCTTCAAGAATGAGGATCCAGGGAACTACAGGCCAGTCAGCCTCACCTGAAAAATTATGGAGTAGGTCCTCAAAGAATCCATTTTAAGGCACTTGGAAGAGAGGAAGGTGATCAGGAGCAGTCAACATGGATTCACCAAGGGCAAGTCATGCCTGACCAACCTGATTGCTTTCTATGAAGAGGTGACTGGCTCTGTGGATGAGGGGAAAGCGGTGGACGTGATATACCTTGACTTTAGCAAAGCTTTTGATACGGTCTCCCACAGTATTCTTCTCAGCAAGTTAAAAAAGTATGGGTTGGATGAATGGACTATAAAATGGATAGAGAATTGGCTAGTGCAAAGGGCTCAACGAGTAGTGATCACTGGCTACATGTCTAGCTGGCAGTCGGTCACAAGTGGAGTGCTTCAGGGGTCGATCCTGGGGCCGGTTTTGTTCAACATCTTCATTAATGATCTGGAAGAGGGGGTAGATTGCACCCTCAGCAAGTTTGCAGATGACACTAAACTAGGGGGAGTGGTAGATACCCTGGAAGGGAGGGATAGGATGCAGAAGGACCTAAACAAATTGGAAGATTGGGCCAAAAGAAGTCTGATGAGTTTCAACAAGGACAAGTGCAGAGTCCTGCACTTAGGACGGAAGACTCCCATGCACAGCTACAGACTGGGGACTGACGAGCTAGGCAGCAGTTCTGCAGAAAAGGATTTGGGAGTTACAGTGGATAAGAAGCTGGATATGAGGCAGCAGTGTTCCCTGGTTGCCAAGAAGGCTAATGGCATATTGGGCTGCATTAGTAAGAGCATTGCCAGCAGATCGTGGGAAGTGATTATTCCCCTCTATTCGGCATTGGTGAGGCTGCATTTGGAGTATTGAGTCCAAGTTTGGCCTCCCCCACTACAAAAAGGTTGTGGACAAGTTGGGGAGAGTCCAGCGGAGGACAACAAAAATGATGAGGGGGCTGGAGCACAAGACTTATGAGGAGAGGCTGAAAGAACTAGGCCTGTTTAGTCTGCAGAAGAGAAGAATGAGGGGGGATTTGATAGCAGCCTTTAACTACCTGAACGGAGGTTCCAGGGAGGATGGAGCTAGGCTGTTCTCAGTGGTGGCAGATGACAGAACAAGGAGCAATGGTCTCAAGTTGCAGTGGGGGAGGTCTAGGTTGGACATTAGGAAAAAGTTTTTCACTAGGAGGGTGGTGAAGCATTGGAATAGGTTATCTAGGGAGGTGGTGGCATCTCCATCTTTAGAGGTTTTTAATCTGCGGCTTGACAAAACCCTCATCGGGATGATTTAGCTGAGGATAGTCCTGCTTTGAGCAGGGGGTTGGACTAGAAGACCTCCTGCGGTCCCTTCCAACTCTAATATTCTATGATTCTATGAATGAGTGTGTCCATATAGTGCTTTAATACAGTTTAACTAATCCACTTTCATTGCACACGTTTAGTTAATGCGAATTAATTTTCCTGAGTGTCTCGATATAAACAAATTCACAGGCCCTTTGGGTAAAATTTTCAAAAGCACCAATATGACTTGTCCAGGGTCACACAGGAACTCTGTGGTCGAACTAGACTAGAATCCAAGTCTCCTGAAACATAAAATCTATCCATCCTCCTCCTTATGTTCTGACTTAGGCCCGGCCTACACTTACCTTTGGGATTCAGCGGCAGTCGACAGGAGATACGCAAGTGACATAAATCACTTTTTCATGTCTCCCGTTGACTTTGCTGCATCTGCTCCCCGTGCCGTCCACACTGCGCTGCATTGAAGGGAACAGCATTCCCTTCGACGCAGCACTATGCCACTTACCAGGGTGATTTTCCTGCGTCAATTGCTGGATCGACTAAGCGGGTCTACACAATTTGCTGCTGTCAGTGTAGACCCAGCCTTACTTTGCTGTTGTGGTCACTTGCATGGTTTGGCAACCCTTACAATATTGAGATCATCCACAGTTTCTAGTGATATCCTTTTGGTTGTATTGTTTCCATTTGACAGCTGTTATGATGAACTACCTAATGTTTGTACAGTACTTTAAACACGTAAAGTAATAAATAGCCACTAAATTGTTATGAAGTTATAATCCTTCCTTTTGACTAAGTAGGGCTGGACTTGGGTGTTTGCCAAAGCGGCTTGCTAGACTGTTGGCAACTATAAGTGACGTATCCAAGGGGTTGTGGTCTGATGTAGAAGCAGTGGCGGCTGGCTTTCCAAAATACATTATTTGGTGATAAGTGAGTACCTGTGTAGATGCACATGGGGAATGGAGCCATGATAGTGTTAATTATTGGTAATAAAAGTTTTTTGTATACAGCTTTTGGTATATATTGTATAATAGTTGTGTTTGGCATATGGTGACCAGATAGCAAATGTGAAAACTTGGGATAGTGGGTAATAAGCCCCTATATAAGAAAAAGTCCCAAATATCAGGACTGTCCCTGTAAAATCAGGACATCTGGTCACCCTAGTGTGGCACTTCCTAGAGACATTGAAGACGTGTTCCCCTTCTTGAGGACTTTACAATCTGTATTTTTAAATCTTCTTATAGATAAAAGCCCTCTCCGAAGGACTATGAGTTATAATCCATCTTGTGGAGTTGGTACTTTTGTTAAAAACGACACATTGGGTCAGCCTGGTGGTAAGCATCTATGCAATGTCTTGCTACGTGGGTATCAGTATTTAGGTGTGGGGGTCTTGTTCTTGGGACAGCACTGCAGAAGCAAGATGCACAATACCTGGAGAGTGGGCCATTGTTTATGACAGACGCACACATGCACCCTGGCTGCATTTCTTGCCCAGAACAGTGGTCACGGCCATACACAACATTTGAGATTGCTGAGAGGAACTGGAAGAAGGATGAAGTCTCTCTCATGCCTCATGTCATCTGAAAATATGACCGTAACATTGTAAAATCCTGCTGTAATTTTAATGTAAACCTTATTTGAAGATTTAGCATCATTCAGTTTATTTTGTACAAATTAGGCACGGGAATGAATTCATTTTGCCAGAATTTGAACCCATTCTAACCAGTTGCTCAAAACTCAGATATTATTGAGGTCGCATTCCACTTTATAAGAGCCAGCTATTATTATTGTTTACAGTTCATCTGTAGATCTCAAAATGCTTTACAAAGGAGTAATGCTAGCTCAGTTTTACAGATGGGGAAATTGAGGCACCCAAAGATTAAATGACTTGCCCCTGCTCACCCGGCACATCACTGGCAGAGTTGAAGTAGAACCCAGGTCTCCTGAATGGCAGTGCATTGCCCTATCCACTGGCCCACACTGTGAAAGACTTAGGAAACACAGAGAAGAAAAAGACAGCTGTAAAATAGTGTGCGAAATACAACAGCAAAAGAAAAGAATGAGAAGGAAGCAGAGAGAAGAGTGTGTGTGAGAATTTCTAATAAAAAACATCAATATCCTATATAGGGTATGCTCATGTGTTGGACGAGAGTGCGTGGGGTGTGGGGGTGTCTGTCTTTAATATAGTATAGGCTGCTATTGAGTGAGTAAGAATTGTTTTTAAAAATGTGGAGTCATCTTTGGAGTGTAAGGGTTGCAGATGGGTTTAAATTGGGGGAAGGGCTGGTTCAAACTCGAGCTAGTTTTGCCAACTCTAAAACGTATTTTGAGAGATTCATGAAACTTTGACCTGCAATAGGTTCAGCCAGGCTTCATACAAACTGTTATGAGAAATTTTAAAACCTCTTTATTTTTCTTTTCTTCTGTTACTTGAGCAAGTTGAGTTTTACTGCCAGTCTTGGTGGTGTCTGTGCTGGAGAGTAGCAGGAAAAGCTGATAAGGCCACAGGGCAGAAATCTTTGTGCTTATCTCACTGCAGCACATGGAACTGAGAGTGCATCCTTTTCCTGTCCTAGGACAGGAGACGTAAACTGACCATCTCCTGACAGCAGCGACTTCAAACAGGGGCAGTAACGTCTACAGGGGATGAATCTTCTCTCAACTTCAGAGGCTCCCTAGGAGAAAGTGGGTCACAGCTTGTTTAGAAAGCAGTTTCTGTGCCAGAGAAAAGCTCTGAGAACTGCTGGGTCAGTAGACGACTTTGTGTATATTATTTGAAAAGTATAAATTCAGCACGCCTCTTGATTGTTTGTTTAGACTTTTACCAGGAGGTGAATTAAGTAGAAAGGAGTTGACTTTTTTCAGTCAGGCAACTCTATTAAGATTACAATTGAGCTACAAAGTTTGGATCCAGGTTCAGATCAGAACTTTAGCCAAGTTAGGGAGAATGTTTGGACAGGGAGTTCGTTTGTCCCCACCTCTGAATAAAAAACGTGGCTGACTTAGGCACTGTCTCTACTAGAAGCACAAATGAATTGGAGGGTCCAGTTAAAAGTTGTAATGTAGATGGGGTACTGTAGTGTAGATGTGGGACTGAAACTAGGACTTTCTAGGGTTTTAACTTAGTGAAGTCCCATCTGCTCTGTATCTATTACCCAGGCAGTAACCAGGATCTCTTATGGTTGTAGTATAGCAATTGACTCATGGAAGGATGTGTGTTCAGTTATGAAGAGTATAGTAAACCAAGGGGAAGGCTGTATAAGTAGGTGAGCACCCTTGTTATTTTCTACACATTATGGTTATACTTCTCATTCCCCCCTGCCCCCCAACTGTCACCATCACTGCAACACATACATACTGGGCCCAAGAGCTGAACGTGCAACTTTCCTTGAGACCAACTTGAAAGAGAGGGTGCAGCCTAATGCTTGAAGCACTGGACTGGGAATCAGAACTTCTGTGTTCTGTTCCCAACTCTATCCCTAGTTTTGAGAGATTTTGGGCAAATCACTTTCTGTGCCTTAATTTCCCCATCTGTAAAATAGCTATAATGTCTATCCCTCCATAGTGATGTGGAGCTTAATGCATGAGATCAAAGTATTTCTGTTCCAATTAACCGGCTGGCAGGTGGGCACGCATACAGCAGCTGCAGTCTGAAATCTACCATGTAGCTCAAGCATGTCAGGTTAAGCATGGCGCCTGGTTTCCTATTACCCAAGGATTTCAAGTCTGATGGCTTCTATGCAGGCTACCCAGGTTTGACAACTGTGTAGGTATTGCAACCTAAGCCATGGATGCAGCCTTATTTATAGTATTATTTGAACTTTAATTTATTGCTATATTATTGGCTGGCACACCTTGCAGAAGACCGAGTCTTATACATTTCATACACAGGCTGTGAGATCTCACCAAAGCCAAAAAGTAGCGTATGATCTCATCCTTCCCCTTTTGTTTCAGTACCTGATGCAGAACGGTTCCCTCTGATTTCTTTTTCTTCCTTTCTTATTTTTTTAAACAGTGACTCCTAATAATGTGTGTGAGAACTGAATGAATTATTAACATTGAGACTCTAAGCCACTCGGACTCAGCCTTGAGTTTGAGGTATGCTGCATTGCTGAACCTCGGCCCATGCTCAGAAAGTTAGTCAGAGACTGGCTTTGATTGGAAAGGCAGAAAACTTTATTCCCCACTTCATCAGCTATCCCTTCACACCCAGGAAACCCCAAGATGCTCTCCAGAGAGTATCTTAAGTTGGGATGGTGTGTTTTCAGCACCTTTAAATAACGAATGGAGATGGGCTCCCCTTTGAATTCTGAGTTGATCAAATTGTCGTTTGAAACTTCTGGTTCACTTTCAGTCCCTGTGAACCAGAGGCGAACCGGACTCTGCAGGGTTGGCTAATTTGTCTGCTACTACTGGTGCATAGCAGATTGTGTCATCTGCTCATCCAACTTCATTAACAATGTGAAAGCCTTTCATTCTGGTATCTAAAAGACCATTGTGGAGACTCTGTGGTGCAATGCTTTCCTTTCCCACTTCTATATTGAATCTCAGGGATTCAGAATTAGCTTTACTTCTGATTTAAGATGCAGGACTGATAGCTGTTGAAAGTAAGTCTGCTTCTAAAGATGTTGTGGAACTGAGACTAGATTAGACTAAAGTTGGTGTGATGACCACTTTCCTTCAGTCTTCCACCCACCTCCTCTCTCTTTTTTGTTCAATTTAGGGATGGGCCCAAACCAAAACCCAGCATCTGAAAATTCCCAAAAGCAAGGGTTTATAATCCAGGTCTGAGTATCAGCTTTCCGAAATGTAACCATGTTCACATTTATTTGCATAGAAAGCTTTGAGTTGTGAATTCACTGAATTAGTATTTTAGTTCTGACCCATCTCTGCTTCAAGTTGGTCTCCAGTTTTCACATGTATTAAAACTATTTTGAGAGACTCATCTGGAAGAGAACACAGTACCTTAAAGAAAGTGTACTGCTTTCTGTGAATGATGTCTGTCACAAAGTGCCTTACAAAGGGGGCTTTATCAGCCAAATATTTTTCAATCTCTTAAAGATTGGTGAATTTTGGATTGGTGTCTCCATGGGCCAAATTTTGCTCTCTGCCATAGCTACAGAGCTCCATCAAAACTGGTGAAGTTACACGTCTTGTAAACTGGGGAACAAATTGGTCCAATGATGATTCCGAGGGGTGCCTATGTGTGTTGGGAGGGGAGATTGGATTAAGGCCAAAATGGGTTGTTTTAGTTTTAACATCACTCAGTTTGATATAGATTCAAAGGCAACTATAATATACAAAGCATAGACTAGTAATTAGAGCATGAGACTGGGAATCAGAAATTCTGGCCGCTAGTCACCCTCAGTGGCAGGAATGGAATGTCCACATGCAATTAGACACCTGTGCCTGGTCTATGCCAGCTGACTCGGGCCTACAGGGCTTGGGTTAATGGAGTGTTTAATTGCAGTGCAGACACAGGCTACAGCCTGAGCTGTGGGACCCTCCCACCTCACAGGATCTTAGAGCCTGAGCTTCAGCCTGCACCCAAATGTCTATATTGCAATTAAACAGCCCCTGGGCTTGAGCCCCGTGAGCCAAGTCACCTACCAGGGGCCAGCTGCAGGTTTTTAGTTGCAGTGTAGACATACCCATGGAGGCTGACCTTGGGCATGTGCCTCGGTTTCTCCATCTGTAAAAGGTGTTCACATTTTCCTACTTCTCAGGGGAGAGCTGTGAAGCTTGCTTAATGCTTGTAAAGTGATTTGTGATCCTCTGATAAAAAGCATGTGGCAAACTGCCAGCCTCCCACTGGTGGGTCTCTCGCTTTACCTTCCCTCTTGGCCAGGGTGCCCTCAGCTACCTCATCTCCCCTGGCTGTAGCGGAGCTCTGTCTCCTGGCCTGGGAGGAAAACTTCTCCAGCTGCTCCACACCTTCTGGCAACTTCCCCTGTGTTTGTTCCCTCCTCCTTCTTTAGGGAAGACAGGGTTTAAATACCCCTTGCCCCGCCTTTCATTGGGTCCAGGTGCCATTAATTGCCCTGCTGTGCTTTTCCTTCTGCCTGCCAGGCAGAGGGTTTTTAACCCTTTCGGGCCCTCATATCAGCCCCAGCACACCCTTTTAAAGCCGTCTGGATTGACTTCATCACAAGTGATACAGTGGAAGCAAATTAGTTACTTGTTTATAAATTTAATTTAGATGTTCATTATTCTTTTTATAAGATGTTAAAGGAAACTTGGCATTTTCTTTCCAATCTTAGCTAAGAATCCTGGAGCCATTATTCAGCAATCCAGCAAAAGTACATCTGTCCTCTTACACGGAGACTGCTTGACCCAGAATTACAATTTATAGACAGTTTGATTTGATTTGGCTTCCATCCCAAAGGGCATAGTGCCTTAGTTTTGATAATTTCTGATGTATGTTTCTCAGCTTAGGGAGGCTGTCATTTATCTTTCAAGCCACTTGGGCCTTGGCAGTATGTTATGAACTGTTGTTACATGAGTCACGCAACGTTTCCATGCCTTGGGACATTTTAGAAAGGCGGGAAGTCAACCCGTCTCTGTCCCACCCCCTCCTAGAGAATGAGTGTTGTTGGGAAATTTCTTAGTTACTTAAGGAATCGTTGCTATAGAAAGTGGCCTTTAAAAAGTGTTTGTATTGGCTTTTCTAAGGGGATGGCAAGCCAACCATCTGACTAAGCAGAACAAAAAAACCCCAAACTATTAGTATCTGCTGTCTGACTGGCAGCTTTTCCTTTTACCTGTTGCAGTAAATTAACTCTGGAGAAGTTTTTCAAAGGCACAGATTTATCAAATCTGAATATTTTTAAATTCTTTCATTGGCTTTCGAAATCCCTCCCTCTCCATTTCCAAGATGCCACTCACCATAGCGTCTGGGTACCAGGATGTAAGGTGGCATAGAACAGTTATTTGAAAGCACCATTACATTGGTTGGTTGGTTGGTTGGTTTTTTTAATCAATTAATAAGTAGCTTTAACACTCAGGTAGCTCTAGAAATACCAAGACCTAAAACCATATTTTAAAAACTGGACGTGCTGCAAAGCCATCTTTTTGGACATGAATGGAGGGCTGAGCCAATTGAGGGCAGGATTTCTGTCGAGGGGAGCGTGGGGGGCGTGGGGAGGTTTTTAAGCCGTATTGGTCTCATGACTGGTTATTAAATAATGAGTAGTAGAATGTGAAGAAGAGTCCTGCTGCTTTGAGCTACATGTTCCTCCTCCTCCGTTGTTGTGGTTCTAAATGTGTGCCGAGGACTCCCAGAGCTGGGGATGGGCTTCAGGGCTGAGTTCCTTCTACCTGAAATTTAAATTACAAAAGTGTTTTAAATTAGTTCAGAAATACATTTTATTGTAAATTCTGCAGATGTGCATGACAGATACAGCCAGTTAGACAGAACATGGTGTGAATCCGTACAGTCTGTTTGAGAGAGTCTGGATATCGCAAACCGTAGGAATTGTTTGGTTTTGCCATCTTTATTGCTGATTTATTTGTAGTGTACCAAAGATACTACTAGGTATGAGGTTAAGTGTTTATCCTGAGTAGCTTATAGTCTAAAAATACTACAACATAGCCCATGGAAGATGCACTGTCAAATTTTCTTTTTTTCCGTTTCTTTCATAAAATCTCTACCTTCCAATCACTCCTTTCCGGACGCTCCGATCTTTCTGCTTCACTCTTTTTCCATTTATCCCTCAGCATTAAATTCCAGAGAGAGTTTGCATTTTGCAAGGAATGTGTTCCAGTGTAACCTCTTGAAAGGGAATGAATCACATTTCATGCTGGAAGTAAATAAGTTTGCCCTGATGCTGCAATAGCATTGCTGTATGGATAAAGCTGTGAAATGGGAAGACCCTGGTCTGGAAGGGAATTTTGAGAATGGATTTTGGTGGTGTAACATCAGTTCCCATGGAAGAGATGGAATATCCCTTGGAAGCCAGTGCAATGGACTGACTTCTGAGCCCTGCCTTCTTGCCTGTGCCTGCCTCCCAACCTATTCCTCCTTATCCAGGTCCCTGTTAGTTCCTGATTCTTGCTTTCCTGCCTTACTTCAGGTCCCTGCTCCTATGCCCTACCCCAGACATTGGCACTGGCTTCAACCCCTGGCTTGACTCCAGCTCTGACCTTTGGCTTGGCATGTGACTCAGAAACCAGAGCCAGGGGTCAGGCTGTGGACTTCGAACATGAGGCCAGTCCCCCACACCCTGATCCCTACAGCACTTGATTATGTTCTGAAACCTTGTGATTCTAATTTTAATACTACTTTCTTCTGTACATCTCCAGAAAGGCTTTAAAAAAGTGGGTTCCCATCCTTATCCTTGTTTTACAGATAGGAAATTTTGAGGTGCAAAGAGATGATATGACTTGGCCAACATCACACGGCAAACTAGCGGCAGAGCTGAGAATTGAATCTGGATTGCTTGTCTCCTAATCTTATGTCTTATTTGCTGGAATGCCCTCCTGACATTAGATGGTGTTGCTTGAAGAAGTTTGTTTCGTGATGTGAACACTTACACTGCTTTATGCAACATATCTTTTTCTTTTTTTTTAAACTCAGTGGTGCAGTTTGGCTTTCAAAGTGTCCAGGACTTTAAATGCCAGACAGAATGATTTCTTTGAAAGGTCAGGAGCCCCACCCTGCAGCTTTTCTTGTGACATTAAGTACGGGTAATTGAGGGAGGAAATAAAAATGAGTTGGCACTGCTGAATCACTGCAGAGATCTGAATCTGAATTAACTGTTAGGTGTGTTGGCAAAGCACAACTCAGGAGATTTACACTGTCATAGCTGACTGGGTGACACAGGGATGGTATGAGAGAGCTTCTAGTATAAGGGAAGGTAGGAAAGTTGACTGAAAGGATGGTAAAATTAAAGTAAAAATAGATTTGAGTGGTGCTCTGGCTATTGAATCTATACCTGAAAGGTTGTTAATAAATTGGAGAGGGTTCAGCAAAAAGCCTCGAGAATGATTAAAGGATTTGAAAATGTCTTCTAGTGAGTGATAGACTCCAAGAACTTAGTCTATTTAGCTTAACAAAGAGACGGTTAAGGGGTGATTCAATTACAGGTTATAAGGGTCTACATGGAGAGCAGATATTTGATGATGGCCTCTTCAGTGCAGCAGAGAAAGATATAAGAGAATCCAGTGATTGAAAGGTGAAGCTGGACAAATTCAGACTGGAAATAAATTTTTAATGGTGACAGTAAGTAACCATTAGAACATTTTATCAAGGGCTGTGGTGGATTCTCTATCCCTGACCCTTTTTAAATCAAAATCGGATGTTTTTCTGGAAGATCTGCTCTAGGAATTATTGTGGGGAAGTTCCATGGCCTGGTGTTAGACAGGTCAGACTAGCTGATCACAATGTTCCCTTCTAGCCTTGAAATCTGTGGTAAAACCTTGAATGTTTGCTGGAGTCAAGCGCATTTTCCTGAATATTTGCTATATCTACAGTTATGTCATTTCTTAACCACAGACGATAAAGCACTTGGTAGATGAGAGATTGGTCTTCCTTCTGTTTCAACATGTCCTCCTTCCTGACATCTCCCTTCAAATTTTCACATCTTCTCTCGTGGCGCTGCTTATTCCTGAAACAGTTTGCATTAGCATGTCATAAGCTCCCCATTCCCACTACTTTGAAAAAGGACCTTACCCAGAGACATTCAGGCTCACATCACATACCCTGGTGTACTTGCATGGCATTTATGTGCATCCTAATAACTTGTATTGTTCTGTATCCACTCCTGACTCTAGCCGTGAGCTCCGTGTGGCAGGGATTACTGAGGCACGTTGGCCAGGTGTGCTTGCGTGCAGTTTAGGGCACTCTATAAATTACACTGGGATTTTTATTTCTATATCTATAAATCTGTTTGGGTTTATAGGCGTTGGCATGTCCTCATCCTCTTCTGGTCACTGTTACAAAATGTGTGTGCAGTGCCCTGTGTTTGGTGCTTTACAGAATTTAAAAAATGCAAAATGTTTACACTTGTGAATACCAAACGGAAGTGAGGGCCACGGCCACTGCAGAGAAGGTGCCAACCAAATCTCGTGTGAAGCATCAACGTTTGGAGACTAAGGCATGAGAAAGCGAAGCACAGAGTACTGGAGCAGAGGTCAGCTGTCAAATATGAGCCCATAGAAATGAAGTTAGAGGAGGGTTTTGAAGGCAGAAAGTGAGGACCCTGCCTTCTGGGAGGGGAAGGGTTCACAGGCATAAGGGCAACCTGACAAAAATTATGAAGAATGGAAATGGGAAGAGACCAAGTGAGTGAAATTCTATGGCCTGTGCTATGTGGGAGATCAGACTTAAACAATTGTCTTTTCTGTCATTACAATCTATGAACATTGGGCATGAGGGTGAAGGTAGGAAGAATTAGAGGCAGAGAAGTAGGGCAGAAGAAGAGTACAGGTATCTTGATGCTGAAAGGTGCAGTGAGCTGGTGAAGGGACTAAAGGTGTGATCAGCCAAATGGTGGATGAGCCTGTTGCATAGATTGAAGGAGGAGGAAGTAAGAGTGAAGTAGACTAGAAGGGAGAAGTGTATGGTAATCTAGGTGAGAAAGAAGCAAGGAGAGAGTTGGGTTTTTAGAAGTGGTGAGGGAATAGAAGACATCACGCACTAATAAAGGGCATTTCTTGAATTCTACACAGAAATCAGAATGCCTGTGTTTATTCAGGATATCTCTGCCAGCGTTTCCTCAGTTTTGCCCTGACTCTTCCCACTCCAGCTTGATAGTACACTGATATTTGAAGTCTTACTGACCAAAATGAAGAAGCCAAGTCTTGTGCCTATACTTTGATGGATAGTCCATAAGATGCTGTGAGTTTTTTGATGAGCATTGAAATAGATCGAGGGAATAAATATGTACAGGCTGACATAATAGCCCTTATCTCTGTAGGGCTGAAGTGTGTGCAGTTGTCTGTGTCCATGGTTTATAGGCCAGCATTCTGCCGGTGGGACAGATGTCAATCCTTATCCATGGATACCATCGTTTTGTCACAGGGGACTCAGCCATGGGAACGATAGGTCTCAGTGTGCCAAGCTCCATCTTGATCAGAGTAGGAAGGCTGCTCAGATTAAATGAGCATGGCTCGTTAGGAGCTGAGATATCTATGGACCACTCCTCTGCTAATGTCATTTGCTGCAACCTCCTTTTGACTAGCTCTCCAGGTAGCTTCTGGCTGGGAAAAGTCTGACCGTTGACCCTGTTTCAGGCTGTCACTAGAGAGCAGTAGAAGCTGTTATTTCAAGGCAAGAGCTTCTGTCACCAGATCTGTAATCAGTTCTGTGGTGTCTTCCATTCCAGGAACAGCCCCCGCTGTCTCACCTTCTCTGAAACACCCGGTCCCTCAAAACAGTCTTCCTCCTAGTGTAGTCCCTGAACACACTCCCTCTTCCTTCGCTGGTTACCCTAGACATGCTCACCCTGGGCACACACTTTCTTTCCCTTCCTCCACTCTCTGCATTCTTCTCTCTGCCTCCTCAGTTTTCCCAGTTTCATTCCTCACTCCTTCCACAGGCAGGGTCTAGACTCACCTTTCTCAGCCTTGCTGGGATTAAGTGGAAACCTCGCCCAGCTGTTTAGAAGCTTGACTCCCAATCTCTCTCCTTTCAATACCATGGAGAGAGACAGCACTAGAGACAGTGGGAGCTGTGCTCAGGCACACCCAAGGAACCAGTGAGGAGGCTTCACTTTATTCCTAAAAGGCTGAAGAACTGGGAACAGATATCCTACAATAAGAGGGCTGGGAAGGGTTTTTTTCCTCCTCCCGGAGAGGGAAGTTGGGGGTCCTTTTCTTTCAGGCTCAGCAGCAATTAGTGTGGCAGCCATTCACTATGTCTAGAGTCCATGGAGCCAGGACCCAGATCCTTGTGTGCAGAGGTTCTGGCCAGGTATCCTTCACAAAGATTGATGTGATGATACTGTGCTGTTCTGCCCCAAGTTTGTTGGTGTTTGTTATTTGTTAATTGATGTACAGTGCCCAAACGTGTGCTGATTGCTTCAGAGAAAACAGATTTTCCTTCTAGAGAGCTTACAATCCAAGGGATGGACACGGGGTAAGGAAGGACGTGGGTAATAGAGTTGTTCAGCTGGGCAAACGTACGCCTTGGTTTAAAAAATAAATAAAAAATAAAAAAGTCATGTTTTGTAGCTGCTGATGTGGAAGTATGTCTTTTGAAGGGATCTGAATCCTGTGAGGCATGTGACTTGGTTGTCATTTTGGAAGTGAGCCCCAAGTATGAGGGGAAGCTTGCAGAAGGCCTGGAGACATTTATGAAAGAAGGCAAGAGGTAACCCAACTGATATCTCTGGCCGAGTGGTTATGATGGTCAGGAAACCCAGTCAGAAACATAGGCAGGGGATATGTGATCTAAGTCCTTGAAAGCAAGTGCAAGAAGATCATGTACAAAATTAGTTACACCTCACAAGAGAGTTTCCCAAGGCCACACAGCGTGTCTGTGTCAGAACTGGGCCTAGAACCCTCTGTGCCCTCAGACCTTTTATAAAGACCCACTTCCTCCATGAGGCCCCAAATCCCACCATCCCCCGCGCACAAAACAAAAAAGTGCAGGATTTTACTTTGTATATACACTCAGGTCTCTGCACTTCCAACACATTTTGGCTTTCTGTATCTAATCCTAGACCGCAAGCTCTCCTGGGTGGTGAATACTCTGTTTCTTTTGCTTGCACTGTTTCAGCACCTTCTTGGTCTCCCGATTTTTCAGTCCTGTACTGTAACCATGAGAATAGCTGCCTTGGCAGTGTGTAGAGAGGGGGAACTAGTTAGCTACAATGGCTTGTTAAGCAGAGAAGTGACCAAAAGGTGACACAAGACTTTCTTAACAGCTCCTCTGCTACCACTCACTGAAAAACAGGAAATGCCTGTATTCCGCAATGCAAGGGACCTGATTTGTATGGATCCGTTCTGAAGCTAATTACCCCCTTATGGAGTAATTTCATCTGTGTATTTTCCTTCATAGAAAGACTTTTTAAGGAAAATAAACCCACGAGGCTTGGGCAATACTGTTTTTATAATCCTCTGAGGAACTTTAATTCCTGATTTTACGTGACCAAAGAGGTACAAGTGAAGATTCCCATAGGTCCATATTATTTTCAGACTTCAAAATACATGTGTTTTCCTCATACTTTAGGAACCAAGCCCTGCTGCTGACACAGTTTCCTCTGATAATCTTGGCCAGAAATCTTTTCTGTATTTTGGGTATTTCCAAGTGCATTACAGCATCATTCCTCCTGACTGCTTATCTCAACAGAATATCCCCACGCCCCCCACCCACTAATATCCTTGTTTGTGCTTGTGGTTTGGCTAGCCAGGTGCATTTCATGTGCTCCCATTCAGTCCGTGTAATTGATGCTGTATGTGACAGCAGGGAGCAGACAGAAATCCTTCACTTCAACCAACAATTGAAGAGGCTTTGGTGTTCTAGAGTCAGACTAGAAAGGATTAACAGTTATTTCTAAAACACACATTCACCAAGTGCAGCTGAAAAGTACCTCTAGAAAGAATGACATGTAGATAACAGGATTGCCCCTAGAACAAGGGTCTGTTCTTTATCAACTTTAATTCCATGGGGGAATAAAGCTACATTAATGCAAACTTAAACATCAGGAAATGAAAAAATTGAGGCTGCCTTGTAATTCTTCCTCTGTAGTGTGGTAGTCTTTAATTGCATGGTCACATGTTTCCCAAGTAATATATCCGCCCGTTTATCTGAAACACACACAATTGTATGAACCTGCAGTACTATATATGCCAGTTTAACGGTCCCTGGAAATCATTCATATGATAAGGACACAGACTTGGAGAAAATTCTACAGGTGAAGTATTATAGCATGGGGAAAATGTGTGCTTGAGAGAAGATTTTAGGCTCTTCAAAGCAGGGACCATGTCTTTGGTGTCTTTGTACAGTGTGTATAACAATAAGGTCTTTGATCCTGATTGGGCCTCTGTGAGCTACTGCAATGAGTAATAAAGAAATCAGGGCTGTCTAGCCTTGTCTGGAAGGCTATACTTGACCAATATAGCATTGAAATTCGTGTAAGTATACAAGGATGTGAGGATTAATTTGAGGTGATCTGTGTGTATCTAGGATTGAAATTGTATTTGAAATTTAGTATGTGGCCATGTTATTGAAGACTCTCACAACGCATGTGTACAAAGGGACTTACGTGAGCTAAGGTTTTGTGCTCATCCTTAACTATAATATCTTTGGAACCCTCTCCTTGGCTGCTACCTTGACGTGGTAAAGAAGCTTACGTGTACCAAAGACCCTAAAAGTGATTCCCTCAACTGCTTCTCTGAAGCTTACACAAGCCTAGGGCTAACCCTGGTCATTGGCAAAACAAAAGTTCACCAGCAGCCTGCTCCCAGTCAATCATCAGATGCAGCAAGGATGATGTAGATTGACAGAGGAAATGTAAAAGATTTTGCCTACTTTGGCAGCCATCTCTTACAGAGGGCAAACAGATGTTGAGATTTAGCACAGAATCTGCTGTGCCAGCCTTGCCTTTGGCAGACTTTCTCACCGGGTGCTCAACAACCGTGACATCAGAACACACACACGACTTTTAGTTTACAAAACGGTGATAATTCCAGCTGTCCTTTATAGCTGAGAGGCTTGGGTGACTTACAGAAAACACCTGAAAAATCTGAAATGCCAGCACCCGCACTTTCTCCGAAAGATCCTCAACATAAAGTGGGAGGATCACCACATTAATGTCAGTGTCCTCACAGAGGACTCAGTGTTAAGTCCCTGATTATCCATCACCAGCTGAGGTGGAGTGGGCTCTGTGTGTGTATGCCTAATGCATGCCTACCAAAACAGTTGCAGTAAGCCCAACTCTCCAAAGGAGAAAGGAAATGGGACCGGGGGGGGAGGGAGGGGAACGACAGGACGGGACACAAAAGAAATGCTTCAACAATATCCACAAGACAAACTTCAAGAGATGGGGCATCGACACCACACGCTGGGAGAGAGCAAATGACGAAGACTTGTAAGAGAAGGAGCAAACATCATGGAGGAAAATTGCCTTGCCTTGTCCCCAGAAAAATGCCAGAAAAGAGAGGACAGGTAGTTGTCAGGCAGCAATCATGGCCCAACCCTGTCTTCCAGCATCACCTGTAACATCTGCCAATGGGTCTGCGGCTCAAGGATCCAACTCCTTAGTCACCAAAGGACTCCTATGAAATAAATACCTGTGAAAGAGATCATCCTTCTCTATTGAGGAATTGCTGATGGTGGCGATCTCTGGAACATGCTACCTTGCCAACTTACAGTTGCATAAATGTAAGGTCTTGGTATTTACATAACACTTTCCATTTCTTCCTTTGGAGGATATCAAAGCACTTTGCAAACATTTAATTAATGAAAAACTTACAACTCCCTTGTGAATCAATTAAGGATTATTAGACCCGTTTTACAGCTGAATAGACTGAAGCACAGATAGAATAAGTGACTTCTTATTCAAGACTGTATTGTGAGTTGATAGCAGAACTAGGAATAGAGCATGGGAGACCTGGCCCTCCAAGTCCTGTGCTGTGATTACCAGACCTTATTTCCTCTATTATACAAGGCGAGAACACACTGATTAGGACTTATTTAGAAGCCTCTAGGTAAAGGGAAGATGATGTCACTGTTTGGATCTCTGTATTGTGGGAGTAGAGGAATCCAAAAGGAAATATCTTCCTTAGCCTTGTTTGTTAAATCTAACACACAGCTGCAAGTTACAAGGAAATGAATAGGAACAGAGGTTTTGTGACCTAAGCTGTTTAGGTAGAGTGGATTGGGATGTCACCACAATATCTAGATGTCTCGCATTCCTTTTCACAGCTTGATTATTACTGTATGCACAGCATCTGTTTACCATCTTTTTTCCCCTGTGTTCTTATCTCCCAAACATCTTCCCCATCACATCTCATGTGTTTATCTCATCCTGCTGTGTTCTCCTTTGGATTTACATATCCTGCCCTGTTAGGCCTGGATTTGCCTGCTGCAGTTGTTAGTTTGCACTAAAACAAAGTGCCGTTCTACTTTGAAAGGGGCTCTGTGAGAGGAGCATCATGAGGTTCCATATGAATTTACTGTGGTACCACATCACGTGCTAAGAAACATTATAAAAATGTTTGTCCTAAACGTCACTGCTGTTGGCCCCCTGTAGGAGCTGAAAGTCAAGCATGTCCTTTATGGCTGGCATATCACCACTAATTAAAATTTTTCTGGCTGGATTTTTATCTGGTGCACCTGTGCAACTCTGTAAATTCTGCTGAGAGTTTTGTCTGTCCTCAGTGGGGTTGAACAGGTGTAACTAGAGACAAAATTTGGCTCTGCACTTGGAATTTACTTACACTTCTGTTATGATGTATGAGACATTACAATCCAGCTCAGTCTCTCAGAGCTGTGTGTAGTCAGAGTTGTGTAGGTCTAACAGGAGAGATCATCAATAAAATTACATTGTTTCTAAAATAAGAAAATAGAATTCTGGATACATAGGATTTGCATCTGTTGCATAAGATGGCATCTTTCTATTTTTAACTAGAGCCACATATGAATTTAAAGATAAATAAAAGCTGATATTAGCCATTTGCTGAGATCTTTGTTACAAGCTCTTGCCAGAAAGCTTATAAAACAACTAGGATGTTTAACATCCTTTTAACTGAAGTGCCTCATTTCTGAATTCAAGAGGGAAAAAGACTTAATAAATACAACAGCATATATACAATCAGTGTGCAGAAGAGTGTCTAAATAATGTCTTGGAATCCTCATTTTAACTGATATTTAAAAACAAAGTAACTTTAGATTTATTCATTGGGACTTCTATAGTGAAATGCTCTTTTGGGTTTTTTTTGTCCAAAATCATCATCTTCAGTAGGGATTCACTATAATAGGCAAAGACCTATCTGGAAAAAGATCCTTCACCTTCTGTACCATAGAAGTGGTGACAGCACCTCTCTAGTTGCAAAGGGAAGCAGTTACAGCAAAACTGGTTCCTCTTCGCTCCTTGCAGGAAACAGCTGCATCAAGACTGGAAGGCACAGATTCCTCCTTTCCCCTAACTTCCCTCTCCTTGTCTGCTTAGTCAGAACAGGCGGGCGGGGGAAGGAGCTGATGATCCCTGTGGAATGCAGCATTTAGCATCTAACTGGTGGATAACAGATGCTTTCCAAGGTGTCCAGCACAGTAGAATCTGCTTATATAGGAAAGTGAAAAATAGTAAAGCTGTATTGGTTACAGTAACCAGAATTAAAATCCTTTTGAAAAATCATGTCACCATTCAGGATTCTAATTCCACATCAGAGTAAATGGAATTTTCACTCTTGAAGTTTACTGTAAGTGGAGTTCTACAGTTAAGGATTAATGTACATATGCCATTACATCTTTATAATGTAACATGAGGGTTCAAGGGAAAGGAAGGAGAACAATGAACAGCAGAAAAGGAAAAAGAAAGATGAGACAGAAAACACTGAATGTTTGAGATCTCTTCCTTCTGGATGTACGGCCTGTTATATTAATATGGATGGAGTCATGAATCAAAGGTGTTAAAATAACCCAGTTACTGTCTAACATTAAATAGTGTTAAACAAGGCTTGGGGTTTGTATACAGAAACCTTAGCCTGCTTAGTACTTAGCAATGCGATTGATTGTTTTTAACGTTTTATTTAAAGAGAAAAGAACAGTTAAAGCACTTAAAATGTAAAGTGTTAAGTGAAGGTTTCATTTTAGCAACAAATTTTGTTCTCTTTCTCTTTAGGTCGAGAAACCTTTTAGAAGGAAGAGCCCCCTTATTTGACAGATGTCATGTCAGATGGCAATAACTGTCCTTTTGGGGAAAAGAGAAGTTAGTTCAGATTAGCTGGAGCTGCTGCTGCTTTAAAAGTCCAATCACATTTCACAGGTGGTCTTTGTGGTGCAGCTGGAGCTGGTAGACGTGGCAATATCATTCTGTGACCATTTTTCTGGCCGATTTGGTCAGGACATCTCTAAAGATTAAGATGAAGAAGGTCCAGGAGACAGTGAAGATGGCAGCCAGGATGGCGAAACTTGCTCCAGTAACCAATTTTTCTTCCCAAAAATTTCTCTCTCTGTAAGGGCGCTAAAGGGAAGTAACAGGCAGACTAGCCCATCCCCTCATTTTGTCCTCTGAGAAGGCCTAGTTTTTGACATACTGATTTTGATTTATTGATTTTTGATCATATGCCTCTTTTTTGGTTACTAAGCATGAAATACATTAGTAGACCTTTTTGTTTGGAGGAATTCAGTATTTGTCTCCCTTTCATACTTTCTCTCCATTAACATTTGTTATAAATTATTGTTGTGGTTTATGAACTTTTACTTACTTACAATTAAACTTAAAGTTAGTGAAAATATGCAGGTCCAATTATCACAACAGGCCATTAACTTTCATATTATCCTTTACCAAAGTTTTCCTTAATTTCCAGGAAGTTGTCTTGTATCTTTTGCAGTTTTGCCATGTTGCTGTTAGGTTTATATGGTAGCTTTTCATAAAATATTATCTCCAAAGTACTTGCAAAACAGGTCCTTAGTCATGGGTGGATGTGGGTTTTGAAATTGTCAGAATAATATCCTTGTTATGCACAATATTGCCAATACTCCCATTTTATCAGCCTCCTAGATGCTGGTTCTTGTTCTGATCTAGTAGAATTAGCTGCAGAACTATGCTAATATTTTTTTTAAAAATATTCTGCTTAAACTAAAAACATCACTACAGCCGTTTGGTCCCAGTCCTGCAAACAGTTATGCATGTGCTTAGCTCAGGCGTTTACAGTCTACACCCCTGACCCTACAAGCTCCTCAGAACAGAGACCTTGTCATCTATAGGGTCTTTAAAGTGCCGTGCACACCCATGCACATCTATTTATTTGCTGTGCTTTTTTACGTCAATGTTGGACCTGTGATAGAAAGTCATTTGGCAGCTAGGAGCAATATCTTTCCTACCAAGTTTTACTCCCTCCATGGGAGTGGTACAAACTCATCTCTGCATTGAGGACCTAGAGTAGCAGTTATGGAACCAGATTGTCTCTAAATTTCATTGTTACAGTTCCTCAACAAGAAAATCAACTTTCCCGTTTGACAGAGCCAAGATGCAGGAAGTAGAATCCATAGGTTTATAAGGCTAGAAGGGACCCTTATGGTCATGTAATCTGATGTCCTGTAACAGAAACCATAGATATAGTCAGTAATTTCTGCATCAGTTCCAATTTCTGTTATTTAGGAGAGCATCTACTAAAAATATGTTCAACCTTATTCTACTATGCAGTCCTCAACTACTGTACTTTTTATTCCATGCCGTTTATAATAGTCTTGTAAGTGACAACTCCTGTTAAGTCGCATAACAGGGAAGCTGAGACACAGAGAGGTAAAGTGACTTGACTAAGGTGTCATAGTGAGTCAGTAGCATAGGCTGGACTAGAATCCAGATCTTCTGACTCCTGATCTTGTGCTTTAAGTATTAAGAAAAGGTTTCTCTCCCGTTCAAAGTTCATGAACGTATTCGAACTAACATAAGACCCACTGTTGCTTACATAGCAACCACCAGGTATTTTGTGGATAATTGATTTGTTACTAACTCCCTTTCCCTCCTAGAAACACGTGGGGCCCAGTTTTTCTGTCTAGACTTCTGTGCTACTAACTCAGCTCTTACTCTCCTCTGCTGTTGTCAAGTTGCTGTGTGTCTTTTAGCAGCTGCCACTTTCCCTACCCAAAGTGGCTGCATTTCAGTTGTGGGTGAACTATTTCCTATACAGAGTTGGTAACTCACTGTAGGCTGAAAGGTGCTAGATAAATAGAAGGTAAAATGGATGAAACCCTGACCCCACTGAAGTCAATGAGGGTTTTGCTGTTGACTTCAGTGGGTCCAGTAAGGCTGTTGTTCTGCTAGCCTAATACTGAAATCAGTTTTGTGTTTTGTAAAAATTTGAATATTAGTAAACACTTAGCACGTCAAAGCATGTTTCTCTGTGTGCAAAAAATTAAATAATTCTGCATATCGCCTTTCCAGAGGTTGGAGAGAAGCCATGTGTATAGCTCTAAGATGTTTCCATGGTTTCTTCATCAGGTACAACATGGGAGGGGAGGGGGAACATTTCTGGCACTTAACTGCCCTTCCAGGTGATTTACGATTTTACATGAGCTTTCCCTAAACTGAAGGGATTTTTTTAGGGTTGGCGCCTCCTTCCCTGTCTCCATGCCCTGCTAGTTCTGTGTTCAGTGGCCCATGGTTATTAAAATTCTTATCAATACAGGAATTTCTGTGGAGTGTGCTTGTTTTCTGGGATCACAAATGCTTTCTGAAGTTATTGGCTTAGCCAAGGAACCAGTTTCTGTGCCTAACCATATTTTTAAAAATAAATAAGTTCAATTAATATTCGCATTCAATTACAGTAATTAAGTTGTCAGAATCAGACCTTGCCAAGGGAGCTAACAAACCCTTTCCTGGTTTGCCCCAAGGTTATTAGCGCTCTGTCCCTGAGGGCATTTTGTATATCAGCCAGGGCCAGTTTTGGTTAGTGTCCACTGCTGAGAAAACTGGGGGACCATCTGTCATTCTGTAGAGCAAGCTATCAAAATCATCTTGCAGGTAGATGGAAAAGAAAAGAAAGTGACCTTTTTACGTTTGCCTTAGCAGAGCAGCTATTTTTTATCTGCACCAATGTTGGACTCAAGTTGGAAGGGACACCTTGTTAAAAAGACAGATATCTGAAGCAAAGCTCAGACAATTTATTTAGTAGATTCTGCCTTGTCAAACTTTTCCTACATCTTTCCCATCAAATGTAGAAAAATGGGGGGGGGAGAGGGAAAAGGAAGGGGGAGGTCTGCGCTTTAAATAACATTTCTTAACAGCAGAGGTCCTAATGCTGCATGAACTGTGCTTGAACTCCTCCTTTTAAACAAGGTGTATTCCTATAGGAAAAAGTACCTAATTTCTTTGTGCCCACACAAATATTACTGGAATCTCAAGTGTAACGTTACTTTCGTTCCACTAGAATAGCTGTCTTGAGAGCAGATATGAGGAAGTAGCCACTCTTGATGCATCATTAACGACACAAATCTGCAAATTCTTGCTCACATGAGTAAAGATTATTGACATAAGTAAAGACCTGTACCTGGAAATCCTGACTTAAAAACTTAATAAAACCCACTTCAGCTAGGCAGTTTAATACCATACCCTAAAGAGGACCGAGACCACTTAGATATGCCACCAAACAATAACTGCAATATTTGAGATCAGTGGTTTTGTATTCTCTCCATTCACTGCTGCCCTTCACCCTGTGCAGAGTGGAAATCGATGTGGTTATAAAATGATACCATTCTGATTTGGTTGCATTTTACACTAACTTTGCATTGGTACAACAGAAGAATGGCCATACTTGGTCAGACCAAGAATCCATCTAGCCCAGCGTCCCGTCTTCTGACAGTGGCCAATGCCAAGTGCTTCAGAGGGAATGAACAGAACAGGCAACCATTGACTGATCCATCCTTTGTTGTCCACTTCCAGCTTCTGGCAGTCAGAGCTAGGGACGCCAGAAAATGGGGTTGCATCCCTGACCATCTAAGCTAATCGCCAGCTATCCTTCATAAACTTATCTGATTCTTTTTTGAACTCTCTTGTAATTTTGGCCTTCACAACATCACCTGGTAACAAGTTCCACAGATTATGCATTGTGTGAAGAAGTATTTCCTTTTAAACCTGCTGATTATTCATTTCATCAGATGACCCTGGGTTCTTATGTTATGCAAAAGAGTAAATAACACTTAATTATTTATTTTTCTCCACATCAGCCATGACTTTATAGACCTCTATCATATACCCCCTCATCTCTTTTCTAAGATAAAAAATTCTAGTCTTTTTAATCTCTTCTTATAGAAACAGTTCCATACCCTTAATAATTTTTGTTGCCCTTCCCTGTACCCTTTCCAACTCTAATATATCTCTTTTGACCAGAACTGCACACAGTATTCAAGATGTGGGCATACCATAGATTTATATAGTTGCATTATATTTCTATTTTATTCTCTATCCCTTTGATATGATTCCTAACATTCTGTTTGCTTTTTTGACTGCCACTGCATGTTGAGTGGATGTTTTCAGAGAATTATCTACAATGTCTCCAAAATCTTTCCTGAGCAATAACAGATAATTTAGATCCCTCATTTTTTTATGTATAGTTGGGATTATGGTTTCCGATATGTGTTACTTCGCGCTTATCAGCACTAAATTTCATTTGTCACTTTGTTGCCCAGTCACCCAGTTTTGTGAGATCCCTTTGTAATTCTTCGCAGTCTGCTTTGGACTTAATTGTCTTGAGTAATTGTATATCGTCTTCAAATTTTGCCACCTCACTGTTTGCCCCTTTTTCCAGATCATTGATGAATATGTTGAACAGCACTGGTCCCAGTACGGTTTCATGGGGGACACCACTATTTTATCTCTTTTCATTCTGAATACCGACCATTTATTTCTACTCTTTGTTCTTCCCTCATATCCCATGACAGCTTACTTTCCTTAAGAGCGTTTGATGAGGGACCTTGTCAAAAGCTTTCTGAAAGTCCATATATCCATAGTATAAATAGCTGTCTATAAGTTACAGGTGATGGTGAATTGGGCCCTCCATTGCTCCATTTATACAAGCATTTCTGAAATGAGGACACCACTTCCAACACTACTTACACGTATCATCATTAAATGTAATCTATGGTGATGGACGTCTGTTCTTGAATATTGGGATAGGATTGTTTTCTTTTTAATCTTTTCCCTCTCTGATGAGTTGCTATTTGGGTGGGGTTTGGACTTCTAGACCTAGCAATTATTCAAAAATTCATACATTTTGATTGCAAAGATCTGTCTAAATATTGAGCATTTCTGGGTAGCTTCTCACCATTGGTGTGTAAGCATTAATGTCTAAAAGACACTCCAAATGAACTATAGTCGGGTTAATTTTGAGAGCTAGATATCGATATAAACACTTCCGAGTTTGCATTGGGGTTTGTTTGTAAATAATGGACAACTAGCTTTATATTATCAACCCAGTTTATTTCTATCATTTTATTAAAAAGTTAATCCTTTCCTTAATGAGTGTGTCGATTACTCAGCTCAGTGGCTGCATTTGCTTCTTGTTTTATATTTATTGTCTAGATACAGGATCCCTTCTCAAACCCTGCATGTGCAAACTGCTGTTGAGTTCAGCAATGGTTCTTGGGGAGAAAGCACTGCAAAATCTGGCCTATAATGGAGTTTGTGCTTTCTGATTGTTTTTCGTGTGTAATATACATTATTGAGAAAACACTGGGTTGCAGAGTCAAGCTCTCAAAAGTTAGGAAAGGCCAGAATTAAGGTTGTATGTGCGACACTGAAATGTATATTCCCCAGCCTCATTCTCAGAAACAGTTGAGCCATTTTTGCCGAAATCTTCCCAGAATGTTCAGCCTGAGGTAGACACGTTTCATGGAAAATGGCAGCCCACAGAGTTAGCCTGGCAAAATTAGAAAAACCTGAAAACAGTCTTATAATGAGAAGTATCAGGCAACCCTAATGAAATATATTTTTTAAGTAGTATGGTACTATGGTCAAATGGGAACATCTAGGGTGTTAAGAAACCAGTTATGAGAGAACTTTTCAAACTCTTATAGATATTAGATGAGATTTGTTATCTCAGTCTCCTCCTGCCAGTGCTGGAGTGTTCCCTGCAACATTTATTCTAGTGCTTTAAGTATTTTCCAAGGATGGGGTTTCCACCACTTCCTTTGAGAAAACACTGCCACAGATTAATAGAGAACGCTATATTTTTCCCCCTCGCCGCTCTGCGTCTTGTGGAGAATTCTGTACCTGTGCAAAGTGGGTGTAAAACACTTCTGTTTTGGGAGCATTTTATACATGCTTTGGACTTGCGTTAAGTAGGTATAGATGACTGCATGTGGTGCAGACCAATAAAGAATCAGATCCCCTTAAGTCTAAATGTTCCTTGCCTTAATTTTATCTCATCATTCCTCATTATACCCTCTTGAGTGATGCCAAAATATTGGCAATGTTCACAAAAATTGTAGTATGCTCTCTCCTTTCCCCTGCCAATTAAAGAGGGTGGGTTGATTGGTTCCCTTTCCCCTGCACTAATGGCTAGATCCTGCTCCAACTGAAATCTATGGGACTTCTGCCATGACATTCAGTCTAGGGTCTCACCCTAGATACTTTTTTTGTTTTCTCTCTTTAGATGTTGAAACGCAGAAACCTTTAAATCCATGTGCTGAAAATCTGTTCCCTGATCGCTTTTTAAATTATTTCCCCAGGAGGACAACACCAGTGCGGATTCTCCAGAAGAGGACAGAAAAGAAGACCACACAATGCCCATGCCAGTGGACCTTAGCAATACAGTGACCAGCACCATGACAGTACAAGAGTATTTTGCCAAACGCATGGCAAAACTGAAGAAATTCAAGACTGAACCAGAGAGTGAGTTAGCTGATCCTCACACATCAGCAGCTGAAGATTCAGAGCCTTCACAAAGATTGAAAACCAAATCCAAAAAGAAAAAGAAAAGCCACAAAAATGTTGAGACCGAGAATGTGGATGATTATAAAGAACCAAAGGTGAAACGCTCCAGCTCGAGGGGAGAAGAACTGGAGACACCAGACACTGAATATGAACCAGGGAAAAAGAAAAAGAAAGCTAAAGATCAGCGCAAAGGTGGAGATGTGAATTGTGGTGGAAACTCTTGTGTTTTCCCAAGGAATGGAGAAATTTACTCTGGAATGTCTGCCAGGGAAAATTTTGGTGTAGAAGACTCCCGGGCAAAGCAAAAGAAACCATGTAAGAAAAAACACAAAAAGCAGAAAAAAGAGGCTAACTGAGCACGTTGACGGAGTGCAAAGGAAAAAAAAGAAAATTTGAGCTAACTTAGCAGTGACTTGAACTTTGGAATAAGTTAGATATTGATGTTGAATATGAAGCCTTATATAAATGCTAACCAGACAAGAAAATGTACTTCTTTCTATGTGTAGCTCTGTCTCTATCAGTACTGAAACCTCAGACTCTTTAAACACAGCTCTTGTTGGCAGGGTGGCAATACGTTGTACCTGGCCCCCATAGGTAGGGATGCACTATTAACTGTGCTACAAAACCGTGCTATGGGCTAGGCTTTTTCCAAGTCTACACAGTAGGGGTTTGTGACAGCCGTGCATAAATGTATTTAGACTCTGCCTGTGCTCACATAATCAGCTGTTAGCCCCCCTGCCAGCAAGATCTATATTTTAGCACATTGGACCTGATTTTGCTCTCACTTACACTGTTGTAATTTCACTGAAGTCAGTCACCAGTTGCTAGAGTGAGAAAAGAGCAGGCTTGGTCTAAACTGTGGTGTAGTAGGACTGTGTGTTATAATAGGAAATGCCTACAGATTGCTCCCGCTGTCCCACCCACCGGCCTCCTCTCAGCCTTGAAAAAATTTAATTCAGTTGCAGTTTTATCCTCCCTGTTTTCTTTCGTGCCAGCCAAGTTGCCTTCTGTGAGTCTGAGCATGTACCATATAGATGTGCATAACCTTTTCATTGATTTCCTTTTGTTGCTAAAATGAATTTTGCTTCCTCTTAAAGTACCTGGTCTAATTAAAGGATTATGCCTAGGTGTCGGTGCTGGAAAACGGAACAAAATAGTTCCTTTTGTTCCCTAATCAGTAGTTAACTATTGCTAGGTGGTGATGATGTTGTTACAGAGCTACACGAGAATTCTCTTTAATAGCCTTGTCCACGTACTAAACTTTGACTTTCAGGCTGTAATTCTGGTATCTACAGTGGCCCATTCTGCATTCAAAATCTCACATTTGATGCGCTTTGTATATGGCACACTTAGTAGCAAAATATTTTAAACTAAAGTAGTGGTTCGCATGTATTGAAGGAAGGTGTTGCTATTTGTATAATGAAAACCTAATTTAATAGTCCAATTTAGCTATTTCAGTTTATTTTAGAAAATAAAATGGGCTGTACATTTAAAATGGAGGACAGCCAATACTGGGAACATGACTCCATGGAGCAGTTTTGCACACCCGTGTAAATGCTGAGGATCAGATTCTGGCGTGCACACTCAAATAGAGTTGAGGCATCACCAAGAGGTACTTGAGTAAGGGTGACAGAAACAGGGCTTAAAGAAGCATTTTCCCTTAGACCCTTTCACAAACCTTGAACCTGATTCTGATTTCATTTACAGCAGGGGAAGTTGGGAGGAACTCTCTTGAAGTCAGGAGAATTTCTCTGGATTTAAGCCAGTGTAACCTGGTAGAACTTGGCTTTTAGTATTGGTTTATTACAGCTGTGCATTTGATTCTGGGCCAGAGTCTCTCTCTTTCACCATTCAGAATCTGGTGTCACTCCATTGGCCTTGTCCTGACAGATAAAAAGGGAGGGTTTGGTTTTTCATTGTGTTAGCATAGCATGATTGAAAACTCCCCTAAGATACAGGGTAACATGTATGAACCTGCATTGGCTGGCCTTGCTGTAGCCTGAGAGAAGCCTACGCTACAATACGGCCCATTAACATTGCTTCTGACCTGTTAGTCTTCATCTCAGTGGGCCTTTGCAATTGTGTCAGGCTAACACAACTGAAAAATGCAGCTTTTTTGCCCATCAGAACACTGCCATTTCCTACTGTGGAATCACTCCAGATTTACATCAGTGTCACAGCAGATTTTGACCTTCTCTATGTTCCACACTCTACTTATTTGGCTTTTAATCCTGGTAACACTTACTTTTCAACGCTATGCAAATATTGGTCGTCATGATGCTGTTATGATTCGTGCTGGCTCCTTCCTTGGTTTCTTAAGCAACACGTCACTTACAGTGTGAGTCTACTACAAAATTCCAGGTAAACTGCAGACCCAAGGTGGAAAAAAGCATCGTTTTCTCCATGAAATGGGCCAGCGAAACATGCCATGGTTTGCAGAGTCAGCGTTCTGAAGTGGTATGGGCCTGCTTCAAAGCACCAAAGCGGAGTGGCACAGACAATTTAATTCTCCCAATGAGATCGTGAAGTGCTGCCTACTAATGACAGTTGAAATCCGACCTTTGAACTTGATTTTTAACTCTGCCTTGACTGGGTGTAACCGCCTTCATCAGGAATTAATTAAAACTCAGATGCTGTTAAATGAAAATATTTTTTCCCCCAGTTAACTTTGATTTTTTTTTTTTATTCTCTGTATTGGACTTCACTGAGTTTCTAAATGCTAACTGTTTTGGAGGCACAAAAGCAGGTTCCAGTCTGTCATAACAAATATAAGATCAGGAGTAACTCCTTTTCAAGTCAATGGATTTACTACAGTTAAACATAATGCAACTGAGATTTAAATCTGGCCCAAAGGTTCTCTATTTGTATAGGAAGAAGTGCAAATCTCACACTAACCCTGGAAGAGAGAAGAGTATGTAATTTTATGTACTAGAAAATCCTTCAATAGCTGAAGTAAAGCTGGGTTGTCTTAGGTGAGAATATTTCTTTTACAGTGTCCAAAATTGGAGAAAGCAGTTAATTTTGTCACTGTTGTCTTTGTATTATTTCAGAAGCTCAACTTTGAGTTATTTTAAAAATCCCTTCCTACAAAGAAATGGATATTTGAACAAACAAGGACAAGCTTAAAAAATAAAAGTTCACATTTTGTTTTTAAAAGGACACAGCTGGGGTTGATGTTCCCAAAATTGTCACCTTTCTAAAAGAAATGTATAGAAGATCTAAGAACATGAATAGTGTCAGCACTTCCATAGTGTGGTGATTGGTTTGATATAAACATATAGAGAGAGATGATGGTTTCATTTATTTTATTGTTACGGAAATAGGACTTTTATGCAATTAAACATTTCTCTTCTGTACTTATAGCCCCAAATATTATAGCGTTGAGCTAATGCACCAGAAAATGAAATTACCTAGAAACTAAACAAAGTAAAATTGAATAGTTATTTTCACTTTCAAATGAAGCAGGATGCACAAACAGCATGCACAGAGAACAAAATATTTTTCAGTTTTGGTAACCTAGAGTCATAAGTGATGAGATTATTTTTTGTACACAAGGAACCTTATGCAAAAGGTCTCTAACTGACCTCCATTTTTGCCAGTGTAGTTTTGCATTTTGCTGTTGTGTTTATAATTAACAGCTGATGAAAATGCTGCTAGCATTTATATCCCCCAAACTACCTGATTTCCAGGAGCAATTGAGTAAATAGTAACATCGCTGCTAGAAGTTGGGCTCGTGATTAACTGCAAACACAAAACTGTCCTGTAAAGTTGTGTTTGCTTCTCAAAGTCCAACCCATATCATAGAATATTAGGATTGGAAGAGACCTCACGAGGTCATCTAGTCCAACCCCCTGCTCCAAGCTGGGCCAACACCAACTAATCATCCCAGCCAGGGCTTTGTCAAGCCAGGCCTTAAAAACCTGTAAGGATGGAGATTCCATCTCCCTAGGTAACCCATTCCAGTGCCTCACCATCTTCCTAGTAAAAAAAGTTTTCCTAATATCCAACCTAGACCCTTCTGTCACCCCGCACCGCCCTCCCTCCCCCCGCAACTTGAGACCATTGCTCCTTGTTCTGTCATCTGCCACCACTGAGAACAGCCTAGCTCCATCCTCCCTGGAGCCCCCTTTCAGGTAGTTGAAGGCTGCTATCAAATTCCCCCCTCATTCTTCTCTTCTGCAAACTAAACAAACATAGCCCCTCAGCCTTTCCATAAGTCACGAGCTCCAGCCCCTAATCATTTTCTTTTCCCGCCTCTGGACTCTGATTTGTTCACATCCTTTCTGTAGTGGGGGGCCCAAAACTGGACACAGTACTCCAAATGTGTCCTCACTAGTGTCGAATCGAGGGGAATAATCACTTCCCACGATCTGCTGGCAATGCTCTTACTAATGCAGCCTAATATGCCATATGCCTTCTTGGCAACCAGGGCACACTGCTGACTCCTATCCATCTTCTTATCCACTGTAACCCCCAGATCCTTTTCTGCAGAACTGCTGCCTAGCCAATCGGTCCCCAGTCTGTAGCTGTGCATGGGATTCTTCCGTCCTAAGTGCAGAACTCTGCACTTGTCCTTGTTGAACCCCATCAGATTTCTTTTGGCCCAATCCTCCAATTTGTCTCGGTCACTCTGTATCCTACCCCTACATATCCCTATCCCAGCATATCTACCACTCAGACACACAGGCCCAATCCTGCACTGAGCTTTGCAGGAGCAGAATCCTGCACTCACATGGAGCCTCATTGACTTCCTTTGGGCACCCTACTGGCATCGTTATTAATACCTAACTCTTGGATAATGTTCTGCATAAGGGTCCCCGCTCAGATCAGACTGCAGGAGAGGACACCACCATGATAGGCATGGTAGAAGAATCTGAACGGAGAGTTTTTAAACTAACATGATCCATTGAACCTGTTTCTAAGGTTTACACCTTTCACTTGATGATCACCTGTTCTGTTCATTCTCTCTGAAGTACCTGGCATTGGCCACTGTCAGAAGATCAGATACTGGGCTAGACGGACAACTGGTCTGACCCAGCATGGTTGCTGTTATGATCTTACATTGTGTGAGCAATACTTCTTCTTTGAGTGCTTACTCATGTCCATTCCATGTCAGGAGTGTGTGCGCCACGTGCACCAGTGCCAGAGATTTTTCCCTCAGTGGTATCCGTAGAGCCAGCTCTAGCACTCTCTGGGGCCGTACACACATGCACCAGCATAAGGGACATCGCCTGCCCCTCCTCCATCTGTGCCTTCTTACCACCCGTGGTGGTGCTGGAATGTCCTTTTGCTTCAGCAAGCTCTTCTAACCCAGTGGGTTTTTTTCATGTACTAATAATGTACATAGTTAAGTTAGTTTAGCTCTTCATTGGCTGCTTGTATCATAGACACAAGCCCAGGGCCTCAAATCTTGCACATTGTGCAAGAAGCCTATGCTAGTGAATGACCCTCACCAGAGCTGCCTGAAGTCCCAGGGAGAGACTCACGAATGAGGTAAGTGCAGGATTTGTAAAGGGCTCAGACCTTGCACTGAAAAAGAACTGGACATTCGAGTGAGACCACTTCAAATGGAGTCGGCTCTTAGACCAGGTCATTCAGACTCAGCATGGAGTATGTTGGCGTCAGTGTAGAACGTCCCTCCAGCACCGAGTTCCTCCTGGCACTGATCGCTCTCCCTTGTGCCAAAGAAAAAGCACAGGAAGACACATACTGGGAGAGGGTTGCTCACCGACACCAAGAAGGGACAAAAAAGGCACAGGAGATGAGGCAAGACCCATGGTGGGCTGCTCATCTGGCCTGTCCTTAGAAGTCCAACAGTCCATTCAGGATCTCCCAATTCGACAGTGCAGCCCTGTTCACAGAACAAATGGACACAAGGCTGCACAGTTTCAAGGATGCCAGAGCCACACTCCGCTCTTCTACAGTCCGTCAACCTCTAGGAGACACTTCGGACCCCAACAGCCTCAGAGATTTGGGGGCCAGTCCAGACCTGAGCCCAATGGAAAGGAAAAGAGTGGCTATAAGAGACTCCAGGGTCAAGCTCTCAGTCGGGCTCGAGCTGATACCTCTCTGGGTGTAGGTTGGCCTTTGGAAGGTACGTCCTGGGGCGACCTACCAGCCTTTACCCAGGATCCAGCCTCCCCTTTATTTTCGGACCATCCTGCACCTTTCTTCGTGACGTGGACTACTATAACATCGTACCAATGGGTGTTAAGTGCCGAAGCAATCAGGTACACCCTTCAGTTTGTTTTATTCCCACCTTCCCCATCCCTGTTCCTCTTTAGGGACCCTTCTCACAAGCAACCTCTCATCCAGGAGGTGCAAGCCCTCCTATGGGTGGGCACCAAAGAGGAAGTTCCCTGAGAGTAGAAAGGGACAGGGTTCTACTTCCACTATTTTCTGATCCCAAAGGCCAAAGGGGGCTTGCAACCCATTCTGGATCTGTGTTGCCTCAACAAGTATCTCAAGAAGTTAAAGTTGCATGTGATCTCCCGGGCCTCCACCGTCCCCTCCCTGTATCCTGGCAACTGGTACGCTGTCCTTGACTTGAAGGACGTGTACTTCCTTATTTCTATCTTTCGGGGCCACAGAAGATTCCTACGGATCCTAGTCAGGAAGAAGCACTACCAGTTCGCGGTACTTCCCTTTGACCTATCAGCTGTGCTAAGCGTGTTCACAAAATGCAGAGCAGTGGGCGCAACCTACCTCAGACAGTGGGACATAAGGTCTTCCCTTACCTGGATGACTTGGCTCCTCAAGGGTCACTCAAAAGCTCAAGTCCAACACAGAATCATTGTACGGGCCACCTGTCAAGCACTGGGCCTGTTGATAAACGAATAAAAATCAACATTGGTACTGATACAGAGGATAGAGTTCATCAGGGCAGTCCTTGACTCCACCCAAGCCAGAATGTTCCTACATGAGGGCAGATTCTTGGCCATATTGGAGCTTATAGCCCAGGTCACAGTTTAGCCCCTCACCACAGCACGAGTGTGCCTCAGGCTGTTAGGGCACATGGCAGCATGCACCAACATGGTCCAGCATACAGTTATACCTCAGACCTCTGCAGATGTGGCTGGCATCAGTTTATTCCCCAGCCAGGCACCATTTGGACATGGTCCTTACGATTCCTCCATCAATACTCACCTCCCTAGTAAGGTGGTTGAACTCTCATCATGTGTCAAAGGAAGTCCCTTCACGACCCCGCAGCCAATCCCTGGTATTGGGTGCTTTGGATGTAGGGTGGTGGGCCCACCTTGGCATCCTCAGGACCTTAGGCCTCTGGTCCAAGGAGAAACTAACATTGTGTATAAATATCAGGAAATTCAGGATGATCCGACTGGCCTGCAAGGTGTTCCTTCCCCAGCTGTCCAGCAAGGTAGTGCAAGTGATGGCAGACAACACGGCTTCAATGTGTTACATCAACAAGTATGGGGCAGCGCGGTCCTCAGCCCTCTGCCAAGAGGCCCACCTATGGGACTTCTGGGTGGGTCATGTATCCACCTAGAGCCCATATATCTTTTGGGGGGGGGTCAGGAACATGTTGGCTGATCACCCCAGCAGGTCCGTTGCCACAAGTGGTCCCTACCCCCAGAGATTACCAAGATCATCTTCCAGAGGTGGGGAACTTCCCAAGTGGGCCTCTTCATTACCAGACAGAACAGAAAATGTCATCGCTTCTGTTCCCTGCAAAATTTTGACAATGGGTCATTTCCAGATGCCTTTCTTCTGCTGTGGTCGGGGGATCTAATGTACACCTTCCAACCAATTTCCCTCATTCACAAAGTCCCCATAAAGATAGCTCCAGCATGGCCTCACCAGCACTGGTTTGGCATGTTGCTAGACCTATCAGCCCTCCCAAACCAACCAGACCTGATCTCACAAGACTATGGTTGACTTACATCTGAACCTAGCCTCCTCCCTGCGCCTGACAGCATGAATGCTGCCTGGCTAAGCCTTGAGGAACGGGCCTGCTTCATCCATGTCCACCAAGTCCTGCAAGGAAACAGAAAACCCTCCTCCAGATCTGATGCTCTGGTGAAGTGGAAGCATTTAACCTGCTGGGGCTCTGAGCAGAATCTTTCCCCAGCTAAGTCATCTGTTCAGTCCATTTTGAAATATCTGCTCCACTTAAAAGAACAAGACCTGGCCTTATCGTAATTTAAGATCCACCTGGCAGCCATATTGGCCTTTCATCTCATATGCAGGGCAGATCAGTCTTCTCACATGAGATCACAGCCAGATTCCTCAAGGGCTTGGAGAAGCTCTTCCTGCCGGTATGAGACCTGATTCCTCCTTGGGAATCTCAACCTGGTCCTATCAAGGGTCCCTTTGAGCCCTTGGCATCTTGCTGCCTTCTACACCTATCATGGAATGTCACCTTCTTGGAGATAAAGACCCTGACTTCTGAACCCCCTGACTCGATGTTCTACAAGGATAAGGTCCAGCTGCGCCCTCACCTGGCCTTCCTGCCAAAGGTGATATTGCAGTTTCATACAAACTGAGCTCTTTTCTTGCCAGTCTTCTCCCTGAAGCCCCTCAACTCTCATGAGGAAAGGCGTCTTCACATGGTAAATGTCAGACGAGCTCTTGCTTTCTACATTGACAGGACTAAGCCTTTCCGCAGGTCCAGGCAGCTATTCATTGTGATTGCCCAAAGGAAGAAAGGACAGCCGGTGTCATCCCAGAGGATTTCATCCTGGATCACTGCTTGCATCCAAGCATGCTACGAGCAGCCGAAGATCACGCCTCTGGTTTTACTGATGGATCATTCTACAAGAGCTCAAGCATCGTCAGGGGCTTTCCTAGCTCAGGTCTTGATGCAGGACATCTGCAGACCATGACGTGGTCGTCTGCCCATACCTTTGCATCCCACGACACCATTACTCAACAGGCCCGGGATGATGCAGGCTTTGGCAGAGCAATATTACAATCAGCACGTCCATGAACTCTGGGTCCACCTCCAGAGGCACTGCTTGTCAGTCACCTGACATGGAATGGACATCAGGAAGCACTCGAAGAAGAAAGAATGGTTACTGACCTTTTGGAACTCTTCTTTGTGATGCGTTGCTCGTGTCCATTCGATGACCCTGTCGGTGTTCCAGCCAGAAGGAATGGGAGGAGGGGTGGCACCCCTTATACTGGCACATATGCGCGCCCCACAAAACGCTAGAGCTGGGCCTGTGGATGCCACTGAGGGAAGTATCTCCAGCACCACTGCATGTGGCGCGCACACACCTCACATGGAATGGGCGTGAGCAGCACATCTCGAAGAACAGTTACAAAAGGTCAGTAACCGTTCTTTCCTTGTGTTCATTTCAAACCTGCTGCCTATTAATTTCATTTGGTGACCCCCTAGCTCTTGTGTCATGCGAAGTAGTTTCTCCACACTAGTCATGATTTTATAGACCCATATCAGATCCCCCCCACCTCAGTCATCTCTTTTCCAAGCTGAAAAGTCCCAGTTTTATTAATCCCTTCTCACATGGAAGCTTTTCCATACCCCTAATCATTTGAGTTACCCTCTTTTGAGATTCTGATAGTGCATCCAAAGTCCCATTGTGTTTGATGTTGTATAAACTTAAAATTAATTTGTATAATTGTAGGGTCTAGCATGGATTTAGCGTATGCTAAGTACTGGACAGAAAATAACACAGATTACAATCCATGCCCCATGCCTTACAGTCTAAACAAGTAAGACAAACGGTATGCAAGCAAAATGTCAGTGGCATGTAACTGGTTAATTTCTCTTTCATCATTCCCCTCCATGCTCCCCAGCCAAGCAGCTTCATCACTGCTAACCCAGAGGGAAGGCAGCCTGTCACTACACAGAAATAAGATGACTCTGGAGTGTAGATTAAAATGTCTTGTCTCTTTCCTCCCCTTCCTCAATAAGCCTGACCAAGGGTATCTGAAGGTCTGTTCCTACTCCTAGTGAAGAAGGAACGGGGCTTCCAGCCAGGACCTATGGGGGGAGGAGGTCCACATGACCAATCCTTGCTCCCTACAATCTCTGCTAGCAACTCCAGATGCCTTCTCTGTCTGCTGCTGAGCCCCATGGAGGTGGGTTCTTCTCCCATCAGGGACCTCTCCACCAGGAGGAGGCTCGGTCCTGCTATGGTGACGCTGCCAGCGACTGCAGTGGGAATATGTAGCAAACACAGGATTTTGGCCCCCTGCACTGCCCCAAGCATGTCAATGGCTCAGCAGGAAACAGGATTATTTCTACGAAAAAGAAAACTAAACAAATCTTCCAATTTACAAGCTAAAATCCCAGGGCTTGGGACCACGGCCGAGAGTCACTGCTTTCAGGGAAATGCTTAGACGAGTAAGGGTGTTCTGGGGCGGAGGGCACTGAGCTGGGGCCCAGGAGATCTGTGTTCAAGTTCTGACTCTGTGGCAGCCTGGGCAAGGCAGTGAGGGTAACTGACATTGGGTACATCTACATGGGAATAAAGGCTCCCTGGCACAGCTGTTACTGGCCTGGGTTCACTGGTTCGGGGTCGCAGGGCTGAAAAATTGCTGTGTAGATGTTCGGTCTTGTCTAGATAGGGTGTAAGCTCTTTGGGGAAGGGACCTTCCTTAGTCAGTGTATGTACAGCACCTAGCACACTGGATTCTCAGTCTTGGTTGGGGCCTTTAGGTGCTTCTCTAAAACAAATAATACAGGACAAGAGGCTTAGGGCCTGATCCAAAAGCCCACTGAAGTTGATGGGAGTCTTTCCCTTGATTTCAATGGGCTTTGCTTGAGTTCCTTAATCCCCATGATTGCGGGCCTCATCTTATTCCCAGGGGAGTTTGGTCTTTTAGATAAGTGAGTAAAAAGGGACTAAGCATATTTAATATTGTATTTACTAATCCACAGTTGAAAATATCTTGCAATAATCTCCCTGCAGTCAAAACTGTGAAAGAACTGTGGTTCTGCCCTGCTCTTAGCTGCTTCTAGGTGCTGCACCAGAGTCCAGGAGGTAGGTATTAAATGTGGTGGTGGCTTTCCCGACTGCTGCAGATTATACTGACATGGTCACAACGGAAGGTGCCATTTTCCCTGGGCCCTAGTTGCCTTGATGTAACTCAGGAAGTTAAACTTTCCTACGGGACAGGTTTAAACGGTGCAGGTTGGAACTGATTTTACAAAGGCAAACAAAATGTCAGACAAAAAAAAATCAGAGATGCAATGTTTGTTCTTATTTACACTGGAGAAGCTCCTAAACTATGGTAGAGATAGAGAGGAAGATCCAATCCCTGTTGACAAGGGAAGAAATTCCAGAGCTTTGTAGTGTTTATTCTTTGGCATTATCGTAGCACCTAGGAGTTCCCGTCATGGACCAGGACCGCATTGTGCTAGGCTCTGTACAAACCTAGATATTTCTACATGTATGGCCCTTGCCACCGTGGTATTTCAGCCCCTGGCAATCAGTAATGCGAGGATCAATCCATTACCGCTGTGAGGGAGGGGACTTATCTCCATTGTACAGGTGAGGAAGCAGCTAGACTAAGTGATTTGCCCACAGTTTCACAAGAAGCCTGTGCGAGCCAAAATTGAATCCAGGCACCCTGAGGCCCAAACCAGTGCCCTGTTATCTGCTACACTCTCTATCCTGCGGTGTGAAATGTTCTCAGGGCTTGCCCGATGTAGAGAGTGTTACATAATTATCACCGTCAAATGGATACCAGTTGTTTGTGTTTGCGGATGGCGGGGGGTGTTAAAGGAAATTAATAGTTTGGGGTTTTCTTTAAGGTGACATTTTGTGTGACCCAAAATAATTGTTCAGCACCCCAGGGGGTAAACGTGGAAGTGATATTCTGTTTGATTTCTGGTTACATCTATAGAAAAGAACAGCTAGACACAGGTGTTTTGCACCCTGACAAATTTCAAAAGATCAGTCAGCAGCCTATCCCAGAAAGGCTACCCGAGTACTCTGTAGGTGATAAATGCAGCAGGCGTGTCCCACTGCACTGTGAAGTCCATAAACAAAACTCTCTTAAGCAGCCGGATCACAACAGCTAGAGGCAAGGGTTTTCCAGCCTCTGTTTCCACTGACTTCAGTAGCAACAGAGGCCATTGACCTCAATGGGAGCAGAGAGGCCAAGGCTGAGTCCCACCCATCACAAATTAGCCTGTAGAATGAAGTCCCTTTGCGGTGGTTTCTCTGGTTTAAGTGTTTAGACTTAGCGAAAATGCTCCTGCCTTTTTTACAATGTTTGGGGCAGAGGGCAAGAGGCTATCCAATGTCCTGCACTTGATTTAATCCAGCAAGGGATCAGTCAGTCAAGCCACTCCGGAGAGGTGGGTCCCTACGATAAGAGCAGAGGCATTTTGGCTACTCCCTTCTAGCTCCTTGTGCATGGAGGAGTGTGATGACAGAGCAGGAGAACTATGTGCCAACCATAGCCCACAGATGTAACATGCTGGGCCGGAGATTGCAGGCACTGAGGGTTACACATCTGTTTGAAAGGCAGGCAGTGACTTTTCTCTGAAATTGAGGTAGAAGCCCTTTTGCTTCACAATTCACTATCCTCTTCCAGATGTTGCTGGTTTTAAGTTAGAACATAAGCATGGCCATTCTCCCTCAGAGCAGTGGTCCATCTAGTCTGGTATCCTCTCTTTGGTTTGTGGCCAGTGCCAGATGCTTCAGAAGGAACGAACAGAAGTGGGAAAATATCCAGTCCCAGCTTCTGACAGTTGGACATTTAGGGATACCCAGAGCATAGGGTTGCGCCCCTGGCCATCTTGACTATTAGCCATTGATGGATCTATCTTCCATAAACGTACCTAATTAATTTTTGAACGCAGTTATACTTTTGGCCTTCACAACATCCCCAGGCAAGGAGTTCCACAAGTTGACTGCATTGTGTGATGAAATATTAGGTTCGTTTTAAGCCTGCTGTCTATTAATTCTTGTGTTTATGTGAAGGGGTAAATAACTTTCTCCACATCATTCATGACCTTATACATCGCTCTCCTATTTCCTGAGTCATCTTTTTTCTAGCTGAATCATCTGTCTTTTTAATTTCTCCTCACATAGAAGCTGTTCCCTGTTTCTAATCATTTTTGTTGCCTTTCTCCGTAATTTTTCCAATTCTAGTAAATCTTTAAGAGGGGGGTGGCCAGAACTGTATGCAGTATTCAAGATGAGGGAATACCATGGATTTATATAGTAGCATTATATTTTCTGTCCCATTATCTATACCTTTCCTAATGGTTCCTGATCCTTTCACATAAAAACTGATGCAGCTCAGATCAACAGGGCTTTAGAAACTGCAGTGTTCAAACTGCATCAATGATACGTGTGTATGCTGCCTGCTGGATTGCAATTGTGCAGTTCCTCAATAGTAATGTATAGGGTAGACTGACAGAGTCTGGTAAATGAGTCCGGGGCATATCTGAATTGAGAATACAATGTGTTACAGTCTGCACATTTAGGGTTCCTCCCCAGAAGTGTGCTGCAGCCATGTCTTTCTAGAACAGAACTCCAAAAGGCACATTAAAAAAAAATCAAGGACATAGTTAAGGAATTTAAAAATCTGCCTTGAGATTAGGGAAATCTCCTGTGCCTTTTAGATTTAATAGAGGCTGCCTTCCTGTTGTGTTCTCAGATAACCAGACTGGGATCAAACCCACTTGTAAATAACTAGATTTAATCAGTTTCCCTTAGAAAATGTTGTTTCCCCGCAGTTTAAATTTTGGTTTGGCTACTGAGAAAGCCTTGTAGTGGCAGTTGCTCTTGTAGGGTATTAGAACAACATTTGTGTGCAACATTTCTCTAGCAATCCTGCCCCCAAAGTCGTGGTGATCAAATTGTTAGTTTGCCCACTTGAAATGAGTTCGGGGTGGATGCGAGGGAGTGTTCTAAGGAGCAGGGAACCGAGGCGGATCTTGGTCCTGCACCGTGCACATTTTTACAGGCCCCTAGATCCCCTTTAATCGAGCCAAGCATCAATAGAAACGATTCATGTGTTTCAAACCGCTCTGTCTGCGGACGGTCCACCTCGCCCAAATGCCATGGTCTCATCTGAACTCTTTCTTTTAGTCCAGGGAGCGCCGGCTGCTAACACCCCGCTGGAGGAATCGCCTTCCCAGGCCCTGTCCCGCTCGTGTCTGGCAGCCCAAGCAGGAACTCGACAAGCGTTCACACGGGAGCCGTGCCGCGCTGGAAGTCGTGCCAGGGTCAGACTCATCCAGGGCCGTGGAGACCGGTGCGGTGGGGCACAGTCGCTCCGGTTCGCCGGGGGGAGGCTGGCAGCGGGCGAGGGGGTGCAGAACTGCGGGGCCAAATTCTTCCACGCCTCGCTTCGCTCGGGGGGTGACACGGGCTGGGTCCCAGCTGCGGGGGGCCGAGCGGGGGGCTGCGTTTTGCTCGGGCAACGCGACCCCAGGCCGCCCTGTGCGGGTTTCCGCGGGCCCGACCCGAGCTCTGTCGGACAAGCCCCCGCACGGGCCGGGCTTTGGCCTCTCATTTGCACCGCAGCCTCGGGCAAGTCAAGGGGGCTGCTTCGTGCCTCAGTTTCCCCGCGGTGGAAGGCGGGCTGATGTTGCGCATCCACCGCGGGATCCCCGCTCCAGAGACAAGGGTCGGGGGGGGACGCACCGCTTCCCACCTGTCCGCCTGCGGGTGCAGGTGCGGGCGCGTCCGTGTGTCCGCCCGTGCGCACCTGTGCCCGGGTGCAAGTGGATCCCAGGCCCGCGCTGCTCTGCGCGTGCCTAGGTGTGTCCGTCCGTCCGTCCGCCCGCCCGGGGGGGCAGGACACACCCCGCCCCCACTGCTGGATTTGATCTGCGGCCGGGGGCAGCTCCGATCTCGCCCCCCCCAGGCTCTTCCCCCCCTCGGCCCCTCTCCCGCCGCTCGCCCCCCCCCCCCTTGGCCCCGGCCCCGATCCGGGCCCCGGGCCCCGCGGGGGGCGGCGTCTCCCCCTGGGCGGCCGGCGGGAGCGGCCCGGGCGCCGGAGTTTGCAAACGAGGAGGAGCCGCGGCCCCGGGTGTCATGGGAGGGCGCGGCTCGGCGGAGCCCATAAATAGGGAGCCCGGGCGCGGGGCGCAGCTCGGCCAGGGCCCCCCGGCTCCGGCGGCGCGGCTCGGCGCGGGGTGCTGCTCCCGGCCGGCCATGGCGGCGCTGCGGGGCGCCTGCCCCTGGGCCGAGGGCCTGGGCTGCCCGGCCCTGGAGGGCGAGCCGGCCGCGGCGGCCAAGGGCGCGGAGCCCCGCATCCGGAGACCCATGAACGCCTTCATGGTGTGGGCCAAGGACGAGCGCAAGCGGCTGGCGGCGCGGAACCCGGACCTGCACAACGCCGAGCTCAGCAAGATGCTGGGTGAGGGGCCGAGCCGTCCCGGGGCCGCCGGGCCGGGCTGGAGCGTCCACACCGCAGCGGTGTCGGCAGCGGACCGGCCCGCGCCGCTCCTCGGTTCTGCTCGTTGCCTCTGCGCCGGCCGGCCGGCCCCGCTCTCCTCCGCTCTCCGCCGGCCGGCCGGCCCCGCTCTCCTCCGCTCTCCGCCGGCCGGCCGGCCCC